>JAJGRW010003313.1:0-379103 GCA_025461045.1 Carex parvula
TGTCATGTACTATAGCACTCGGCTGTGAGTGGGTCTGTTGTGTCATGTACTATAGCAATGGCATGGGCATTTTGTCAAAAACACCTTCATGAAGAGAATTAATAGGTGGTATAGAAATACAAACATTATAATGAATGAGCCCATATTAGAAGGGGTCCATTAATCATGATAAATTCACAATGTTATTGATAATTTGCAGAGAACATTTTTTTTAAATAAAAAATTTGGCGCATGATGGAAAAACTGTATTGAATTTGCTGGATATCACAAGAGACTTGAGTTGCAGTAGATTAAATTCAATTATATTGCTAATTTTAAAAGAACATCTCCATTTGAAAGGAGGGTATTTTGTCTAAAAAACAAATCAAATGATAGAAGGGGCTAAAGAATGGAATCTTAAATTTCATAGGAATATTGGATATTAAGGTGTTATTATGGGAAAATTGGCTATTTTAAAAGTTCCATGGGTACACTAGAAATTTTCCCATTAAAGAAAGGGACATTTTGACAAATTTCACTTGGAAGATTATAATATTTTAGCTATGAACTATGTTGGCTTTTCCAGGTAACTTGACACTTAAAGCTTATGAAGACAACTGTGAATTTGCTGACCCCGCTGGTTTTTTAGAGGCCTTAAACCGTTTTAAAAGGAACTGTTCAAATTTTGGATCCCTGCTAGAAAAATCTAGTATGAATCTCATGAAATGGGAGGACCATGAGGTAATTTTTTATTTTATTTTAAATAATCTCTGTCTAATAATTGATTTACTTAAATTTTGAGGTACATTTTGGTGCAGGATAAATCAGTAGGACACTGGCGTTTTAGCTGTGTAATGTCATTTCCTTGGAGACTATTCTTTCTGGTATCAATTGATCATTTTTTGCCTTTACATTTACTTTGCCTACATTTGCTCTATTGGCTATTTTCTTGTTTTAGCTACTGGGTACACGGAATATTTTTGATGCCGAATCAGCCGAATATGCAAGTAATACGATTTTAACCATTATTTTCGATTATTATTCAAGTTTAGTGCTACTATAATTTCTAATTTTAATTTAATTTAGGCTGTTGAACACTGGAACGTTCCCAAAATGGCGCTACTGAAGCAAATTTTCAGACCAAGCCGCTGGATTTGGGAGAAGCAATGAATGAACTGGCATGTCAGCATGTGTATATCCATGTTAGCTATTTAGTTAGATATTATTGTGAATAGTGCTACTTTAATTTTACTCATGACCTATTGGAGGCGTTGCATGCGTAACCCGTTATTTCAGTGTTCTTATAAATAGTCATGTATTTCACATAAAAGAAAGCTATCAAATACAATTCTGTTGTTAGTCAGAAGAGCGCTCTTTCGCTGTTACTTGAAGTACGACCGGAAGTTGAAGAAAGAGGAGAGAAAAAAAAATTGATCTCTCATCCAAATCCACTTTGTTCTCTCAATCGTTGTATAGTTTTGTATTGTATTTTAGAGCACATTCTTGCTCTTTAAGCTGCTTCACCGAGAAACTTGAATCTATAAACTTTGCCTTGAATCTTCGTGCTATTTTCATTCCATGCAACCTTACTCCATGCATTTTGTTGACATGTACCGAGTTTATTAAATTCAACAAGCAATTCCACTAGGATGTCTTTTGCAATTCATTCAAACTGTCATATTGTTGGCCTCATTTCATTGCCTGCATATCAAACAAAAAAATTTGTTATCAATAACTATAGAAGATTATGTTTTCATGTTTACCATAATTGCAGTAAAAATTTACTCCAATCAAGTAGTTAACTTGAGTGAATGGTACTGTTGGTTTCATGTAATTTAATAAATGAATCTTAGGTAGCTAAAATTAATCTTCTCCACACTCTTAATACAAGTGAGAATAGTTTTAAGAACAATAAACATTGCAATGCAACACTGGAAATCCATCTCAAACCTAAACATAGCTCCTTATATGAGTACATGGTATTCTTAATACAAAGTGAGAATGATTTAAGAACAAAATTAAGCTTTACTGGTATTACATAGATGTATGCACATTGGTATCTAGAAGTTACAGAAGAGACCGACTCAACATGGCATAATAAAAATAGAATAACTAAATATGAAACCTAATAAGATCAATCAAAAGAAAACAGTTTGTCGATTGTAAGATATATAAAAATAAAAACCTTGCTCTGTGCTTTCGGTAACAAAGAAGGCATTTTATCAAACACCTTTTGTGCATATTACAATACACAACATAATACACATTTAAATCAGTACTTCATATATTTCATGCATTTATTTCAAAAATTTATGTCAAAACACTTAGATATTTGCACACCTTGCATAGATAAGTCGTAGCATCAATCATCACTTATGAACTTATCTATTAGAAGGGAAATTAACAAATTCAAAGTAAAGAACAGGCTTAGTGTAGATAAGCCCCTTTAGTTATTGCATCTTTAGTAATTTAATAAATGAAATTGTGAGATTTTGTTCGTTTACCTTCTCCAACCATGGTTCTTCGTTTTTCTCCAACAAAATGTGTTACCTTCTCTAACTCCTTTCGTCTTTTATCGCGCTAAGCTCTTTATTTGCTTTTCGCTTGTGTTCCCGCGCAGCTAGTTTTTTCCCGCCGAAACAAATTGAGAAAAGAGAGATAGAAAGAGGAGAGAGCGAGACAACCGATGGTAGAGAATGATATTGGGAACAGTCGATGGGAACTTGTGGGGAAATTTTGGGCCTTCCGAACGGCTGTCGGGAAAAAAAAAAGGGAAAAACCCAAAATTCAATTAAAACGGTGGTCTTGCATCCAATTTAGGCGCAAGTGTACAATTTGTAAGATTAGGATTCATAAATAAAAAACACAATGGAGGACCTCATCACTTGTTGGGGCTTGAGTTCGTTCGTTTATTCGAATTGAAATTACTCAGATTTATTTTTTCTTTCGTTTTTTTAGATATAAACAGAATTAACTGAACAAACTAATCAATTTAATTGAGAACTGAACTAAATAAATCAGACTTTAGTTCGCTTAATTTGCTTACACTGAATCGGTAAAAATATACTTTTATAAATAATGATATAAATACTAACTAATTTTTACAGTGTACGTGAATAATTGTAGCACTAATATAATAGTTGTTAATACCTTGATTTATTTGGTTTATCAGTATATTTAATTTTCCATCTGTTAAAAATTAATCTGCCATAATTTTTAATAAAATATTACAAAAGTCTGAACCATATAGATCAATAGAGTGAGTTTATGGTATTATGCATAGCACAGATTGGTCCGTACTACGGATCAATATTTTCGTTTTCAAAATTCTAACGGTCGATCCGAACGTTCAACATGATTTCCATATGAGAATATACTTGTAAGCTAAATTTTCTATTTTTTAGAATTTTTTTATTATTTTTTTTTATAGGTAGAAAATCACTGTTTTTGGATGGTCTATAATTTTCAGATCAAGTGATTTTCTACTTATATTAAAATATAGTAAAAAAATTTGAAAATATATAAAATTTAGTCAGCAAGTACATATTCACGTAGAGATCACGTTGAACGGTTCTGATCGACTATTAGAATTTTCAAAATAAAAATATGACTCTGTAGTACGGACTAATCCATGCAATGCATAGTACCATAGACTCACTCTCGATCAATATGAATTTAGTTCGATTAAATTCAAATAACCAAAGTACTAGCAATTTGCTTCAAGTGCCTACGGGCTTTTGTTTTGGAAGAAATGGGCCGGGTATGGGTTTTATTTTTGTTAAACGAGCAGCTGTATCTATTGGACCGGATCTAACAAATACAATCTCCCCAATAAAGGGAGAAAATCGGCGGGCCTGGACAATCAAGCTTCCGTCGCAGTTGATCCTCGCCGTCCATTTGTGATGGTCGCGCACGAACAGGATTTTAGGGTTTCATCTCTAGTATTTATAATCACAAGCGAAGCCGCACGATTAGTACCCAACTCAGATACTTCCCTTTGCAATCGCCTCCGCTGCTTGTTCTCTTTGTTGAGTTTGTTCCCTTGTAAAAATTCAATCTATTTTCTTTGATCTTTCCCTGTGAAGTTCGCCAAAATCATTTTGATTAGATAAATAAAAGAATCAAATGATGAAGAAATACTGCAACAAAATGATGGAGTAATTTCTCCGTGATTACTAGTATTTAAGTCTCTGATGCTATTTCAACAAATTATAATTTTTTTTTTGTGCTTAATTCGTATTCTATTTTATTGTTCTGTTATTTCGATCATTTTAATGGGTGGGAATGATATAAAAACTTTGGTCTGTGTTTCTGATTACATTGTGACTGAGAAACTAATCTTTTGATTATTTCTGACCCACTTCGTACCTCAAATTAATTTCTGACTGAAATTATTTGTTTTTGGAGATCTTTTTTCAATTTTTTTTTAAATTAATTGCTATGATGAATTATGGTAATTTCGCATGTCAGACTTCGGAGATGCTTCGGTATCAGTGAGATTTTATCCATATTTCTGAGCTAAATGTCTCTTGTAATTTACATGTTTTAAATTATAAAATAAACAATGCAAGTTTATGTATTTTTTGGTGGCTTTTGAAACAGAAATTTCGTATAATATTATTTATGTAAATGTTTAAATCTTTTGGACTTTTTTTCAAACATGAATCTCAAAAGGTTTCAAATGACGAATACAAATAGTTCAAACTGATCTACTTCACTTTTTTTGATGTGTTTAAATACAAAATTTATATAATTTCAATGATGATTAATATTAAGTTAAGAAGTTAAAATTTGATGAAACAATGAATTGTTATTTTTTTATTAAATTATATATGCTATCCATTTATTCAATAATTATTGTTATTTTTTTGTTACCCACTATTTTAGTGATATGGATAAATTAATATTTAATGGATGAGAGTAGAATATAAAAAAAGACTATTAATTCTACGTAAATATGGATATAAAAATATTTTCACCCTACCGTGTGGTACCCATTGACATTTCTGGTACAGACCGACAGAATCTGATCCAAAGCCCCCGGTTTACGAGTCCACATGGTTCGGATTAGGCGGTTCAAATTTGGAGGGGATGGCTAAATCTTGTGCTAAGAATCATGGTCTAGATCCACATGGGTTGGTCCAGTCCGGTCCGGTGTGGTCTGGTTCAATCTAAGAACCATGGTCCAGATCCACACGGGTTCGTCCAGTCCGGTCCGGTGTGGTCTGGTTCAATCTTTTTTTTATCAATTGTTTAAAAAATGAATTATTTATCATTCTAATTCAGTCTATTTTTTTTTAAATAATTCAGTATGTACGAATCCGGTACTTCTCCTTTTTTCAATTCCTTGAATCATTTTTTTATCATTCCAATTCTTTTTTTTAATCTGTTATGGTTTTAAAATAATTCAGTTTTAAAGATCAAAATAATTTGAAAAAGTAATTCGGTTATTTATTTTTGTGAATTAATTTGTTTTTTTTTAAGTAATTTGGTTTTAAAGTTTCAAATAATATGAAATCATACAAATTTGTAAAGAAATAAATATCAAGATGAAATAATATAATTTTGTATCATATATATACTTGAGGAGGGTTCAAATGTTCCATTGTTTTATGCTTTAATCGTACTCCAACATCTTTATCTTCAATTTCAAAGTTCAAACAGACAATTTAAACCGTTTAACATGATATCCACGTTAAAATATAATTGGAGACAAAATTTTATATTTTTTGAAATATTTTTACTATTTTTTAAGATAGGTACAAAATAACTATTTTTTCAGAAAATTATGGATCATCTAAAAACAATGATTTTGTACTATCATAAAAAATAGTAAAAAAATTCTAAAAAATATAAAATTTGGTCTCCAATTATATTTTAACGTGGATATCATGTTGAGCGGTTCGGATCGTCTGTTTGACCTTTGAAGTTTGAAGATAAAGATGTTAGGGTATGATTGGGGCACGAAGCAATGGGGCATTTGAGCTACTCTCTATATACTTTTATTATTTCAAAGTTACCCTCATTCTTTATTCCGGACTTGAAACCGGTTATGTAATATAACATACTTGCGAGTGCAAAATATTAAATGTTTCAGTTTTTTTTTTATTTAATGCCACAGTAATGGTTAACTACAAACTAGGCATTATCTCCTAAAAAAAACTAGGTATTAAATACACTGAAAAAAATAAAAATAACGTATTCAATCAAAGAGACATAAATAAATTATATTAAAGCTCATATTATGTTTAATAGAAGGATAGGAAAATGAATAAAAGAAAACTTTTATCATCACTCTTATAATATATGAATTATTCTCTATTTTTTAAAATTTATCTCATATACTTTATGATCTTAGAAGAGAATGTATTTTGAAAAAACTAATCAGCATTCAACCATACAACTGACCATATCTTTTCAGCATTGAATGTCGGGAGGTCCATCTATAGGGAAATAAATTTGTTGTTATTATGAAGGAATAAAAGAATCTGTTATTTTGATTTCAACCGTTGATTTCCGTTATGATTTACGTATAAAGTAATTCGTTCGGTCCACCACGGGTTAGATCTGGATTGCCACGGTTTTACTCGGTCCGGTCTGGGTTGTCACGGTCCACGGGTCAAGAACGTCCGGTCTAATCCGGATCTAGTGAAAAAAACCAGTCAAAATCCGTGCTAGATCTGTCTCTAGCAAAGGTCCGGACCAGTCCGAGTCTCAACCCCGGTCTGAATCTGTATCGGCTGGTCATTTTCAATACACTACTTGCAGGACGCGCATATCAAGTCAGACGCCATAAAAAAAACCGCTTTATGTTCAATTTTTTTTTTGTTGGTTGAAAAGGGCCCTTAGGCATTTCATTGATCAGTGGATTTATTACAAATTTACAAAGTGCATAGCACCTAATAACTGCGGGCTATAGTTCCTAAACACCGGCTGCAATTACATCCACTGGTACTACTACTATTCTACATTAGAGAAGAGAGGATAAGTAAAACCTATTACGAGAAGTGCCTGATCGTGCCATATGGCCAGTATGCGGGCTTTATGTTCGATTACTAACGCAGAACAGTTTAAAATTTGAACGAGCATTATTTTTTTGTTTGTTATTCTTTTCAGTATTAATAGAAATTTACCAACGTCCTTGTTAAATTGTCAAGGACGTAGAATTTTTCTTTTTGTTGGATAACCAGTTTATCATCCCACATAAACGGAAAAAATTTCCAAAAATCATGGATTTAGCTTTGATCAGCCTTTACAAAAATATATACACAAGCCTATCAACTACCTCATCAGTAGCAAGTAGAAGCACACTACTAACATTTCCATGAATCTAACATCAACTATCTCATCATGGAAACCTTCAATATGTAAACATTACAGAGCAAAGTTGGCTCCTCTCTTTTCAAAAAAGCCTCTCCGGTGGACCCATTCAGGCGAACCTAAAATTGATGGCCTTACAAAATACACTATACACTATACATGCATTTCGGCACAACATTTTCATTCCACGGGCCACCCTGTTCCCTTTTTCTTCTGCAAATAAAAATCATGTTCTTAGTCTAAAAGGAATATGAATATGATTATTACTATCGATCGCTGAGCTTCAATTTAGGCTTACATATAGGAAGTGGGCTCACGGGCCTATTGGGTTGAAATACGCTCTCAACTGCTCCTAACTCGAGCTCATTCGAACCATCATATGTCGATAACAGGTTCCTCTGCATTACACCATATTGCTTAGACAATCAGGTCATGATTTACAGAAATACACAACTGAACATGCAAAAATCATAGTGTAATTTGTTGAGATCAGAATTTAATGCAAGAATTAAAGAAGTGCAAGTATCAAAAGAAAGGAGCTTACATGATCCTCAAAATCAGGACTAGTCAAGTTGATTGAAAGATTTCGCATCAACAAAAGAGCCTGCATAAATAACACACAACAGAAATTCAATACATTACTAACGACTACACCAAAGTTAAATTGAATTAAAATTGCTCCTACTTCAGTATTATTTTATAATATAGAACTTGTGGTTACATACCGTCTCCACATCAATAGGATCCATCTCCTTGAGCTTTTGCAGATGGCCGTCAGTGCTGGGGTCAAATATGCTGCCTAAGAAGCTGTACACTAGCGCAAAATCTGGCATAACTTTTTACAAACAGATTGAAAAAAATAACAAATTAGAATAATTAACCACCACAATTAATAGTATGCAAAACTTTCGTGCATAATTATAGAAGTAAATCCACATCCTGCAAGGAAAACAGAATATAAACGGTTTGCTGGACATAAAGGTACCTCACCAACAGCCTATATATGCAATCTGGGTTGCAATAGATAATGCATGTAAGGAATATAAATTAAGACAGTTAAAAAATTCAAAATCATTTTATTTATGGTAAAAATAAGCAAAAGCATTGAACTATAAGATAAGTACTATTAATAATTATATTTGAGAATGCCATAAGTTGGTAAGCTTAAATGATGTGTTTCTCCATATTAAAATTTGGGCTCAAAGAATGCTTTTAGATATAGACTAAGTTTAGTTGATGTGTTGATTTTAGTAAATGCTTATATTACTGAGCGAAAACAAGCAGGTAACACCATAATTGGAGCACTAATGTTGAAAAAAAAATTGAGGGTTCATCCAGGCATTTTAGCCCTTCACTCATTATAAACGCATGTACAATTGACCATGAATGACATAGTTAATGCAGGTATGGTTATATATTTCAAAAGAACTAGAAGGGTTTGGAGTTCACAAAATACTAACCCCGAAGTGATGCAACCTGATTTATTTGATCAGTTGTACTACTTGAACAGTAATTATTTGTCCCGAGCTCTCCACCCCCTCCATCCTCTGCATACAACAAAGTAAATTCATTCAAAATAATTGTTGATTTATTATTGAACATAGTAATGCTAACAATTTGGGTTTATTATAAGAGAGGTACCTTTGACAGCATAAGATTCAGCAATTGGTTGAACAGAGCTGTTGGCCCAAGATGACACCGCTGCAAAACCGGGCTCTATCACGCATGACGATGATCCTTGCAATGGTATCGGAGGTTGGGATAATAAAGGGGCTGAAAAATTAACCAAATCAACATTTTTATATTTAAAATCTCCAAAAGAATTTCAAAGGAAAAGAATATTCTTACAATAATGGTGAAAGTAAGCGAATACTAACTGTTTTTGGATGCTTTCTGAGGATACGGATGGGCCGCTTTACGCTTGGGCCGAGGAGGCGGAACATGTTCACTGGTCCCATTTTTCTGAACCTTTAAGAAGTATTTTTGTGCATGACTCCTTATCTGTAAGAGCAAGTCATATTTACAATTAGAACTTGTTACGGAAAAGTAAGCCTAAATTGCATACAGATAAACCGACTGGCATTACTTAACAATTGACATCATAGGAAAATAATATCCACAAAACCGAAGTACTGAGAAACATTGATGGAACCTGAAACATCTTGTCATGTGTTAGTGTAATGATTGAAATAAGAAGGATACCTGGATGACTGTCTTTGAGCCAACAAATGCTTCTATCTTTTTCCAGTCACGGTCAAAACTGCACAAAGGTAAATCAGATAACCACATTATTTTTAAAATAAATCTTTGCAACTAACCAAAAAATAACAATCGGACAACTACTAACAGATACATTGGCCCAGAGAATTGGACAAATGCTATATGAATTTTGGTTAACTTAAGACACTGAAGAAATCCCAAAACAATTCTGTAATGCAACTTTTTAATTACGGACACCGCAGTTTTATTTATTTATTTCCTTATTGCTAGCCTAAGTGGAAAATGAAACGAACTATCAAGTTACAGCAGACGGGAATTGGATTACCAGATCCCTCTATTCCCCAACTGGATCTTGAATCTTCAAATTTTAACAAAAAAAATCTACAGACAAGATTAAAACAATTCCTCCTGACCATAAGAGACCTCAAAATGCCCCCAAAACAAAATACAAGTCAGAAGAACACAACGGAGATCAAACAACTGATAGTCTAAGACTAAAAGGGAAAGAGAGAGTATAAAAACCCTTACAGCTGAAGTGCTTCTAGAAATTTATCGTGCTCCTGCTCAGTCCAGCTCTCTCTCGACTTAGTAATCGTATAAGGCTTACGAATCTTCTTGCTCAGATCCTCCACCGCCGCTCCAGAAGCCGGTGTCGCAGCCGAGGGACTGCTCACCGTCCCAGGCACGGCCATGCCTAAGCTGCTGCTGATACCTTGCTGTTGCCTAGGCGAAGGTAGTAACGAAGCACTGCCGGTCGAGCCGCCTGTTGAGCTGCCGCCGCCGTCGGACTGAGGGTTAACAGAGACCATAAAAAAGATTTCGATTCGGATTCGGATTTGGTTTTCGGATTAGGACGACAACGTGTCAAGTCGAGGTGTGCTCTTTGTGTGTATTTGGTCTGGTCCTCCTTTTTTCCTATTTTACTTGTTTTTTCTCCTTTTATTTTTTAATAATTTTTAAGTTTATTTATTTTGTGGTGGGACGGGTGTGGAGTGAATTCAGAGCCCCTAAAGTAACCTAATTTTTTAGTTTGGATCCAAACCGTCGATCTTCTCTGGCACGATTATTAAAGGGTTCCCGTGCATTTCACCTCGGGCTGGATTGGTCCAGATTCTGATCGGACGGCTCTGATCTAAACTCAAAATTTGGGTTACTTGGGGAATCGGACCCAGTAAGGTATGCTATCGGTGCCGACTGCACGTGTGTGGTCTTGCGTTCCTTCTCGTTTCCACACTTCCTTAGTTAACTACCTATTGTTCTCAAATTTAATTCAGAAACTTTCTTATGTGGTTGGATGTGCGGCCTTGGTTGAAGCGCTACCAGCCAATAGCCAAGCATCTCACCAACTTGAAAGCGCGACCAGTTCTCTCCACGCAACGTTTCTACGATTAATTACAATATTCCAACTTAAGGCGCTCTCATCCAGAATTTAGGTACTGATGAATTGTGAACCAGAAATATTTCATACTTTAAGCATTGGTGAATTTGTGTAAATAATTTGATGTGGGCATAGCCTTCCCACATTTCCACAGGACGAACTATATAGAATATAGTTCATGCTTAGCCGTTTACTGTTTCGGTGTATACTTTTACAGATTTTTGGAACTGGGTACGTTTCTAATTTGGGACACCAAATTATATACTCTACGAAGACAGTTAACATCCGAAGTTGCGGAGAATTTGAGCCTAAGATCACATCTCTGCTGTTAGATTATGATGATTCCTTCGATGATCTCATCGAAGGGTTGATATTTAACTGAGATACGGGGCCAGGGGAATTGGTCAGGTCCCTTTCTGGGGTCCATACGGGGCCTAATTTGTTCTCCACCGTAAACGATTCAAAGGTGAGCATGGCGAGAGAGGAAGAAAGTACTACATGGCGGGCCCCATTGGTTAAATAAATTGTCCATGTTCTTTTAATAAATAATATCACAAATAGTTCTCAAAATATTACTTACTATTTTAGCATACAGAGTTGAGCGAGGATATAGTACCGTGAACAAGTATCCTCTCTATTACTGTAAAGATTCCCTTCACTTTGCGGTTTGAGATTAACTCTCAGCCGCTTTGAGATTCGGACTAGCGCAGGGAGCAGTATTATTGGGCTTTGAGATTCGTGCCAAGTTAAAATGAACGGTCCAGATCTAATAATTGTAAAAGATTCCCTATTACGGTACTGGGGTGGATGTGAATTCATAGTACCGTTACCATGCGCAAATTTGTTTGCATCGTCGATTTTTATTTTTAGAGTTCAAACAGATTCAAACTGTTGCACCTACTAATCAAATTTATATTTTTTTAGAATTATTTTACTATATTTTTAAAATATATAGAAAATCACAAAAATATAAATTTGGAAAAATAGTTAAAAACTTATAAAAAATTTATAAAATTTTATCTTCAAGTTCAGGACATTGTCATATAAGATTCATGTTGAACTTTTTGGATCAACAATTTAAATTTTAAAATGAAAATATGAATTAATGATACAAACTTTATGTGCGCATTGAAAAGTAGCATCACTCATTTTCATAACCAATCTATCATATAAGGTTAAAATATATGTTAAAAATAAGGCAAATTCTTCTATGGACATAAGGACCTATTTGTAAAATGAGCATATTTTCATTTTCAAAGTTCAAACAGTCGATCCGACCGTTCAACATTATCTCCATATTAAAATGTACTTGGAGGTCAAATTTTACATTTTTTTGAATTTTTTTACTATTTATTAAGTATTTTACAAAACTAGTCAAATTCAGACCATTGAATTTTGTACCCATCTTAATAAATAGTAAAAAAATTCAAAAAAATGTAAAATTTGACCTCCAAGTACATTTTAATATGGAGATAATGTTGAACGGTCGGATCGACTGTTTGAACTTTGAAATGAAAATATGTTCATTTTACAAATAGGTCCTTATGTCCATAGAAGCATCCCTCTAAAAATAAATGTAGCTCTAACATGGCTTGAAGGCTAGTTTCAATATTTATATCACTAATGCTTAATTAATGCTTAATGATCTACATCACGATATTAATATTTATATCATCAGAGGGTTAATATTTAGTCATACATAAACTTATTTAAGTGGAGAAAATGTGCTTACGTATATAAGGTCCATGGAATTCAGAACACCCCCGGTACCCTAATAGGGAATCTTTTACAATTACTTGATCTGGACTGTTCTTTTTAACTTGGCACGAATCTCAAAGTCCAATAATACTGCTCTCTCCGTCAGCCCGAATCCTAAATCCGTAAAGTGAATGAAATCTTTTACGATACCGGGGAGGGATATTTGTCCGGGTCCATGCGGGACCAAATTTATTCTCCTGTCTCCGTTGTTCGATCCATGGTAGGATGGAGTCATGATATGTAACCAGCTGTCACTGATTAGTTCGATAGATTGCACAATATTGATTATTCAGATCATATCTTATTAATTCAAATTCTGATTTTGATTTGAGTGAGGCTACGGTACTATGCATAGCACGGATTGGGTCCGTGCTATGGCTCAATATTTGAGTTTTCAAAATTCTAACGGTCAATTCAAACCGTTTAATATGATTATAAAATTAATATGTACTTGCAAATCAAATTTTACATTTTTTCGATTTTTTTTACTATTTTTTTAGATAGGTAGAAAATCACTGTTTTTGGATGGTCCAGAATTTTCAGATCAAGTGATTTTCTACCTATCTAAAAGAATAGTAAAAAAAATCGAAATAATGCAAAATTTGATTTGCAAGTATATATTTATTTTATAATCATGTTGAACGGTTCGAATCGACCGTTAGAATTTTAAAAACTCAAAAATATTGAGCCGTAGCACGGACCCAACCGTGCTATGCATAGTTGCATAGCCTCACTCTTTTGATTTTGATGATCTCAGACTTTATCCCACCAAGCTATTTGTTATCATCGGCTAAGGTGTTCCCTGGTCACCCGTATGCATGAGACGCAACTTGTCGGCAAGTAATAATTCTCTTACGATGGTTATTTTATTTGGAGACAATCCCGCATGGATTTCTAATTTGACGAGTCAATTTATATTATAATTTCTGATATGTATCACAGTTTCTTATCTATAAATTATTGGACAAAGTTTCTTATTAAAAAACTGACCAAATAATTCGCTCAAATTATTTTTTTTTTTTAAATTAATTTCAAGAATGTGAAAGTTCAGAAACTTTAGAGGCTTTAATTTCTAAAAAGTGATTAATAGTTATTTAGAAATTCATTTTAGTTGTTGGGATGAAGATGCTCTAAAATTAGACTTAACATACTTTCTTGAGTCTGGCTAGTATGACATCGGTGTCATATGACACTAACTCTAAAATTAATTGAGTAGACTTTAAACGACTAATCCAAACCGTTCAAACCGATTTACTTTATGAGTGATGTGTTTACATACAAATTTTTATATTTTCGAGTTATTTTAGTATCAAATCAAGCGGTAAAAAATGTTGAAAAATGAATGTATTAAAATTAACTCAAAAACTCACACATTTGACCGCTTGACTTGATACTAAATAAATTCAAAAAATTATAAATTTTGCATGTAAATGCACAACTAATGAAGTAAATCGGTTTGAACGGTTTGGATTCACCGTTTGAAGTCGATTTGATAGGTTTTGGAGTTGGTGTTATATAGGCTGAAATGAAACTGATGTTATACTAGCCAGACTCTGCTTTCGAGTCCGGCTAGTATGACATCGTTGTCATATGACACTAACTCCAAAATTGATTGAATAGACTTTAAACGACTAATCCAAACCGCACAAACCGATTTACTTTATGAGTGATGTGTTTACATGCAAATTTTGTATATTTTCGAGTTATTTTAGTATCAAACCAAGCGGTAAAAAATGTTGAAAAATTAATGTATTAAAATTAACTTAAAAACTCACACATTTGACCGCTTGACTTGATACTAAATAAATTCAAAAAATTATAAATTTTGCATGTAAACGCACAACTAATGAAGTAAATCTTACTAGTTCAAACATTCATAAAAATTTTGAATGATTTTTTTTCAATTGATTGTTTCTTTTACAATGTAACTGATTTGTAGAAGTTGATCATGAAGAGTATTTATTATGTTATTTTTTTTTATCTTCAGTAGACGATGAAGTTTGAACGGTTTAAATTTTATGAATATTAGACAATATTATTTTCTGAATGTGTAACTTTTTAAATCACAAATGTAACTTGTTTCATAGTTGGATATCTAGAGAATTTTCTATATATCTTTTCAAGTGATTCATTTGTTTACAATCTCTCTGATTGGATGATGATTATTTAAAAATTATTATCTGGTTAAAGAGAATAGAAACGATAATAAATATGTACATATTCTATTCTCAAGATGGTTAAAAGATTATTATTTCAAATGTTTAAATTTCTGCTTTGTCATTTTTAGATAAAAAAAAAAAGGTACACATTCAAAATCAAATATGCAAATAACTTATTTTCTTTCGAACTATGAATGTTTGTATATATTAATAGAAATGTCAAGTTATTCAAAACTCATGATTATGGAACTGCCAGGTAAATATATATTTTTTTTTTTTGGTCAGAGGTGCTTTCATCTCTTCTCTAGGTATTTCAAAATCCTACCTCTAAATCAAGTTACTGAATTCTGATCCTTGTTTCTCGTTTTCCGTATTGTTTCAAGATCGTTTAGATGTATGTGGAAAGCAACTATATTTTTTGTACTTGGTGACATAAAAGATTTCGAAGTTTTTTGTTATCATATTGATCTTATTTAATTTAAGGAGAATTAAGCTATTTACTCTATTTACTTATATTTTACATTTCGTTTGACAGTTTAAGTCATAAGATACTGAGAAATAAATCTCTATCTCTAACAATGGACTGTACATGCAAAATAAATATAGAATAAATTAATACATTCAAAGAGATGGAGCAACTCAATTTGAATTTGACTCATGTCTTATTTCAATTGTAGTTTTCCTTTGACAGTTTAAGTGTGAAATAAAAAATTTACTTCAGTTATTACTTCACAATTAAATATGACCATTATGTTCCTTTTTCCTGTTGTCTAAAAATGATAACACCAATCGATGAAATCAAAGAACATTTCAAAATCTACTTTCAAAAAGGTCTCCTCTTTCTTTAGTATTGATTGGTACACAATTTCATTAGTATAAAGTATAAACTATCCTTTAAAAAATCACTGTTGTGCTGAGCCTAAGATATCTCATCTTAGCAAAGATAGGATTAGTCGGCATAGGTACCGGTCAAATGGTGACAAAGTTGATATGAGATATATTCAATGTATCCTCATAAAAATCAGAGAACAAGGGAAATATGTCAAAATTGGGTCACATCTCAAAATTCATAAAAAAAAATGAAAGAAAAGCTGTCACGACCCCGCCGCCGGGCCGGAGCACGCGACAAGAGAGGCACCCTCGTATCAATTCTTCGTCCTGTCAACTTACATTGCAAACAAAAACACAAAGAAACAATACGGAATAAGTTACAAAACTCAGTAACCGGTTATTTAACAACGTGCTTATCTATAATTGGCTTAATTAAACAATAATTCAAACAGACTGGATTAATCCACACAAATTAACATCAAATTATGTCTGCATATTTAACGATGATAGTACCTGGGTCTAGGTTATCAGTAAAACAAATCACACAGTATTCACACATTTGGAATGTCTGCCACAGACAATTTCCACATTCACAGTACACACAATCTCATCAGTTCATAATCAAATTCGAACCTCAGACTCGCTATCCCGTTAAAATATGCTCATAATCCAATACCCAATTCAAATATCCAATTCAACGATAAAAATCGAAAACACAGATTATAGAGAAGTCCGGTTATCTAATAGTGATCAATCCAGAAATCCAATTCGAGTTGCAATGACTATTCAGAATTAACACGACGTCAGAATTCCAATCGAATATAAATAAAATATCAAAATATTTATTTTCATTCTTTTCCAATTTCTTTCTCTCTTTTTTTTTTTTTTTTTTTTTTAGAATATTTCGTTTTTCATTTTTTGTTTGTTTAGAGATTGATTTAGAGAGATTTTATGAGAGCATATGTGATGGCATGTGTGCCACGCAAAAGGAATCAAGGAGGAAGGCATGGAGGCCGCGTGGTTATTTTGCCACGTTGGCTTTTTTTTTTTTAAGTTTTGCAATTTTACAATTAAAACCTATCAATTTCTAATATTATAAATAAGTCCAAAATAATTAAAAAATTATATATTACCGGGGTGTTACAAAAGCCATCAGGATCAAGCACTTTATAAGCATCAAGCTGAAAGACAGCAGCTTAAGTTTGTTTCTCAGAAAAGATAGCTATAAGAGCACTGCTTAATTTATTACCAGAATACTATACTTGAAGTGCTTAGCCATCTTTATAATTTAAATTTTTTAATTATATATATTAAATTTAATTGAATTTTTCTTTAAAGTGTTAATATGATTAAGCTTACTCATAACTTGTATTGTGTGTATGTAGTTTAGAGGTTAGAATTTTACTTTGTGTAGTGAAAATTTGAATTTACTGTGCATGTGGTTTAGTGATTCAGCCACCCTCACAAAACGGGATCTGACTCCGCTGCTCTCCAAATAGGAGAGCAGGACCCTACTTTTCTAAATCGAACCGTTGAATTTTTTTTGTGCACGGATCTCAACACAGATGAACGGTTCGGATTAAAAAAGCAGAGTCCTGCTCTCCTATTTGGAGAGCAGCGGAGTTGGTTCCCACAAAACGGATCCTCTAAGATAACTTAATTTTTGAGTTTGTACAAGATCGTACATGGAAGAAAAAACGGACTTGATTGAAATTCACGCAACAACTTCAATAAAATTAAAGTAACTTCAAAATTCGACTTAGTTATATTAAATGGTTCAAATTTAAATTAAATTCTGTAGTTAATCTGAATTCCTTGAGTAGAGCATGAATAACACAATTGGTTAATCCCAAGCCCATACTGCTACATCATTGAATCAACGAAATCATATATAGGAAATTTCTAATATGCTATCCATAGCATAGAGGGCTTCCGTGCTATGGCTTAATAATTTGAGTTTTCAAAATTTCTAACGGTCGATCCAAATCGTTCAACATGATCTTCATATGAATATGTACTTGCAAACTAAATTTTACATTTTGTAGAATTTTTTTACTATTTTTGTAGATAGGTAGAAAATCACTTGATCTGAAAATTCTGTAGCATTCCGATCAAGTGTCTTTCTACTTATCTAAAAAAATAGTAAAAAGGTTCTAAAAATGGAAAATTTGATTTGCAAGTACAAATTCATATGGAGATCATGTTGAATGGTTCGGATGAACCGTTAAGATTTTGAAAACTCAAATATTAAGCTATAGCACAGAGACGCCCTATGCTATGCATAGCACCGTAGCCATCTCCATCATATATAATATGGCGCAATAATCTGTGCAATTTCAGCCCAGCCTATTATTAAAGCCTGCACAAGAATAATACAAGAAAGGATATTAGTTTCATAAAAAAGAAGGAGAGGATATTAGAAGGGTAGGATTGGCAATATAAATTTTGATTTGGGCTGTTATCCAATACGGGCCATATAATTCTTCTTGGGTTAAGCTCTGATCCTTGTACAGAATCCACCTTCCGAGATAGCAGTTGGAGGGTAAAAGTGGTCGCTTCTGATCAGCTAATAATGTCCTGATTAGGTGATGTGGGTTCAGTTTGATTTGCTCCCTCTAACGATTCGGAAAAGATTCAGCAGGTAAATAAATATTTCATGATTGGAGAATAATATGGATATAATTTGAAAAAACATCGGATAGATTTATATTCTTGCATGCAGTTTAGAGAGTCAAATAAATAAATAAACGAATAAAATTTTCGCGAATAATTTGTAAAATTCGTAAAATTCGCAAATAATTCGGAAAACTGAATAATTTGCTAATTGATTCGCCAACAACTCAAATCCGAATAATTCGCGAATCTTGTTACTATGTTTGTATGTACTTATGTTGTTTTCACAATGCTGCTATGAGCCAGTGTTGTAAATAACAGTATGTGCTTGTCGGACAGACATGATACCATCAAGCGATTAATCGGAAATAACCGGGAATAATCGGTCATAATCAGAAATAATCGACAGATTGGTCGAAAAAATTCATGACAATTTAGTCACCGCCAACGACTAATCGACCGATTAATCAACCTCAACCGTTTTTTACAACAATGCTATGAGCTGTTTTTAGATATCGATTTGGTTATGAGCAGGTTTAGCTATGCTATAGATGGTAGTATCAATGTCCTGATTATAGTTACACGCTATACTTAATGAGTAGAACTAGTGTTCCTAAGTTCATCAAATTTTTTTGTAAACTCAACTCTAAAATCTATCGAATTGACTTCAAACGATGAATCTAAACAGTTGAAATTCTTCTACCTTATGAGTGATGCGCCTACATGCAAAATTTTATAGTTTCAAATTAATTTAGTATAAAGTCAAGTGGTCAAAATTAGAAGGTTTATAAATTAATTTTAATGTATTCATTTTTGGACATCTTTTGACCATTTGACTCTATACAAAATTAATTTAAAATTTTAAAATTTTGACATGTAGACGCATCACTCAGGATAAAAGGATTTCAATGGTTTGAATTCGTCGTTTGAAACCAACCCGATAAATTTTAGAATTGAGTTCACAAAGAACTTGATGAACTTAGGAACAACCTAGTTCTACTGACATTTTTATTAATATCCAAAGTTTAATACAAATTATTAATTTTGCCCAGAATTCGATCCAATATCGAAAAATGCCCAAGCCGGCCAGAAAATGGCCGGCTTAGGTACCAGAGTAAACCGGCCATTTTCTGGTCGGCTTACTCCATTTTTTTTTAGAGAGAGAGACACTATGAAGATCAAAACATTGAAATCTAAATTTGAAATTTTTGTTTAAATTATTTTTTATAATACTTCTTTTAATGTATAATTAACATATTTATACAAAAATACAATAGATTAATTGAAATTATGTTGAATAACACTAAATTATGTTAAATTATGCTAAATTACATTAAAATACGCTAAAATACGGTAAATTACGCTAAATTACAAATGAATATGGGCGATATCTTCACTGAAAAAGCAAAAAACGACGATGAAACTTCAAACGGTCATAAAACGGCGCTTGAGTGTCCGATTTAAGCAAATAACCACTTTTCGGAAAGCTTGCGAAAATACGCATGCGTCCGTGCCCACGATGCCGGATTCCAAAATTCAGAATCGCCAAAAAACAAAGGGAAGAGCCTCAAAACTTGAGTGGAAGTTTCCGATTAAGATTTTCATTTCTATTATTCAATCCAAATAGCTCCGTAAATTAGTTACATAATGAACTTGTAAAATACCAATTTTTACTATTTTCAGAATTTTTTACTATTTTTTTGATTCATGAATGATGAGCAAAATCAGTCTACTATAGCGTAATTTTGTGTAGTTTAGCGTAAATTACCGTATTTCAACATAATTAGCGAAGTTATTGTAATTTAACGTAATTTAGTATAATTGAACATAATTGAACATAATTTAGTGTTATTCAACATAATTTCAAGTAATCTAGCGTATTTTAGTATAAATATGCTAATTATACATCAAAAGAAGTAATATAACAAATAATTTAAACAAAAATTTCAAATTTTCAGAGTTAAGTTTCAATATTTTGATCTTCATAGTGTCTCTCTCTAAAAAAAAAAAAAAAAAAGGAGTAAGCCGGCCAGAAAATGGCCGGTTTACCTAAGCCGGCCATTTTCTAGCTGGCTTGAGCATTTTTCGATATTGAGTCGAATTCTGGAAATAATTAATAATTTGTATTAAACGTTGGATATTAATAAAAATGTCGCCTAGTTCTACTCATACTTAATATAAATCGAATGTATATATGAGATAATTTTTTTAATAATATTTTAATTTAACAATTAATGCTTTTATTAATTTTAATCGATTCAAAATGTTGTAAAAAACTGACAAACCAAGGATGGGTTGCTTTTTGCTCGTTCCCAGGGATAGTACAGATATCCTCCCAGGCACCTGACTCGAGCAAATTGCAACGGTCGGCTCAGATTAATTCTATTTGGGCCAAACTCAATCCGGTGCCTATTGAGACTGTAGGGGGGAGGAGGTCTGTTTTGAGATTCGTGCCATGTTAAATGAGCCGTCCGATCGTAATTTGCTTGAGTTAGGTAACTTGAGGTGATGTGAATTCTCCCAGAGATATACCATCCGATATGGCGATATATAATCTTATATTTATTAATTATATGATAACAAACATAATTATCTCATATTTGTAATTTGAGTTTTTAGGATATATAGGGTTAAAATATTTCATTATTTTTGTGTAAGATATGCCTCATATTTTTATTCCGTTTTAAAGTTCAAATAGTCTATTCGAATTACTCAACATGATCTCTAAATTAAAATTTGCTTGGTGACAAAAATATTATATTTCTTTTGGAATTCTTTTATTATTATTTTTAAACATATACATCTATAATATACTGAAAAATAATAATTTTCTACCTGTATAATATAATTTTTTTTTCTTAAAAAAATATAAAATTTGGTCTCCAAGCACATTTTAATGTAGAGATCATGTTGAGTAGTTCGAACCGACTGTTTGGACTTTGAAAAAACCAACTTCATCGTTTCAATTTTTACAAAAATTATAAGTACTGAGATTTCAAATCGGCCTGGATTTTTTTTTTTGCTGTGCTGAGATGGCTTCTCGGCCCGAGGTAGTTTTCTCAATTTTTCAATCAAACCGTGTGGTCTTTGGTGATTTTTTTTTTTCTGTGCCGAGATAGGTACTCGGCTCAGTTAGATTTTAGCAATTTCACTCTCTGTGCCCGAATTGTCTATTCGGCACAGAGGTTTTTTTGTTTTAATTTCGGCTAGCTCCCTGTGCCGAAATCAGTTGGTGGAATATTTTTTTTTGTGCCAAATTCTCTGTTCGGCACAGAGGATTTTTTTAGTCAAAAATAAATTGGCACAGAAAAAAACTTGTAATATCAGCACAGAGGTTTTCTTTTTGGTTAAAAAATATATATATATTTTTTGTAATATCGGCACAGCAAAAAAAAAAAAAAATTGAGGAACCGATATTCTATCTCAATACAAGAAAAAAATTGATTTTTTCATGACATTTTGCCTAAAACCTTGTGAAAACCGTAGATACTAATTCGGCATAGAAAAAAATTAATCCGGACAGGATGATACCAACGCCCAGGTAACCTTGTCACTCAGAATTTTTTAATTTTAAAAATATATTTAAGACTTATCGGCGCAGAAATTGTAATGAGAATGAGAATTTTAATTTGTAAATACTAAAGTTATTTAGTTTATAAAAAATTTTAGAATATAGTTGTTCGGCAAATGCAAATTTGTTAAGATGTCGGTTTTTTTTTTATAGAAGATGTAATATGAAAAGTGTATTAATACCAATCATCGATTATTATGATCAGTATAATTGTACATTATGTTGCTAGTTTAATATATTAAAATTAACTTAAAATTAGCTTAATCATTTAAATTAAGTGTTGTTAGTTTAATCTGCTTGTTTAATTAATTTTTTGTATTATTATGTTGTGTTTGTTTAATTAATTTTTGTGCTTATTTAAATTGTGTTTGTTTTATTATATTATTAAATTGTATTTGTTTAATTGTGTTTGTTTAGTAAACAAATTAGTGCCAAGTAAAATATAGATATCACATATAGATGTCACATACATATATCACACAGATATAATAATTATTACAGGTAAAAATATTAAATGGAACATTTGGAACATTTGGAGATTGAAAAAAAGAAAAAAAAGAAATTTTGTAACAGTTTATTAGTAAAATAGGTCAATTTTCCTAAGAAATTTCAAGAAAAAATGTTGCTACCGAACATGCCCTAAATATTATATGGTAAAGGAGATAGATGGAAAAAAAAAAAAAAATCAAATTATCAATTCGGTATCTTTAGACATTTTTAACGAATTGCTTCTCCAAGTTCGATCACAAAATATTTGAAATTTAAAGAAACTAAAGCATTACTTCGGTTCCTTTAAAATCAATGCAAAAAGAAAATCTGTATCAATGCATACAAATATCAGAACTTTCGATTCTTTTAAATTTTGAATTTTGAGTAACCAAATTGAAGACCTGCATAAATGCATAAAAGAATCGAATCATTGATCATATTTCTAAAAACAATATAATTTCATTTGACCAAAAAATTGCATCTACCTCATTTTGGACAAAATATTTAGGCAAATGCTTCTGTGCATACAAGGACCTATTTGTAAAATGAGCATATTTTCATTTTCAAAATTCAAACAGTCGATCCAACCGTTCAACATTTTCTCCATATTACAATGTACTTGGAGGTCAAATTTTACATTTTTTTGAATTTTTTTACTATTTATTAAGATGGGTACAAAATTCAATGGTCTAAATTTGACTAGTTTTGTAAAATACTTAATAAATAGTAAAAAAAATAAAAAAAATGTAAAATTTGACCTCCAAGTACATTGTAATATGGAGAAAATGTTGAACGGTCGGATCAACTGTTTGAACTTTGAAAATGAAAATATGCTCATTTTAAAAATAGGTCCTTATATGCACGGAAGCATCCCTCAAATATTTATTATATTTTTAAAAATGGAAAATTCTGCTTCGCACCACCAATCCACCATCCCGGATTGAGCGTAACACATGAAGGATATAAGGTCAGGTCCTGACTTACGATCGATGTAAAATATCGCGGGTCCGGTGGTGGTTACATATTCATTCATTTTTGGGTGGTGCAAAATGTACCATTAAAAGTGAAGCAAACCCTTCCATATACAAATAAAATATAGCGGGCCCTGTTGAGCTGAGAAGTTGCAATACTGGACCGTGGTCCTCATTACGAGAGCAGGTTGGGTCCGATGTCCATCGGACTCAAATTTGGATCTGATGGGTTTCGGAACCGTCCGATCTGCTTTCAGATTCGTGCGCACAAATTTTTAAGCAGATGCGAAAGTTGTGGGTGAGAATCTTAAAGCAGATCGGACGGTTATCAAATCTATCGAACTCACTTTGAATCCGATAGACATCGGACCCAAATTGACCTCCTGGTATTACTTCATTTTACTTTTTAATCAATTTTGTGTTTTGACTAGACATGCTCAAGCAAGATATTATTATCATTGTAAAAGATCCTACCCCATACGCTTGGTTCGGATGATGACAGAAAGTCATAGAACGTTATCTTCTGTTGCACTACCAGTGCTATAGTTTTTGTAACGAATCGTTAAATTCAGAGATGGGACTAAAAGAAAGAGAGAGAGACTGGTACTAGAAAATTAAGTGTAGTGTAATTTTATTTTATATAGAGATTAAAAGTAGTAATGCATATAAAATTTAAAGAGTAAAATTACAAATTTTTAATTTATTAACACCCTTTTCAATGTATACTACATTTTGTCCCTGTTTAAATTGAAAGATGCAAATATAACGAAATGTTATTTGTCATTTTTTTTTACTGCAAACATTTTTATTTTATTTTTTCAGATAAATATTTTTTACATTTTGCATTCTGAAAATGGCGATATTAAGTGCAATTCATTATGGAAACATTAAAAAAAAGTATTATCACTCACTTTAAAAATCGAAATTGACAAAAAATTTCCAAAAAGTCTCACAAACTCTTCTAGTTAATTACCCGCTACACAAGTGATAATATAATTAATTATCATCCGAGCTAACTAAAGAGAATGGCTTCTTTAGAACTAGAATTAATGGGTTTAATTAGTAACTTTCAACATATATTACTACTGAGAAAGAAATGGGAGGTAGCACAGTTAGTTAGAAAAAAAAGTTCTAAGAATGTTGGTTACTCAAAGGTTAAGAGTTCGATTCTTTCTCATGATTTCGCGGCTTCTGCGAAGATTTAAAAAGAAACATATATTACAGGATAAACCCCATGACGTTGTGGGGGAATTCATGTCACCTAAGGTCAGTGGCGTAGCTAGAATTTGAGTCAGGGGTGGGCAAAAAATTTCGGGTTACCGGATTACCGGGTCAGTGGGCAAAATTAACTTATATACTTGAATCATTTTAATCAATCTCATCAAATTCTAAATCAGATTTAAACATAAATCAAGAAAAATATTAATACTCAACAATTTTAGTCAATTATCAGTCGCAATTTGCAATTTAATTTGTTCGATTGGATTGCAGTATTGAATTGTCAAAGAACAAGGGTAGGCAATTTAATTTTCAGGAGTAGGCAGGCTAACATATTTATACTACTTCATATCCGATTTTAAAAATCCAAGGGTAGGCAATTACCTACCCCTGTTACATGGTGGCTCCGCCACTGTCTAAGGTAATAGAATATTTGTGTTTAGATTCGGACTGTTTGATCAAATCCGCAGGAGTGTTAAAGAGGATTAGTGCATTCCACCTCAGTCAGATTGGCCCGTATTTTGATCGAATGATCCGAATCTAAACAAAAATATTATGTTACCTTAGAGGATATGGACTCCGTTGTGGGTCTGGTTGGTAGCTGTTACGGTTCTGGTGGGTAACATTTCTTTATCAGACAATAACAGCTTGATTTGGTACATCTATAATTACTGGTTGGAATGTAACAACACCTTTTGATCTGCTTAACGGACATGACAACAAAAGTGATTGGCTGTGTACTACAGAATTTTGCAAGTTTAATTTTTTTTTTTTTGAGATTTTTTCAGAATTGAATCCTATGCATTGTTATTAAAGTTTTACCGTATACATGCAAAAGATGGTCACTTAACAATTATTTATGTTTATGTTGCTATCACAATAATTTTTTAGAAATATAGTTTGAATACTAAATTTGTTGGAAAATAATTAACAAACTAAATTTAAATATAAATTATAATCAGTAAATACATAATAATTATATTCAAAATTTAATCAAGAACATAGTAATAATCAGTGTTCTAAATAGCGGGCTATAGCGCCGCTATAGTGTTTTTGGACCCTAAACGCTAAGCTATGACATGAAAATACGCTAATTGAGCTACGGCCTCTATAGCGGTAATAGCGGTCCGCTATAGCGCATAGCGGGGAGCCGCTATAGCGCGCTATATGTATATTGGGCTTTTTTAGACATCCACATAAAATTTATATGGGCTTTTAAAAATAGCAACGGGCTTTTGGTCTAACTCCTTATTTATATAAAATTCTCTTTCTCACTCAACCGTGCCTCCTTTGCCTCTTTGAAATTATTTACCTTCTCCAGATCCATAATGCACAGTTTGCAAAAGCTTCTAAGACTCCCTAACTCCATTATTTGGTAACCCCCTTCCTCTCAGATAATGATGTCTAGGTTATTTTGAAATTTGAATAGAAAAAAAAATAGAATGAATCATGATGCTTAAGATATTTTGTATAGAAAAAGATCGATAGTTTATGATATTAGTATGGATATTTTTAACCGTGGACTTTTGTACTAGTTTAATATAAATATTATAATTTCTTAATTAATTTGGTGTTATTTATTGTACTATGAAACTTTAGATAATGTTAATATATAGTACAAATATATAATATTATTTTTGTAAAAAAAAAAAAACGCTATTTGGTATAGCTTCCGCTATAGCTACGCTATTCGCTATAGCATTTTTTGTAGCCTTCCCGCTATGACGCTATAAACGCTATTTAAAACATTGGTAATAATAAAAACTTTATTACTCGGAACTGCAAAATGCGGACCTAAGGTAACTTTCCATCCTACGTGCAAAAATAATTGGGTAAGACAGTCTCAAAGTTGTGCCGGGATTCCTCGACATACGGGCACGACCGTGGTAGAGGTTGATGTAGTTTCTTTCAACACAAATTCTATTTGATCAATACAATAATATTGTATTGATCAAATAGATTTTGTCAATAGGAAAAAAACTAAAAAAAAAATAAATGGTAGCAAAAATAATATTGTTTGTGGGAGAATTGAAATTGATTGTTTTTGTGAATTATAGAGTCAAGAGAAAAAGCAAGATAAAATTGTTATGTGAATTGCATGATGGATAGCCCTCCAAATGTCATGTGCTATTTATAGGCAAATAACACAGACAACAATAAGAATCAGCCTTTGGTCTTCTGATGGAGGAAGTTATGAGTTAAAAACCGAATGAGAAAAATCTTTTTGGTGTAATAACATGTGTTTGAAAAAGGTGTTGAGTTGCTTGATCTTCAACCCTCACATTCACACCAAAAAAAAAAAAAAAAAACATAGGCATCAATAAATCTGTGCATTCAAGGCAATTAAAATCCTAGCTATTCATTCTATTACTGTTTCTGGAAACAAATCTGCTGTTATTCTCAAGGAATAACAGGAACCTGTTACCCATCCGTTGGTTTCCGTGGAGATGCGTGCATGAAAAACTTACTTTTTTGAGATTCGCGCATGGAAAAATTTAAACGGATAAGATCGGAATAACATGTTCCTGTTATTCCTTGATCGAGGATAACAGCAAATTTATTTCCTACTGTTTCTATATATTAACAAAATAAAAGTTCAAATATGTGACATCAACGTTTCTATTCATAGCAATTAAAAGAATAAATGTCATTCAATTGTGCATCAACAAACTAAAGAAATTAACAACTCCATATATAATTCATAAAGTTTACGATGTTAATTTATAAACAAGTATTTATTTACATAAATTTTGAGTTTAATAAAATAAATTTCTAACAATTTAACGTCGTAGTCAATTTCTATATAACGCACATATCATCATATTTCATATATAGGCGGAGATGTTTCTTCTCAATTTGAGTCTAAATACTCAATTTGAAGCAGAGAAAGCTTAATTCAACATTAGTTTAAACTAACCATGTTGCTGTATATATGAAATCTCATCCTGCTTTAATTATTTAAGATTTAGAAGTTTAAACATTTGGAAGAGGACGATATAGTCCAATGCAGTGTTTTAAATTCGGTTATATTCGGTGAATTTCCGGCCGTATATTCCTATTCAATGTCCGGCTGAATAGAAAATAACTATTCGGACCGAATATTGAATCCATACTTTAAAAAAATTAAAAAACATTCCAACCCCATTAAAAGAGTTCCGGACCCGAATCCATAGCCCATTAAATGAGTTCCAGACCTGCCAAGTAGGTGTTCTCTTCAAGCGTCACACTCAAAAGTCTTTTATAACCTCAATACATGCTGCCTTATTGTATTTAAGTACTGTGGGATTAAATATTTAATAAAAAACCTGCATATAGAAATCCGAATAAGAATCCGCATATTCGGCCAATGTGTAAAACACTGGTATGCGGTGGCCTTTCGAATATCGCATGAGAACCGAATATTAAGACACTGGTTCAATGTGTTCTTTTTAAAGCTGCGACGGACGGAAAACATCATATATATGATCATGATCACTCTATTATTTTACTCTACTTGAGATGTTGTAGGTTTGAAATTAGATAAGAATTTTTTTTGTAAATATTTAAAGATGAATTTTTTTTTTCTTAATTATTTTATCTTAAAAATTAGTTAGATAAAATTACACGAATCTCTAATAAAGATTGTAGGTACCTCCAATTTTCTTACAATCGATCTAGGTCCAAGGTCCAGTCACGGTTTGGACATCTCAAACATAATTTGGACCTAATTAGTTTCAAACAATTTGTAAGTGGATTATGTATGTTTATGTTTTGTATAAAGAAATTAGATTTTGTCGAAAGGACTTTGAGCAAATTTTATCTAAAGCCGATCTAAATTATGTGATCAATTTTGAGGTGAATAACGGTTTAAGTCCGGCTTTAAATAAGATTTTTTTTTAACTTCAAAAATCCCACCCTTGTATAAAAAGAGAAAAATCAAAAGAACATATATAGAAGCCTTCCTTCCTATTTTTTTTTTAGAAAAAAAGGCAAAAATTAAGTTATTATACTGTGTATATTAGGTTCGTAAGTTTGTGCGATCTCTCTCAGACACACTATATATATATATAGTACGATCGATGTAGCTTGTGCATCTCTCTCAGACACACTATATATATATATATATATATATATATGTGCCACCAAATCATAATATATAACTTATCCTAGCAATCCAAAAAAAAAAAAGAGAGAGAAAGAGAGGGAGCCTCCAAGAGTGATAGAATAAAAAAGAATGAGCAGAGGTAGGAGCTATGGAGGTGGCAAGAGCTCTCTTAGCTACCTCTTTGAACAAGATGAGACTAGCACAAAACATGCACAAAATGTTCAGGCCAAAGAGCAAGAAAAATCAGAGGAAGCAAATAGAACTAGGGTTTTCATGTCAAAACCAGCTGGGGAGAAGCCTCAGACCACTGAAAACACCAATACAAAAGTAGTACAAGAAGGCAAACCGCAAAAACACATCAGCTCCGATGGTGCTGGTCGTAATTATCAAGACCGAAGTGCTATTCACTTTCACGCTGTAAGTATGATCTTGTGCATATATGTCATTCCAATTATGTCTAGGATTCTTTGTCGTCGACAACTTGTTTTCAAGTTTAAGTTTAGAGTTCATGAAACTAATTGCGTAGTTTTTTGTTTTCGATCAGGATCGTTCGTCGATAAAGGTTAATTCAGTTCCGGGAGGGCAATCCTCTCTTGGATATCTCTTTGGAGACATCTGACCTCAGCTTTAGATAAATGCTCACATGAAGCTTTCAAATGGGTGTAATTAAGAGTGTTTATTTTTATTTTTATTTAGAGGTTTCTGTGGATTATATAATGGCAAAATGGTTTTGCCAATACATATATATGCAGTGCGGTATGATCATGGCCGAGTCCATAGCATACCATGGATATCACTTTTGATTGTTTGCTTCTGGAAAAAATGCATCTTGTACTATTTATTTATGGTCTAATAAATATAATAATTATGTATAATAACATGTAATCTGTTGTTTCATTGTTCTTGTATTAAAGCTGGTTTATTATTCTTGTATTAATTGAACTCAAAATAAGTTTAATGGCAAATTTTCCATCCTCTGGCAAGAGAGTTGGTAAATATTGCATGTTGGCATTGTACTTTTGTGGCCCCACGATTCACCTTACAGAATTGGAAACGGTCCGATGGACATGGGACCGAATTCTCGGTCGGAGCAATTCGGTCAGCATCAAAATTGGCGCGGAAATCTTTAACATCTGTGTAGATGAAGTATGGACGAAACTTGAAGCGGGTCAAAACCGAGTATCAGACTAAAGTTGTTTTCGATGCTCATCGGACCGCCTTTTTATCTTTCACTGAACTCGGTTCATATCTTCTTGTAAAATATAAAGTTCTAGATGGGCTTTCTGCTGCATAAACTTGCGCTGATGCCTTAATGGGCCAGCAATGATTTATATGATTGGAGGACTGTCAAACAAAATATAACAACTTAAGGGCCTTCTGGAACGTGTCCAAAAGCTGAAAGGCAACCCGAAATTCAAACGTGTCCGAGAACCTCTAAGGTAACTTAAAATGATTTTGGATCTGCACCGTCCGATCATAATACGTGCCAATCCGGCTCAAGGTACAATCCACGGCGCCCTTTAATATTGGTGCGGGTTCTGATCGGACGGTCTGGGTCCGAACTCAAAATTGGCATCCGAATCCATTTCAAACCCGCGAAATTTCTGGAATCTTCGCTTTCCATTTCCGATATTTTCTCCTTTGTTCTGGGCTTCAGAGTTCGTTGCTCGATCGATCGAAAACTACTCCAACGATTCGCAAGCGCAACCGGCTATTCATCGCGAAGAAGAGGCGATCAGGTATCTATATCTTTTTTATTGTGGTCGTTTTCTGCTTACTCTTTGGAAGACATCGTAACGCAGCGATTTGAGAAATTATTGGGGATAGTCGTTTCCATGAAGATTGCTCGACATATTATTTTATGTTTTGATGCTGTGTTCATTTATTAAGAGGCTAATTTGATTTGAGAATTAATAATGGTTTTGAATAATCTGAGGGGTGTTTCTTTGTGCTGCATTCGTCTCTTGTGCGGTATGGCAGTCAAATGAGAGGCATCAGTGAGGGTTCAACAGTACCAGGCTCTCTACCAAGTAGTTTCGCTTGTCTTTTGTTTGGGTAGGGTTTAAGATGTTTATTTATTTAAGAATCTTTGTGATCTTGTTCGTAATGAGATTGGCAGCTTGCTACTTTTTCAAGAAAAAAAAAATGATTTGAGAATTTCGAATCCAAGGGAGAAACGGAGCAGACCTTGCTTTTATCAAATTGGAATTCTAGATTTGTAAATTTGCACACTCTATACTTTTGTTGGATCATATGATTTATAACGCATAGTGCGACAAGATGAAATTTTCTTGTTTAGACCTGGTAAATGTATATATTTTTTTAGCTTTTGATGACAAAAGAAACCTTGGTCTGGAGCGTGCCTGATTTGAGAGAGATTTTTTTTTTTGTTTGAGCTGGAATATTAACTTCTAGATCTGTAAGTTCAATTAATTTAGATTCAGGAGATCATTTCTAATGTTGAATTTTGCTTGATTGATTGTGGCCATAGAAAAATGTATTATTATTTTGGTTTTCTTGCTGTTTTTAAAATCCTTCTCTAACCTTGATAAAAGTTCTTTTTAACTTTCTTATCTAGGTCAATTTGGCTACAAAAAGCTGTAGGATTATGGGAACTAGTGAATTACTCATGAAGAATGTAATCAAGAAAACGGCTCCGGCCATTACAAGACAGAGTAATGTCGAGCTAATCTTTAGCTTTTTATTTATGTCAGAATTTCAATATAGCTCTTGTTTGTAACAGAAATTGCAATTTGATCCCTACTTCTTGCACAAATGCGTGATTTAAAATATCTGCTTATGAGTAATGTGCAACTAGTAGTCTCTTCTTATTTCCCCATAATTCAATCAAAATGGATCAAGCTGCAACTGTTGTAAAGGAAGGGCTGTTTGCACTTTGCAACTTTTACTAGTTGTAGCATTTTGGTTTGGCAACACAGGATTTATGACTGTTTCAGTCCCACAAAGGAATGACAAGGGAGAGTTCAATGCACAAAGTTCTGTCAGAGGTGATAATATCGGCTCGTGTGTTGCTTTTAATAAGCCTAATTTGCCACCGTTTCTAGGCCCATTTGTTATTTGTTATCTTCTAGAGATGTTCAATAAGGATGGAGACGACAAGTGATTTACACCTGGCTGATTGGTTTTTTCTGGTATTATGTAAAAGGGGTTTCAGTTTTTGGGCTAGGAGTATTCGGGTTAGTCTTGCTCACCTGTAAATATCGTTACTTGGAAATCTAGAAGGATGCTGTTATGTTTTTATTAGTATGATATATATATTTTCCTGTCAGTGTAATTTCTTTTTAGATGGAAACTTTTTTACTAACATTGGTAGCGTTTGGATGGGCAATGAACAGCGCTAACCCAACAAGAGTGCTAACTTGGAATTTTATTCCGTGTTTGGACACTACTCCCTATGTTTTCTAGTGACTATTCTGCTATTCTAACACAATGTTGGGTTAGCGGCTATTCCTAACCCTTGTGAGCTAGCATCGCTAACCTCACGATTCATCCAAACACATTGTAATTATATAATTAAAAGAATTAGATCAGCTTTTGTATCTTGCAATTGCGTTTATATCTGCATGACCCACCAAAGCTTTCCAAACAAGACTAAAAGTCACTTAACGTAAGTAATACATATTAACAAAAAGAAACAAAAAGAAACAGGAAAAAAAGAAGATCAGATGCATGATGCTATGGTTTGTGTCCACGGCATCTCCATTATTTGTACAAGATGCAAGATTGTCGACAATTTCACACATGCAAACCAACATGACAAATTGTTTCCGGACATGCAACCAAACATGCACACACACTCTTTCTGGCATTTGTTTATCACCAGTTGAAGCTGATAGATTCATAGTGAAGATTATCAGCCAGCCCTGACGAGCAGATAGCCGCCGTTTGATGACGCAAACCAGTGGGCCCACTTGCCATGACTCCAACATTCTCATCATCAATCGCCAGTAGAATCACTGCATTACATAGTAAAAAGGATGACTCTGATAACATAAAAAAAAAAAAGTGTTTCATAGTGTGTGCTTAGAAGGTGAAAGTTGCATACTCTTTAGGTCAGGCCTCCTGCCGTAGTGCACATTTGTAGCTTTAACCAGCGATTCTTGCGGCAAACTCTCCACTTCTTTACCAGTACAATGGTACCATGAACTAGGGGAAGTCATAGGTGTTGGCAAATCCAAGCTATTAATTTGTTTTGCCCCCTTCATGTTTTCCCTCTTGTTTTTGAGGAAGAGGACAGAGCAGGCAACCACAATACAGGTGCACATGACCAACAGGTACAAAACTGTCATCGAGCTCAGTGAATAGATATGACCAGTATTTTTGTTAATCGGATAGATGTAAAACCGTTGGAGGATGCCAATTAGTATAAGAAAAGCAACGAAGGAAGTAGAGATTATGATAGCCAAACAGAGCCAGCTATTTGGACCAAGGACTGGAGCGATTGGCATGTGAGATGGTTTCGGTTTGAAGCAGATTGTACGTATCATTGTCTGTTCATCGCTGATCGGAGCCTCTTTTTCTCTTGTTACGTAAGCCTCAATCTTTAAATTTAGGCGTGACAGGTCAGAGACATTGCCACTTACTGGTAGGAGGAGATCAAGCATTGTGAGGTCCATTGAATTCTTAAGGCACAAATTAAGAGGAGATTTGGGGTTGGGATATTAAGACTATTGCTTCGGTGGATGAATTCGCGTATGATTGAAATGAAAGGGGTGATGCCACTACCACCGCTGATCATCACCACTGACTCGTACCTACAGAAACAGAATATTTTTAAAACCCATGACTGGAAATGCTACGATTAATCTTAAGAGAGAAAATATATATGTTTGTAATGAACCTCAAGAAATTCTCCGAGATCGGGCTATATGGCCCCTCAACTGAGACGTCAAGGCCATCGAGAGTGGCATGTTCTGAAAGCGTTCTGTACAGCTTCTGAGTCCAGCTTCCTTCTTTTTTCATGATGACACTAAGCCTCTCAGGTTCCAAATTGCTGCTCGAAGAAACAGTAAATGGATGCCATTGAAGACGTGAAACACTCGGAAAATTGATGAATATTGTGCTCAACGGATTGTAGCTAAACCCTACATAAGGCATATGACATTATCAATTATACTCTATTATTTTTTAAGTACTGTCCACAAAAGTTGTTATGATCACTTGGTGCATGACTAAATGGAAAAATAATTTCAGTCCATAATTATTTATCTAAAGAACTAATGATGAGGCCTGTTATATCGGAAGTTCGTAATCAGTATGTAAAATATTAACCTGTCAACATTCATTGACCTCAAAGAATATCAATTAACCTCAATATATGTGCCTAATTGTGCAAATTAATAAAATAAAACCTTGCAACCAGGTGAATTATGTACTTTCTTAAGTTAAGAGAGCTTCTTGCCTGGGTTCTTGGAGAAATTAAGCTCAATCCCTTCGGATGGGAGAAGCCGCACTGACACAAGATGCACTTTGGTTCGTGATTGCAAGAACCGTAAGTATCGGTCAACCATAAACAGGAAAATTCCTGGGAGAATCATGCAAATGAAACCGATGCCTACATGAAGCATATAGAAGAAGAAAAATGCGATGTAGAGATGGTGCGTGTAATAAAAGAGCTCAAACATGTTGCGCCTTATGCGAGGAAAGGTGGTGGCCCACAAGGCAAGGCCTGAGAGCAGGGCTAGCTCTCCAGGCACATTAGCTATGTCGGTCTTGCTCCATTTTATCATCTGTAGTTAAATTTTGACAAAAAGATTGCATCAAAATGAAATTTATGTCTACCACAGTGTTCATGATGGATTTACTTGATGGTATTCTCTCATTCCCAGTCACCTTTTGTTCGATAGTAATTCTTTAACAAATTATCAGTTTCTTCCTTTAAGCTGTTACTATAACATGCTTAAGAAGAAACAAGACAAAGTTTATGTTGTCAAATGTGTGGCAATTAATAATATGAAGAAACAACTAAAGAATTACAAATAAATATAAGTTTACTATTATTGTGGTATTTAACCCCAATTATTACCTCATCTAATTGGTTTGTGGAAGCCCAGAAGATAAAGTAGCAGACACCATGAGCAGTACATAGCACCATGACAATATGTCCCAACCATATGTGGTACTTGATGCTTGACTCTGATGTGAGGCCGACCAACGGTAGAAGAGAGGAACATCTCGTAACAGGAAAGAATAGAAAAGCGCAGCATAGGTTTCCAATTAGACCCAACCGCAGAGCCGCGCTATCCAGCTTAGCTTGCCACCTGAATGAAAAAAAATATTAACAGATTTCTTAAGCTGTAACCTTTTATAGGTTGATACATAATAATTTAGTTCCGTTAACCAAAACAAAAACTTTGCCATCTGCAATATATCATAATATTCTTCTTTATGTTTGTTCTTTGCATCTTGCATGTATGTTTGTTGGATTAGTTGTTAATTATCTAGCATCTGACTAATTGAAGAGGAGTGATCTCTTACACTTTCTCTGAATGATGAACTGTCAAGTTGGCAAAGGAAATCTTTAAATATGTCGAAAAACACCATACCAAAAGTGCCAGAAACATAAGACAAAAGGTTAGTTCAATTCCTGAAACGACTCCGAGTGGCCCCTTTACCAGCACTGGCCTCTTCCATGTGGCCAGAGATGAACTCAACCTGCTGCTTCTGTCGAAAAAAGAGACAAAAATTAAAGCATGAAAAACTAAATATTACAGGACCATTCCTTCATGCCAGCCCACATTTCCACTTGATTAAATCAGAGAGTAAGACTGTTAACAGTTTGATGTATATACCCTTGATTTTTTTTGTCGCCATTTTTCTCATGCAAGTGCAGATAAATGCACCCAAGAACAGCAATGAACATGACAGGAAACGCGTAGATCAAAATAGTGGTTCCTGTCATATGAAAAACAGAATGTTATATATCTTTTCTTTGGAGATACATATATATATAACATAAAATATTAGAAGATGAAAGGTTTATAACCTAGTTTTCCAAAGTAAGTAGAGCTGGTATCGGCATAAAGCTTTGGGGACCAAGTGTTTCTGAAAGTATTGGTCGGTTTCATGGTCCAGACTAATATCCATCCAGCAAATACCAGCGCCAAAAATATCTTCATTAGTTTGAGAACCATTGCTTTGTCGATATCATTCATTGAAGACCGTGAGGAAGAGGTGCCTGCCGCCCTGTTACTATTCATGTTTACGATTTAAATCTTTTCAGATGTAGTTTGCTTTGCCTTTTGTTTTGTGCTCTTACTTTCGGGATGGTGTTCCATTTTATAGGGTTTATATGGGTTGATGACATACTTCATGTCCTCCATCCGTTTCGAAAATGGCCTCTTTCATGCTGCCACCATTGTCAAGTCAGTGATAACAATTGTTCATTATTTTTGTTATCCTCAGAATTTAGTGATGACACCCACAAGTTATTCTTTAATATTTTTTTTTTCCTGATAATGAACAGTCTGCGCACCTCATGAACAGCCCCAAATTGTTCTGATTTCGTAATGATGAACTTTATTTGTTAAAAATAATCACTGCCATATTAATTGTACCAATACTTACGTGAAGATAACAAGTCTTTGTGATGTAATACATACTTACATAGTGCGGTGCTAATGAGTATTTTGAGTTTGAGGGTGCACTATTGGGGATATTATACCAGTACTCTTCTTTATTTTTTTTATTGATAGATGGAGGTCAACGGCCATGATTGAGTATTAATTATATATTTAGTGAATTCGCTCAATGTTTGGAGGTCAACTTGTATGGCTTCCGGTTACTGTTTGAATCTCTTATTGCTCCACTAAATCACTTTTACATCCAATAAAATTAGAAAAAAAAAAAACAAGAAAAAATGTCCGGAAACCTTTTTTTGCTTAAGCCCTAGGAAAGGTGCGATGGTCCCGATGGTAGATTGGTCATGGAATATGACGCAATAAGTAGTGAGAATAATCATTTTTTAATTATATTTAAAAGAGAGAAATAGTTTTTTTCTAGATAATATGAAAAAAAATACATCTAGTCATTCTTTATAGGACTGTTTTGGTTCGAAAAAAAAAAACACAAAATACAAATAATTATTTAAAAGATAGAAAAAGAAATTTGAGTTGAAATCTCTGTTAAGTCCACAGAAATTTCAAGAGAACAAATTTTATCCGCAAACATTTTTAACGGCCAAAAGAGAGTTTCCAGAAATACGAATTTCATTTTTATGATTTCTTCGACATTCTTTTTTTTTTTGTCGACCAGGCTATAAAATTCTCGATGATTTGCTCCGCATCATAATATTGAGATTCGCCTTATCTGAAGTTGACCATAACAGTAATTGAAATAATGTGATTTGCCGGCTGAATTGAATGCGAAGTCATCGATCAGTAAAGAAAGCATATTTGGGTTTTAGTACATTTGCAAGTGATGAAGTATATAAAGAGTTTAGGTTTTGATTGCTTCTGAATTTTAGTAAACTATCTCGTCTCTCCACCATATATGCTTCATTGCCAAGTCTATCGAGATTCCAAACATGTGCTGCAACCTTAAAGTTAATCCAAGAATCAGTTACACCTTAAATTTGTATTTTGGTAGTGAGTAAAGTGAAAGCAAAGGCGCGCCATGGATCAAGGTGCCGCCAATCAAATTGCGTTCAGAAGGGGTAATCTTGGAATTGGGGGCAGTCCAATGGGATCCGTCCGATCATAATAAAGATCAAATTTAGTGCGATGTCTATTGACACCCCTCCTCCGGGTAATCTTACCTAGCAGTGACATGTTTGTAGGTTGCCATGAGAAATTAAGAATTGGATTTGTGAGGATATGAATTGTGAATCCGACGCTTATAGGGGAACCCAGAATCAGGGGGAATCATTTGGAGAATCATGAATCAATGATCTTTAATCATGAATCTAGGAATTGTATATCCATTTGGAGAATCATGAATCAATGGTCTTGAATCTAGGAACCCAGAATCAGGGGAATCCAAAACATAAATTAACCCACAGCTGAAATAAACATGATTAACATAATTGACAACCATGGACCTGATGACTACAATGATGATGATGATGATGATGGTAATAAAAGGGTTTCCTCACGCCGTAATGATATGTTTCTGTTTGAGTTTTTTTTGGAATTAGAGCATGTATTCGATTTTGAAAATTCAAAAACTATTGGGACTAAATCATTGATTTGGTCCAATAGTTGCTATGAAATCTGCATGCCCTCTCTTAGAAATCTTAAGTCATGGCGTGATCGGTTCCTTCACGGCACGACACGTGTGCCGGTCACGTGCCGTGACTCGTGTGTTTCGTGTTGTGACCAGTCGCGTGACGCGATCATCTTTTAAAAATTTGTCACGACACGACACGTGAAAGATCTGGTCACAGCATGGTACGGCACCGTCACACGTGTTTACGCGAGTCACATGTAATTAGGACCATTAGATCTTAATTAGCACAAAACATGCACAAAAAGGTCAGGCCAAAGAGCATGAAAAATCAGAGGAAGCAAATAGAACCAGGGTTTTCATGTCAAAACCAGCTGGGGAGAAGCCTCAGACCACTGAAAACACCAATACAAATGTAGTACAAGAAGGCAAACCGCAAAAACACTTCAGCTCTGACGGTGCCGGTCGTAAATATCAAGACCGAAGCGCTATTCACTTTCACGCTGTAAGTATGATCTTGTGCATATATGTCATTCCAATTATAGGATTCTTTGTCGTCGACAACTTGTTTTCAAGTTTAAGTTGAGAGTTCATGAAACTAATTGCGTAGTTTTTTGTTTTCGATCAGGATCGTTCGTCGGTAAAGGTTAATTCAGTTCCGGGAGGGCAATCCTCTCTTGGATATCTCTTTGGAGACATCTGACCTCAACTTTAGATAAATGCTCACATGAAGCTTTCAAATGGGTGTAATTAAGATTGTTTATTTTTATTTTTATTTAGAGGTTTCTGTGGATTATATAATGGCAAAATGGTTTTGCCAATACATATGCAGTGCGGTATGATCATGGCCGAGTCCATAGCATACCATGGATATCACTTTTGATTGTTTGCTTCTGGAAAAAATGCATCTTGTACTATTTATTTATGGTCTAATAAATATAATAATTATGTATAATAACATGTAATCTGTTGTTTCATTGTTCTTGTATTAAAGCTGGTTTATTATTCTTGTATTAATTGAACTCAAAATAAGTTTAATGGCAAATTTTCCATCCTCTGGCAAGAGAGTTGGTAAATATTGCATGTTGGCATTGCACTTTTGTGGCCCCACGATTCACCTTACAGAATTGGAAACGGTCCGATGGACATGGGACCGAATTCTCGGTCGGAGCAATTCGGTCAGCATCAAAATTGGCGCGGAAATCTTTAACATCTGTGTAGATGAAGTATGCACGAATCTTAAAGCGGGTCAAAACCGAGTATCAGACTAAAGTTGTTTTCGATGATCATCGGACCGCCTTTTTATCTTTCACTGAACTCGGTTCATATCTTCTAGTAAAATATAAAGTTCTAGATGGGCTTTAATGGGCCAGAAATATATGATTTATATGATTGGAGGACTGTCAAACAAAATATAACAACTTAAGGGCCTTCTGGGACGTGTCCAAAAGCTGAAAGGCAGCCCGAAATTCAAACGTGTCCGACCCTCTAAGGTAACTCAAAATGATTTTGGATCTGGACCGTCCGATCATAATACGTGCCAATCCGGCTCAAGGTACAATCCACGTCGCCCTTTAATATTGGTGCGGATTCTGATCGGACGGTGTGGGTCCGAACTCAAAATTGGCATCCGAATCCAATTCAAACCCGCGAAATTTCTGGAATCTTCGCTTTCCATTTCTGATCTTTTCTCCTTTGTTCTGGGCGTCAGAGTTCGTTCCTCGATCGATCGAAAACTACTCCAACGATTCGCAAGCGCAACCGGCTATTCATCGCGAAGAAGAGGCGATCAGGTATCTATATCTTTTTTATTGTGGTCGTTTTCTGCTTGCTCTTTGGAAGACGTCGTAACGCAGCGATTTGAGAAATGATTGGGGATAGTCGTTTCCATGAAGATTGCTCGACATATTATTTTATGTTTTGATGCTGTGTTCATTTATTAAGAGACTAATTTGATTTGAGAATTAATAATGGTTTTGAATAATCTGAGGGGTGTTTCTTTGTGCTGCATTCGTCTCTTGTGCGGTATGGCAGTCAAATGAGAGGCATCAGTGAGGGTTCAACAGTACCAGGCTCTCTACCAAGTAGTTTCGCTTGTCTTTTGTTTGGGTAGGGTTTAAGATGTGTATTTATTTAAGAATCTTTGTGATCTTGTTCGTAATGAAATTGGCAGCTTGCTACTTTTTCAAGAAAAAAATTTGAGAATTTCGAATCCAAGGGAGAAACGGAGCAGACCTTGCTTTTATCAAATTGGAATTCTAGATTTGCAAATTTGCACACTGTATACTTTTGTTGGTTCATATGACTTATAACGCATAGTGCGACAAGATAAAATTTTCTTGTTTAGACCTGGGAAATGTATATATTTTTTTAGCTTTTTGATGACAAAAGAAACCTTGGTCTGGAGCGTGCCTGATTTGAGAGAGAGATTTTTTTTTTTTTTGTTTGAGCTGGGAAGATATTAACTTCTAGATCTGTAAGTTCAATTAATTTAGATTCAGGAGATCATTTTTAATGTTGAATTTTGCTTGATTGATTGTGGCCATAGAAAAATGTATTATTATTTTGGTTTTCTTGCTGTTTTTAAAATCCTTCTCTAACCTTGATAAAAGTTCTTTTTAACTTTCTTATCTAGGTCAATTTGGCTACAAAAAGCTGTAGGATTATGGGAACTAGTGAATTACTCATGAAGAATGTAATCAAGAAAACGGCTCCGGCCATTACAAGACAGAGTAATGTCGAGCTAATCTTTAGCTTTTTATTTATGTCAGAATTTCAATATAGCTCTTGTTTGTAACAGAAATTGCAATTTGATCCCTACTTCTTGCACAAATGCGTGATTTAAAATATCTGCTTATGAGTAATGTGCAACTAGTAGTCTCTTCTTATTTCCCCATAATTCAATCAAAATGGATCAAGCTGCAACTGTTGTAAAGGAAGGGCTGTTTGCACTTTGCAACTTTTACTAGTTGTAGCATTTTGGTTTGGCAACACAGGATTTATGACTGTTTCAGTCCCACAAAGGAATGACAAGGGAGAGTTCAATGCACAAAGTTCTGTCAGAGGTGATAATATCGGCTCGTGTGTTGCTTTTAATAAGCCTAATTTGCCACCGTTTCTAGGCCCATTTGTTATTTGTTATCTTCTAGAGATGTTCAATAAAGATGCAGACGACAAGTGATTTACACCTGGCTGATTGGTTTTTTCTGGTATTATGTAAAAGGGGTTTCAGTTTTTGGGCTAGGAGAATTCGGGTTAGTCTTGCTCACCTGTAAATATCGTTACTTGGAAATCTAGAAGGATGCTGTTATGTTTTTATTAGTATGATATATATATTTTCCTGTCAGTGTAATTTCTTTTTAGATGGAAACTTTTTTACTAACATTGGTAGCGTTTGGATGGGCAATGAACAGCGCTAACCCAACAAGAGTGCTAACTTGGAATTTTATTCCGTGTTTGGACACTACTCCCTATGTTTTCTAGTGACTATTCTGCTATTCTAACACAATGTTGGGTTAGCGGCTATTCCTAACCCTTGTGAGCTAGCTTCGCTAACCTCACGATTCATCCAAACACATTGTAATTATATAATTAAAAGAATTAGATCAGCTTTGTATCTTGCAATTGCGTTTATATCTGCATGACCCACCAAAGCTTTTCAAACAAGACTAAAAGTCACTTAACGTAAGTAATACATATTAACAAAAGAAACAAAAAGAAACAGGAAAAAAAGAAGATCAGATGCATGATGCTATGGTTTGTGTCCACGGCATCTCCATTATTTGTACAAGATGCAAGATTGTCGACAATTTCACACATGCAAACCAACATGACAAATTGTTTCCGGACATGCAACCAAACATGCACACACACTCTTTCTGGCATTTGTTTATCACCAGTTGAAGCTGATAGATTCATAGTGAAGATTATCAGCCAGCCCTGACGAGCAGATAGCCGCCGTTTGATGACGCAAACCAGTGGGCCCACTTGCCATGACTCCAACATTCTCATCATCAATCGCCAGTAGAATCACTGCATTACATAGTAAAAAGGATGACTCTGATAACATAAAAAAAAAAAAGTGTTTCATAGTGTGTGCTTAGAAGGTGAAAGTTGCATACTCTTTAGGTCAGGCCTCCTGCCGTAGTGCACATTTGTAGCTTTAACCAGCGATTCTTGCGGCAAACTCTCCACTTCTTTACCAGCACAATGGTACCATGAACTAGGGGAAGTCATAGGTGTTGGCAAATCCAAGCTATTAATTTGTTTTGCCCCCTTCATGTTTTCCCTCTTGTTTTTGAGGAAGAGGACAGAGCAGGCAACCACAATACAGGTGCACATGACCAACAGGTACAAAACTGTCATCGAGCTCAGTGAATAGATATGACCAGTATTTTTGTTAATCGGATAGATGTAAAACCGTTGGAGGATGCCAATTAGTATAAGAAAAGCAACGAAGGAAGTAGAGATTATTATAGCCAAACAGAGCCAGCTATTTGGACCAAGGACTGGAGCGATTGGCATGTGAGATGGTTTCGGTTTGAAGCAGATTGTACGTATCATTGTCTGTTCATCGCTGATCGGAGCCTCTTTTTCTCTTGTTACGTAAGCCTCAATCTTTAAATTTAGGCGTGACAGGTCAGAGACATTGCCACTTACTGGTAGGAGGAGATCAAGCATTGTGAGGTCCATTGAATTCTTAAAGGCACAAATTAAGAGGAGATTTGGGGTTGGGATATTAAGACTATTGCTTCGGTGGATGAATTCGCGTATGATTGAAATGAAAGGGGTGATGCCACTACCACCGCTGATCATCACCACTGACTCGTACCTACAGAAACAGAATATTTTTAAAACCCATGACTGGAAATGCTACGATTAATCTTAAGAGAGAAAATATATATGTTTGTAATGAACCTCAAGAAATTCTCCGAGATCGGGCTATATGGCCCCTCAACTGAGACGTCAAGGCCATCGAGAGTGGCATGTTCTGAAAGCGTTCTGTACAGCTTCTGAGTCCAGCTTCCTTCTTTTTTCATGATGACACTAAGCATCTCAGGTTCCAAATTGCTGCTCGAAGAAACAGTAAATGGATGCCATTGGAGACGTGAAACACTCGGAAAATTGATGAATATTGTGCTCAACGGATTGTAGCTAAACCCTACATAAGGCATATGACATTATCAATTATACTCTATTATTTTAAGTACTGTCCACAAAAGTTGTTATGATCACTTGGTGCATGACTAAACTGAAAAATAATTTCAGTCTATAATTATTTATCTAAAGAACTAATGATGAGGCCTGTTATATCGGAAGTTCCTAATCAGTAAGTAAAATATTTCAACATTCATTGACCTCAAAGAATATCAATTAACCTCAATATATGTGCCTAATTGTGCAAATTAATAAAATAAAACCTTGCAACCAGGTGAATTATGTACTTTCTTAAGTTAAGAGAGCTTCTTTCCTGGGTTCTTGGAGAAATTAAGCTCAATCCCTTCGGATGGGAGAAGCCGCACTGACACAAGATGCACTTTGGTTCGTGATTGCAAGAACCGTAAGTATCGGTCAACCATAAACAGGAAAATTCCTGGGAGAATCGTGCAAATGAAACCGATGCCTACATGAAGCAAATAGAAGAAAAAAAATGCGATGTAGAGTTGGTGTGTGTAATAAAAGAGCTCAAACATGTTGCGCCTTATGCGAGGAAAGGTGGTGGCCCACAAGGCAAGGCCTGCGAGCAAGGATAGCTCTCCAGGCACATTAGCTATGTGGGTCTTGCTCCATTTTATAATCTGTAGTTAAATTTTGACAAAAAAATTGCATCAAAATGAAATTTCTGTCTACCATAGTGTTCATGATGGATTTACTTGATTTATGGTATTCTCTCATTCCCAGTCACCTTTTGTTCGATAGTAATTCTTTAACAAATTATCAGTTTCTTCCTTTAAACTGTTACTATAACATGCTTAAGAAGAAACAAGACAAAGTTTATGTTGTCAAATGTGTGGCAATTAATAATATGAAGAAACAACTTAAGAATTACAAATAAATATAATTTTACTATTATTGTGCTATTTAACCCCAATTATTACCTCATCTAATTGGTTTGTGGAAGCCCAGAAGATAAAGTACAAGACACCATGAGCAGTAAATAGCACCATGGCAATATGTCCCAACCATATGTGGTACTTGATGGTTGACTCGGATGTGAGGCCGACCAAAGGTAGAAGAGTGGAACATCTCGTAACAGGAAAGAATAGTAAAGCGCAGCATATGTTGCCAATTAGACCCAACCGCAGAGCCGCGCTATCCAGCTTAGCTTGCCACCTGAATGAAAAAAAATATTAACAGATTTCTTAAGCTGTAACCTTTTATAGGTTGATACATAATAATTTAGTTCCGTTAACCAAAACAAAAACTTTGCCATCTGCAACATATCATAATATTCTTGCATCTTGCATGCATGTTAATTTGTTGGATTAGTTGTTAATTATCTAACATCTGACTAATTGAAGAGGAGTGATCTCTTACATTTTCTCTGAATGATTAACTTCCAAGTTGGCGAAGGAAGTCTTTAAATATGTCGAAAAACACCATACCAAAAGTGCCAGAAACATAAGACTAAAGGTTAGTTCAATTCCTGAAACGACTCCGAGTGGCCCCCTTACCAGCACTGGCCTCTTCCATATGGCCAGAGATGAACTGAACCTGCTGCTTCTGTCGAAAAAAGAGACAAAAAATTAAAGCATGAAAAAACTAAATATTACAGGACCATTCCTTCATGCCAGCCCACATTTCCCCTTGATTAAATCAGAGAGTAAGACTGTTAACAGTTTGATGTATATACCCTTGATTTTTTTTGTCGCCATTTTTCTCATGCAAGTGCAGATAAATGCACCCAAGAACAGCAATGAACATGACAGGAAACGCGTAGATCAAAATAGTGGTTCCTGTCATATGAAAAACAGAATGTTATATATCTTTTCTTTGGAGATACATACATATAACATAAAATATTAGAAGATGAAAGGTTTATAACCTAGTTTTCCGAAGTAAGTAGAGCTGGTATCGGCATAAAGCTTTGGGGACCAAGTGTTTCTAAAAGTATTGGTCGGTTTCATGGTCCAGACTAATATCCATCCAGCAAATACCAGCGCCAAAAATATCTTCATTAGTTTGAGAACCATTGCTTTGTCGATATCATTCATTGAAGACCGTGAGGAAGAGGTGCCTGCCGCCCTGTTACTATTCATGTTTACGATTTAAATCTTTTCAGATGTAGTTTGCTTTGCCTTTTGTTTTGTGCTCTTGCTTTCGGGATGGTGTTCCATTTTATAGGGTTTATATGGGTTGATGACATACTTCATGTCCTCCATCCGTTTCGAAAATGGCCTCTTTCATGCTGCCACCATTGTCAAGTCAGTGATAACAATTGTTCATTATTTTTGTTATCCTCAGAATTTAGTGATGACACCCACAAGTTATTCTTTAATATTTTTTTTTTCCTGATAATGAACAGTCTGCGCACCTCATGAACAGCCCCAAATTGTTCTGATTTCGTAATGATGAACTTTATTTGTTAAAAATAATCACTGCCATATTAATTGTACCAATACTTACGTGAAGATAGCAAGTCTTTGTGATGTAATACATACTTACATAGTGCGGTGCTAATGAGTATTTTGAGTTTGAGGGTGCACTATTGGGGACATTATACCAGTACTCTTCTTTATTTTTTTTATTGATAGATGGAGGTCAACGGCCATGATTGAGTATTAATTATATATTTAGTGAATTCGCTCAATGTTTGGAGGTCAACTTGTATGGCTTCCGGTTACTGTTTGAATCTCTTATTGCTCCACTAAATCACTTTTACATCCAATAAAATTAGAAAAAAAAAAAACAAGAAAAAATGTCCGGAAACCTTTTTTTGCTTAAGCCCTAGGAAAGGTGCGATGGTCCCGATGGTAGATTGGTCATGGAATATGACGCAATAAGTAGTGAGAATAATCATTTTTTAATTATATTTAAAAGAGAGAAATAGTTTTTTTCTAGATAATATGAAAAAAAATACATCTAGTCATTCTTTATAGGACTGTTTTGGTTCGAAAAAAAAAAAACACAAAATACAAATAATTATTTAAAAGATAGAAAAAGAAATTTGAGTTGAAATCTCTGTTAAGTCCACAGAAATTTCAAGAGAACAAATTTTATCCGCAAACATTTTTAACGGCCAAAAGAGAGTTTCCAGAAATACGAATTTCATTTTTATGATTTCTTCGACATTCTTTTTTTTTTTGTCGACCAGGCTATAAAATTCTCGATGATTTGCTCCGCATCATAATATTGAGATTCGCCTTATCTGAAGTTGACCATAACAGTAATTGAAATAGTGTGATTTGCCGGCTGAATTGAATGCGAAGTCATCGATCAGTAAAGAAAGCATATTTGGGTTTTAGTACATTTGCAAGTGATGAAGTATATAAAGAGTTTAGGTTTTGATTGCTTCTGAATTTTAGTAAACTATCTCGTCTCTCCACCATATATGCTTCATTGCCAAGTCTATCGAGATTCCAAACATGTGCTGCAACCTTAAAGTTAATCCAAGAATCAGTTACACCTTAAATTTGTATTTTGGTAGTGAGTAAAATGAAAGCAAAGGCGCGCCATGGATCAAGGTGCCGCCAATCAAATTGCGTTCAGAAGGGGTAATCTTGGAATTGGGGGCAGTCCAATGGGATCCGTCCGATCATAATAAAGATCAAATTTAGTGCGATGTCTATTGACACCCCTCCTCCGGGTAATCTTACCTAGCAGTGACATGTTTGTAGTTTGCCATGAGAAATTAAGAATTGGATTTGTGAGGATATGAATTGTGAATCCGACGCTTATTGGGGAACCCAGAATCAGGGGGAATCATTTGGAGAATCATGAATCAATGATCTTTAATCATGAATCTAGGAATTGTATATCCATTTGGAGAATCATGAATCAATGGTCTTGAATCTAGGAACCCAGAATCAGGGGAATTCAAAACATAAATTAACCCACAGCTGAAATAAACATGATTAACATAATTGACAACCATGGACCTCATGACTACAATGATGATGATGATGATGATGGTAATAAAAGGGTTTCCTCATGCAATTGTTTATATAAATAAGATGGATTGTTTTTATTTTGATTTTTATCGATGGAACCGCAGTAATGATATGTTTCTGTTGGAGTTTTTTTTTGAATTAGAGCATGTATTCGATTTTGAAAATTCAAAAACTTTTTGGACTAAATCATTGATTTGGTCCAATAGGTACTATGAAATCTGCATGCCCTCTCTTAGGATCTTAAAAAGTCACAGCGTGATCGGTTCCGTCACGGCACGACATGTGCGCCGGTCACGTGCTGTGATTAGTGTGTTTCGTGTTGTGACCATTTGCGTGACGCGACCATCTTTTAAAAATTTGTCACGACACGACACGTGAAAGATCTAGTCACGGCAAGGTACGGCACCGTCAACATATGTTTACGCGAGTCACATGTAATTAGGACCATTAGATCTTGATCGAATGACGAATCTTGAATAAACAATCATAAATTATGAAAGTAATAATTAAATGTGATCAGTCACGTTTGGAAACGTCACGTATAATCACAGCGTGACTAACGTGCCATGACTATTTTTCCAAATTTGATCATGACGTGACTAGTCACGGCACGACATGTATGTAGATCCCTACCCTCTCCTCTCTTTCATTTTCTCTCTTCTACTCGGGCTCAATTTGAAAGAGGCCAATAAGACGAACCATTGATACATCATCTATCCATCATTTTTAAAAAAGAAATGTGAAAGTCAAGTCACTAGATTCCATTCATTAATAAAGACACAAAAAGTGTCAGTTTGTTACAAAAGAAAATAAAAGAGATGAAAAAAAAAACGAAGAAAAAAAAAAGAAATAAAGATATACATTCGCACTGTTTTTCTATCCAATGTTGTACCACATGAAAAGCTCACGCTTAATCTTTATGACTAGTAGTGCCACTGGTTTTTCATTGGCTCTGAAGATTCTTCTGCACCTCTTTATTTCCGATAATTTGATTTTTTTAGTTTCTAAACATAAAAAAAATTGTTCGGTAAGATAATTTTTTTTTTTTGTTTTGGTGATTTCACGCCCCTAGGCTTACAGTGATTCTTCTATCCAATCAGTTGGAACATCATACCCATTCCTAATCCCAATACAATTTCTACCCCAATTTGCCGGGAGCAGCTTAGGTCCGATGCCTATCGGACTCAAGTGAGTTCGATAGATTCGATGGCCGTCCAATCTGCTTTAAAATCCGCATCCGCAATTTTCACGTATGCTTTAAAATTCATGCGCACAAATCATAAAGTAGATCGGACGGTCCAGAAACCTATCGGATCCAAATTTGAGTCCGATGGACATCGGACCCAAATTTGAGTCCTATTTGCCAACTGGTAAGCTAATGTCGAGGGAAGATTTGCACGTGTTCGCATGCGCAGCCATACAACTGCCACACTTCCGCTTATGGTGGCACCATACATTGCATTGAGGACGTAATAATCGTAAATTTTAGTTCTTTCTCGTTTCTTTTGCTATAAAAAATTAAAGAATATCCATTTAGTTGACTCTACTCATTAAAGTCCACTTGTCCTGGTTCAAACCGATCATTCATGAAAGCAACTTTTCATCTTTTTTTAAGAAATGTATAAGATGGTTAATAATAGCCGATATTTTTATAATACCCAAAAAAAAAAAACAAATTATCAAATCTGCCCCACCCCAAACTTATTTTTAAATCTACTCCAACCGCCCGTCCACTGGGTGGTCCACTTTCCCCACCTGACCGCCCAGCTGCTGGGCGGTCCGCTATGGATTTTTTTTTTAAATTTGTTTTTATGTTTTAATTTGTTTGAATGTTTTATATTAAATTGTTATAATGATTTGTTTGAATGTTTTATATTAAATTGTTGTAATGATTTATATGATATATATTTATTATTTGTTGACGATTATATTTTTATAATTGACGATTATTTTTATATGTTATGTTATTGCCTAGTTTTTAATATAATTGATTAGTTTTATATTTAGTTTGTTAATGTTTAAATGTTTTTAAATGGTAAGTCTAAATGGTAATCTAAATGGTAAGTCTAAACAAAAAAGTAGGTAATCTAAATGGTAAGTCTAAACATGAAACATAACAGTCCAAACATGAAATATAATAATCCAAACATAAAATACTAGAAACCTATTAAACTAAAAAAAATATAAAAACCCTAACGGCGATGACGAGGGCGAGGTCCGGAGAGCTCCAACCTAGTAGGTGCACGGCGGTCCCTCTGCGACGGCGGACGCCTCTGGTGAACCTCATCCACCTGCATGTCATCGTGTACGGCCTCGCGCGCCCATGGGTCGTCCCCCAGGTGTAATGCATGCTCCTCATGGATCCCCGCCTGTGTACGCAACACCCACGGATCGGCCTCCCAAGTAGGAGGATACGTGGCCAGAGGCGGTGTGCCAAATATAGCAGAGGCAAAGCCATCTGCAGTCTGCGCCCCACTCCCACTGGCCTCGCCGTCTGATAAGCCTCAATTATATATACTTTCGGTCGAGGTTTTACCTCCTAAACTGTACAAAACCCTTGTATTTTAGTCTAGTTTAGTATAGAATGCACCGTAGAACCAAGTTACTGCCTTTACTTTGTTTAAATTGCAGAAATCGAGCAAAAAGGAGCAAAACAGCCATTTGTGCGGGCCGCACCTATTTAACCGAGAGTTTTGCGGGTACTCGTGCGGGCCGCACGAAATTTGCAAAGGCCGCACGATCCCTTTTTCCTTAGCCATTTTCCGGACGAAAACCAACTTTGTGCGGGCCGCACCTATTTAACCGAGAGTTCTGCGGATGGCCGTGCGGGCCGCATGAAGGCCGCACGATTCCTCATTCCTTAGCCGATTTTCCAGCAGACTTCCAGTTTGTGCGACCAGCATGGATTTTGTGAAGACCGCAGGAAGGCCGCACCAATGCCATTAATGCCGTAATTCATGATATCTTCTCAGATTTGTTGCCAGATTTTGGGAGATTGTTTCCCAAGACACGAAATTAGCTATATATGGGTAGGGAGGCAACAGGAGAAAGCATTCTTCATTCTAGGTTTAATTTCCACATCTCTCTACACATTTTCTATCTTCCCTCGTGATCAAAGGCGATTAAGAGCAAGGTTTGAAGGATTCTCGAGCAAGCAAAAGTGAAGATCAAAGGCAGCGAGCGAAGAGATTGGTGTAGTCTATTCTCTTACTTGTTTTACTTTGTTTTCATTATGATTTCTCTTGTAACTTTCTTGGATGTTAACTCACCCATGAGAGGCTAGATTTCCTCTCTAGGGGCTTAGGCTAAAAACATGAATTTGTGTTGAATCTATGTTTACTTGGATTAATTTCTTTATGATGATTGTTTGCATGTTTGTTTATTCTTGTTGATTTTACAATTCATGTGCTTGTATGATTTGATTGCTTGTTAATTTCCCGCTTGAGTCTAACCAACTTAAGATGCTATGAGTTATAATTAATGGTACCAAATTGTATACATGAATTACCTTAGGATTAAGATTAGAAATGACCAAATCTATTTCTTAGTCCGGAACCACAAGAATAAAGGTTGAATTGAGGTGAAGGACTTAATCGTGAAGCCTTATATTTGATTGGGACACCTAGAATTGAACCAAATATCGTATGAAGGACTTAACCGTGAAGTATTGGTATTTAGGGATAAACTAGGCTAATATATGCTTATGATCTAGATAGCTAGGGTGAAGGACTTAATCGTGAAGTCCGAATTATCTAGACACGTCATTAATTCACGAAAGTGACCCTTTTTGATATTTACGTTTAGAAACCCCATAATTGCAAACGTGAGTTTAGAATACCAAGTAAATGTAGATTTGACCAAAGGATTGTATGCCGATAGCCCATAGACTCTTATCCATTTGAATCACAAACTCATTTTATTTGTTTGTTTAAAATTGTCTTGTTTTAATTTCAACTCTCAATCGGGTATTGAACCAAAAAAAAAACCAATTTCACAACAAACCCCCCTTTTACTTTATTTGCACTATTTTAGAGTTAATTGATTTAGTAGAAAATAATATCTCCTGTTATCTTTGGATCGATACCCATAATTACTACAAGGATAGATTGTGCGCTTGCAATTCAATCTAACTTTGCGTATTTAGGATTTTATAAATTTAAAGCAGAAGTGTACAAAATAGACCAATTATTCCTATACCCAAAATACACAACACCGTCGTGCTGTCTGGTCTCCATATATTGCGGTCTGTGGGAGCTAGCTGGCTCCCATCCGCCCTCATCTTCAGTGAGGTCATCCAATGAGAAAACGGCGGCCGCAGCTTCATCCTGCATGTAAACAATGTTAATTTTGCTACATAGAAGTAATGAGTAAATTAATTAAATAATGAACTTTTGCTACCTCGGTCTGCTGCACTGGAACTCCATGCTCGTTGTAGTACGCGTTCCATGCGTTGTTGTTCAACACCCATTGGTGGATCGTCCAACCCGAGTCATCATCTGCATAAATGAAGATAAATTAATAAGAATGATCTTTTAGAGAGACACTTAATAATGATCATTTGTATGACATATTATTACCTGCAGGAGGTGGCGGCATCTCCTCAGCGTAGATAGGGGCTCTAGGCTGCTCCGGATCTGGTGGTGGGGCCTTTATCTCGCGCCAATTGACGTCCTCCCCAGCATCGTGCAACATACCAATGAGGCGCCCGTCCCAGCCAGAGTCCTCCACAATCGGTGCACTGTGTTGGAGCATTTGACATCCTATCACTCTCCAACTTTTTCTCGCCATGCACACCAAGCTGTGTGCCACTCCTCTAATAGCGGTCAAAATCTGCACACAATGTATCATGTCCGTCGGAGCGGCCCCCAGCAGCTCTGGTATCATATCCATCAGGTCCGGATGGTCTGAGACACCACCGATGGGGTCGCTATCTATCCGTAAACCCCATAAGGCGCTAACGTCACCTAGTGTGACTGTCATCTCCCCAACTGGAAGGTGAAATGTATGCGTCTCCGGTCGCCATCTCTCCACCAGACTGCAAACGAGAGCCTGGTCAATATCACAGTGAGGCATGGTGGCCAACTGATACAACCCGAGATGCATGATGCACTGCTCCATCAACAGGTGACGGACGTATGGTATCTCGGGGGTGCGATGCCTCACTGTCATCATCGTCGTGTCCTGTATTTTACAATGATTTTAATATAAACGTCTAATTATCTGTAATATTAAATAATGTTATTTAAATTAGGAATACAAAACCAACGTACCTCCATAGATGCAAGTGAGACACGGTGACTGACATGTGGGGTCCACAGGAGAGGACTAAATGTGTCAGGATGGTGAGGGGGATAATCTCCAAAGGGAGCCTCTGCACCGGAATCCTCTGCACCGTGATCATGTGAACTCTCCCCCGTCTCCAGAGAGGCATCCCATGCACGTCCCCGTCTAGTTCTGACCATACTACATTTCAATAAACAGAAGATTCTACCTTATAAATCCTGATTTATAAACCCTACCTTATAAATCATAATTTGGTCAACCCTAAACCCTAATTTACAAACTCTAATTTTTAACAATTAAATCGCGACGGAAAAATCAACAACCCACACACGATAATTAACAATTCAACCCTAATTTATAAACTCCAGTTTTGTCAACCCTAAATTCTAATTTACAAACCCTAATTTTGGAAACCCTAATTTTTAACAATTAAATTGCGACGGGAAAATCAACAACCTGTACACGATAATTAACAATTCAATCCTAAATTATAAACTGTCAACCCGAAATCCTAATTTACAAACCCTAATTTTGGAAACTCTAATTTTTAACAATTAAATCGAGACGGGAAAATCAACAACCCGAACACGATAATTAACAATTCAATTTCTACCAATCGTTCCAATGCCAATACAAGATACAAAATATAAATTAAAAAAGTAATTTAGACACTTACCCGAAAATAATTAGATTGTCGCCGAGAAGGCCGAAAATTAGGGTTTGGGTGAGAGAGGGCAAGAGAGAGAGAGAGAGGAAGAGGGAGAGGAAGAGAGAGAGAGAGAGTGGCAGATTGGAAGAGAGAGAGGGAGAGAGAGAGGAAGAGAGAGAGAGAGAGGGACTTCTGTAGTGAGAGAGAGCATGAGAGAGAGAGTGATCAGAGTCAAAATAATGATGATTTACGTAGGGTTTTGGCTTAGGTTTTGCATATTTTCTCACACTTATGTTTACTTTATTAGAGAAAAAGGCTACTGTCACCATTCTTTATGTTTTATTGCAGAAAACATGTTTTGGGACTATTTTACACCAAATGGAGCTAGAATCAGGTCAATCGGATCAGCGACGCTCATCGACTAAGTCTCTGTTACGGTCCGTATTGCCTAATACGGACCAGGCCTAGCACAGACTAGGAGATAGCGCTGGGAGCACTAAACCCTAACCGTCAAGGTCCTAATACGGACCGTATTGACTAATACGGTCCGTATCCGAAGGCATCTCTTGGGGAATAACTGCCGACAGCTGTTTCCAGATCAGTTTCTTAGCCCCTACTCAACCTCTACACGTCCCTCCACTCCTATATAAGGCCCCTGGGCAGAATGATTAGTTATCTTTGTAATTAGGGTTAGATTTGATTAAAGTGAGAAGAGAGGAGTGCTTGTAACAATGCCGTTCCGCGGCTAAGTTCATTTTCTTAGGGCTAGGCAGTAAACCTTGTTACTTTTGATGTTTTGATATATATATTTCTGTTGATTATGATTTCTTGTTGTTGGAACAAAATGCTTTTGTGATTTACTATCTCTTCATCTAATTTCAATGATCTAGTTTGAGACCGTTAGGGTAGTGACAGTGCTTTAATGGCAAGAGAAACTATTTGTATGAATTAGCCTCGTTGAGATCTATTAGATTTATGTGAAGAAAACCTTAGCGGGGAAACCATAAATTAGACCAACAAAACGCGTACCAAATTATATCACTTGCGTAAAGTAAATCGCAGTGATCTGTGTAGTAATTTGGGGTATTTGAGAGATCAGACATTTGCGTAAGGAAAATCGCAGTGTCCTATGTAGAATCTCGGTGAAAGATCTGTCATTCTTGCGTAATATAAATCGCAGTGACCTATGTGGTGTCTTTCATTAAAACAACAACAGGAAATCAGACGCAACAGGAATATATTGTCAAGGCGGATTGAGTGGCAATGGTGTGCCGAAACCCTAGGAATTCTCATCTCTATCTTTATTTTAATTACTTTTAATTGCTTCCTAATTTACATTGATCAAAACAACATCTCTCAATTTACAGATTTCATCTAGCCTTTCGAAAGATTGTGATTCGATCGCTCAAAGCATTGAACCAATATTCCCTGTGGATCGACCTCGAATATACTACTCGATAGGATTGTGCGCTTGCAGTCCGAACCGATAGCATTTAAGAGTTTATAAATATTAAAAAAAACATTGCTCTCTTTTGAGTGATCAGAGAGATGTGGTTGGTTTCGGGCGGTGGAGCGGCGAGAGGCGGGGCGGCGGGGAGGCAGAGAAGAAAAGAGAGAGAAGAGAGAGAGGGGGTCGGACCGCCATATAAAAAAAAAATCCATAGCGGACCGCCCAGCAGCTGGGCGGTTAGCTATGCAGAGTGGACTGTCCAGCTGCTAGGCGGTCAGGTAGGGAAAGTGGACCGCCCAGCAGGCGGGCGGTTGGGGTAGATTTAAAAATAAGTTTGGGGTGGGGGCAGATTTGATAATTTGTTTTTTTTTTGGGGTATTAATAAAAATATCGGTAATAATAGTGACCATTAAATTGTCCATTTGAATGTCTTTCATTAAAACGAAAATAAATATTTGAGCAAGGAATTAGATAATTTAAAGATTAAGCAAACGGCAAGCATTACCAGCAGCTATAAAACTATTTCCTAGTAGATTGCACGGTGTTGATTGTTCCAATCAAATCTTTGCATCGGACTCCAATTTTTTTTTGGCTATAATTAAAGACTGGACTGAGCACAAGTTTTCATACATATCTGAATTAAATGATCTTACCTGCCGTTATATCTATTTTTTGAACTGGAGCTTAAAAAAAAATTCTATGATTTCTGAAGTAGAATGATCTTTTTGTACAGTAATTATTTTGTAAAAAATGGACTATGAATGATAATAGTTACTTTATTAAGTTTTTTTTTATTCTCTTTTATCAGGCTATAGATTTTGAATGACGTCACGATACATGAATATATATCATTTTATTCAATAGATGTTGTATATATGTAGGACCAAGCTGATACATTTAAGAACCTAAAGGCCAAAATGACATTTTTGACATTTTAAGGACCAAAATAATAAAAGAGCGATACTTTAAGAATCAATTTTTTTTTTTTTGAAATTTTAAGGACCAAAATGATAAATGAGTATTATTTTAAGATTATTTGTTTATTTTATTCTAAAATAAAAGGAACATATCTAGTCTTCTTTATCATAAAAAAAAAAAAAAAAACACCAATAGTCGTCCTATTATAATCCTGCTAAAATTTTATTTTAAATTTTTAGTATGGAACACTATACCACTAATATTAGATCATAATCTAATTAAGTGATAATATAGAACATCATACCCATTCCTAATCCCAGTACATTTTCTACCCCAATTTGCCAACTGGTAAGCTAATGTCGAGGGAAGATTTGCACGTGTTCGCATGCGCAGCCATACAACTGCCACACTTCCGCTTATGGTGGCACCATACATTGCATTGAGGACGTAATAATCGTAAATTTTAGTTCTTTCTCGTTTCTTTTGCTATAAAAAATTAAAGAATATCCATTTAGTTGACTCTACTCATTAAAGTCCACTTGTCCTGGTTCAAACCGATCATTCATAAAAGCAACTTTTCACCTTTTTTTTAAGAAATATAAAAGATGGTTAATAATAGTGGCCATTAAATTGTCCATTTTAATGTCTTTCATTAACACGAAAATAAATATTTGAGCAAGGAATTAGATAATTTAAAGATTAAGCAAACGGCAAGCATTACCAGCAGCTATAAGACTATTTCCTAGTAGATTGCACAGTAGGGTCAGGCAAAATTGCTCGAACTCGTAACTCGCTCATTTACAGCTCGTTTTAACTCGCTCATTTACAACTCGAGTCGGCTAACTCGTTTAATAAATGAGCTGAGTTTGAGCTGATTCCAACTCGCTCATTTATAACTCGAGTTACATTAAGTTACACAGTCTTGGACACAAAAAATCTCAGAATAACCAAAACCAAACCCAAACTCGGCTCAAACTCAGCTCAAACTCGTTTATAACTTGTGTTGTATTGATTTAACTGATTAAACGAGTTTATAAACGAGTTGTGAGCCAACTCGAGTTGTTAACGGGCTGAGTTCGAGTTGGCCCTACAACTCGTTATTACCATCCCAACTCGAGTTGACTCACTCATTTATTTAATGAGCTGAGTTCAAGTTGGAGGTAACTCGCTCAAACTCGGCTCATTTACAGCCCTATTGCACAGTGTTGATTGTTCCAATCAAATCTTTGCATCCGGACTCCAATTTTTTTTTTTGGCTATAATTAAAGACTGGACTAAGCACAAGTTTTCATACATATCTGAATTAAATGATCTTACCTGCCGTTATATCTATTTTTTGAACTGGAGCTTCAAAAAAAATTCTATGATTTCTGAAGTAGAATGATCTTTTTGTACAGTAATTATTTTGTAAAAAATGGACTATGAATGATAATAGTTACTTTATTAAGTTTTTTTTTTATTCTCTTTTATCAGGCTATAGATTTTGAATGACGTCACGATACATGAATATATATCATTTTATTCAATAGATGTTGTATGTAGGAACAGGCTGATACATTTAAGAACCTAAAGGCCAAAATGACATTTTTGACATTTTAAGGACCAAAATAATAAAAGAGCGATACTTTAAGAATCAATTTTTTTTTTGGAAATTTTAAGGACCAAAATGATAAATGAGTATTATTTTAAGATTATTTGTTTATTTTATTCTAAAATAAAAGGAACATATCTAGTCTTCTTTATCATAAAAAAAAAAAACACCAATAGTCGTCCTATTATAATCCTGCTAAAATTTTATTTTAAATTTTTAGTGTGGAACACTATACCACTAATATTAGATCATAATCTAATTAAGTGATAATATAAAGTCCGGCTAATGTCATAACGTTATAATTTCAATCTAAGTTCTAACGAGTCAGTTTTTGTGATTTCAAAATCCGAACATTCGATCCAAACCGTCCAACATGATCTCCATATTAAAATGTTCTTGGAGATCAAATTTTATATTTTTTTTGAATTTTTTTACTATTTTTTTAAATAGGTACAAAATTACTGTTATGGATGGTTCAGGAAGGAAGAATTTGGAGCGGATTCTGTTAACTATTGACAGTTTTATCCTTTTAGATTTTCTTGATGTATTAAGATGAATTTCATTTTTTTTTCTTGTACACTTTACAGCCCCTGTCAAGTTTTTCAAAAAAAAAATATAATAAATAGGATTTAGATCATTTGAACTGAAATTAGAACCTACAAAGATATCTACTTGAATATAAAGAATATAAAGTAAAAAAAAAACATAATAGTACTCAAAAGAATAAAAAAATACAATAGTTTAGGATTCAGACATTATTTGACAATATCTGTACAATACTAGAAAAATGGCAGTTAAAAGAGCACAATAAAAAAAAATAGGAAGAATTAAATAGCACTGACAAAAAGCATCAATTCCCTGATTCCCTCGTCCCTCTTCTCTGCTATTCCAACCTCATTATATCTAGTGTTGTTCTAATAATAAATTTATGGTAACAATACCTTCATGCAGAATAGTATTTCCATTCTAGAATAGAGAATTCCTTCATGCAGCCCCGGCCCTGATCGACCCAGGGTAGCCAGGGCAATGGCCCCGGGCCCCAAAATCCAACAGGGCCCCTAAAAAAAAAATTATATATGTTAAAAATGACAAAAAAAATTAACAATTTAATAGTGTTTAAAATAAAACTCCGTTTCTTCTTTGTGAAACAACAAACGAAGCAAGAAAAATATTAATAAACCTAATTTAGCCGACCGTCGTTTCTTCTCTGTAAATCAACAAATAAGGGAAGAAAGAAATTAAGAAACCTAACTCTTTTCACGAGTCATGATCTCATTTTGCGACAGCGAGTGCGAGGTGGAGGCAGAAGCGGTGTTTGGTTAGGCCGACGCATCGACGCATCAATGTAGCAATATATCGACACATCGATGCATCGACGCGGCCTCTAGATTGGACTGCCGGTGGAAGAAATTAATCATGTGTCTGAGTACTTAGATTCATCGTTATCTATAAATATATATGATCCTATAGTGTGGGATGGTTTAGATTCAAAACTGAGAGATTTGCTTGTTGAGAATGTCCTATTAGAAATTCTAATATTAATTTTTCTAAAAGATAAATATAATAGGGGGTTCTCCACATATTAGTTTGATAAAAAATTATATATAAAGGGTCCAAATTTTTCTTCCGCCTTGAACCCCAAAATCTTCATGACCGACCCTGCCTAACTGCCTTCATGCACGTGTCCGCATGCGCCGCCATATAATTTGACACACTTCCGCTCATGGTGGCACACCATACATTGCGTTGACGACGTAATGATCGTAAATTTTAGTTCTTTTCTCGTTTCTTTTGCTATACAAATTAAAGAAGATCCTATCAGTTGACTCTACTAAAGTCCACTTGTCAACTTGTCCTGGTTCAAGCCGATCATTCCTAAAAGCAACTTTTCACCTCCTTTAAGAAATGTATAGGAAGGTTAATAATAGTGAACATTAAATTGTCCACTTTTATATTTGAGCAAGGAATTACAGAATCTAGATTGTTTAGAAACGAACATGTAATTAAATTTTTAAGTAGTACTGAAGAGTTGATGTTCAGTAAAAGTAGATTAAGAAAATAGCTCTTTTGAAAATTAAGCAGACAAAAGGTAGTTTAATTCAAGAAAAATATGGGTCTAGCCCTATGTTACTCGGATACTTCAATATGGGCTCCGTACCCGTATCGGATACTTATCGAATATCGATACGCACCCGATACGGTACCGATACGTATCAATACGCCAGCTGGCTTATCGGCTTACGTGGCGTATCCTTAATCCCTTGATACGGTCTCCGATACGGATTGACTCGCTGGGATACGCCTCTGACACGTCTAGATATGTCTGGGATACGGAGGGTCCACTGTGCACTGTGCATACAACCCAAACAGCACATGGTCCACCATGCACCGCGCCAAAACCAAATTATTTTGATGCTGAGGAGAATCGAACCCACATACGTCATTACCACTGTGCCACTTCGCGTTTGTTGTTAAAAGACAATATCTATAATATATAATGTATAATTAGCTATAGTTTTGTATTTTAATATTTAATTTATATAATACGAATGAATAATATAATTAAATAATAAAAAATATATATATAATAGACGTATCGTATCCTTGATGTTTGACAATTGCCGTATCCGTATCGTATCTGATACGATACCCGTACCGTATCCATGCAACATAGGTCTAGCCCCTATTTCATTCAAGATTTTATCCATTACATAAGAGATGTAATAGTAAAGTAATAATAACAATGTGCTCAAAACAATTGAGCCAAAAAATAATGAAAGAAGAAAAATATGAAAAGGAAAGGTAAATGAAAGAAACAGTGATAAAGAAAAAGAAAATCAAGAGAAGCTTGTCCCAGATATCAGTATCCTTTAGTCCTTCTTCGTCTAATTCGGTTTTGTTGTGTAAAAATGTAACTGTCAAGTTACTTCCTCCTTTAGTCTGATATTTCTTTGGTCACTTATGTAAAAGTTCTTGCACAACGCTCACGCCATAATATGAATTGAGTGATTAATGTAATTGATCTCTGTCTCTTTGATATCTGAGATTGTATAATGAAATCAGATTGTGTTATAGGCAGTGTCAGTGAGATTGCCTGGTACAGCTCCTTCGAAAATATGCATTCTTGCAGAAGGTGCTTAATTGATTCCATCGCCTTTATACAGAGTAAACATCTATTGACAATTGGCCATCCTCTTATGTTTAGATTGTCTATTGTTGGTAGTCTGTTGAGTAGTGCCATCCATGCGAAGACCTTCATACGCGGTGGTGCTTGCAACTTCCAAATCCTATGAATGTGTGACTGTATCCTTGTTTCTTCTTTGTACATGCGATATCTACTCTTAACAGTATAATTTCCTGATTCTATCCATCTCCATATCACATCGTCATATATCTGTTCTCTGAGTTCCATTTGATGCAGCATAGTTGTCAGTTTCTCTAATTCTTCTTGCGCATCAATTGTTAAGGTAGGTCTAAACATTAATCTTAATGCATTTGACTGTTTTGCCCCTTGAAGTGTAATCTCTGAATCTAAGGTGTGTGAGTAAAGATCTGACAATTCCTTACTCAATATACCATGACCCCAATTGTGATTCCAAAGTGAAGTTCTTTTATTGTTCCCTAGTGCATGCATGAAAGACATCTGACAGAAGCTCTTTGTTGTCGTCAAAATCTTAATGAACAAAGGTGTGTCTTGAAGCAACTCATTTGGGCATAGTGAATGCATGAACAAAGTTTTCCAAAGAGCTTTTACCAGTTTTTCCCATTGAAAGTACCATTTAATAAGCAACGCTTGATTAAATTTTGTTAGGTCCATTATTCCTAAACCACCAAAGTCTTTCAGTTTACACACTAGATCCCATTTTGCTATAATTAAAGACTGGACTAAGCACAAGTTTTCATACATATCTGAATTAAATGATCTTACCTGCCGTTATATCTATTTTTTGAACTGGAGCTTCAAAAAAAATTCTATGATTTCTGAAGTAGAATGATCTTTTTGTACAGTAATTATTTTGTAAAAAATGGACTATGAATGATAATAGTTACTTTATTAAGTTTTTTTTATTCTCTTTTATCAGGCTATAGATTTTGAATGACGTCACGATACATGAATTTATATCATTTTATTCAGTAGATGTTGTATGTAGGACCAAGCTGATACATTTAAGAACCTAAAGGCCAAAATGACATTTTTGACATTTTAAGGACCAAAATAATAAAAGAGCGATACTTCACTACAGCAAAAAGGGGTATCAGCGACCGGCAAACCGGTTGCTGATAATATAGGCGCCGGTCGCTGATACCAAATCTAGTCGCTGAAAGTCTATTTTGGTCGCTGAAATTCCGGTCGCTGTAAGCCTTGTCGCTGATACTCTTCTGATGACGTCACCGGTCGCTGATAATGTTTTTGCGACCAATATTTTTTGGTCGCTGTCGTTTTTTTCTGACGTCAGCAAACACTTTCTGCGACTAAAGTTCACGGTCGCTGATACTTAAATTTGGTCGCTGATACTCTTCTGTCAAGTTTTTTATATTTTATTATATTATTTAAATTTGCACCATTTAATATTTAGTACGACACGTACCAACATACAACATAAACATAGATATCGTAATATCAAGTAATACAAATAAACATAAACATACAACAAAGTTCATCAAACATAATAATCGTAGTGTCAAGTAATACAAACATATATAAATGTCGAAATGTCAAGTACCATAAACATCTATCAAAATCCGTCACCATAAACAACTTAAGTAGTACCATAAACATCTAAACCTAAGTAGTACCATCACCACCAACATCATCATCCTCATCATCATCCTCGTCATCTTGAGGAGCGGGCCTCGAGGCATGCTGCGAGCCCGAACCTCCCTGTGAGATTGTTAAAACAATAGTTTAGATAATTAGAATTTAAGATTCAGGGTTCACAATTGAAGTTGGACTGAAATATCGAATTTTGTACCTGAGAAGCTCTGAAAAGATCGGTGATCCTGGACATAAACCGATCCTCCATCCTATCAAGTAACCGATCCTCCCTATCAAGTAACCGATCCTCCATCCTATCAAGTACCCGAGTAGATATCATATCGATATGCTCTTCTGTGAGCTGCGGAGCCGGCGGCATAGAAGAATATGACTGTGAAGAATGCGACTGACTGCTCGACCCACTGGAGCGAAACATGCGTCTCGTCTTGCCTGAAACATTAAAAATAAGACAATTAGTATTATCTTACACAACTAAAAATAAATTTAAAATTAAAGTGACTTTTTATTTTACCTAGAGCACCGAGACCATAGTTATCGCCGTGGGCATTCTGATCAGATATTTCCGTAGAGTATCAGACGTCGCCGTCGTATGCGGGCCATGTGTTTCTATCCTCTCCATACTTCTGCACCATAGCACTCTCATATTTTTCCTGCAAATTTTGTAAAATATAACAAAAATGTTATACAACAGGAACCATGATATTTTTTAAAACGATTCGAAAGTATTATTACCTGTGCTTCTTTTGCCTTGCCGGTAATATATTCTCCCGTCTTCTTCTTCGTATGGGTAGGCTGGAACAGCTCATCGGACCATCTAGGTTCGCGCCCTTTTTCTTGCTCCTGTTAAGAATTTGAAAGACAATTTCATTTAAAAAAAAATTATTAAGGTTAGTTCGATTAGATTCAATTGGAATGAAAATAGATTAATTTAATGAAGATAATCTTACGAAGCGTTGTTTGTGAACAAGCATGTTCACAGAACCCGTTGTGGCCCCTGACCCTTCAGCATTGGCCCTATTTAAAGCATTCCGCTGGCTCCGACGGGCAAAAGCATCACTACACCAATGATCGACGAGTCCGGGCCAGAACTCCGGCTTGATCCAGGAGTCAGGTGGTCGAGGAGCAGCCCCACGCTCCTTCCACTCGAGCATTGACTCTCCATAGGACTTGGTGGCTGCCTCCCTGGCCTTGTTAAGCATATCCTGTAGGCGTTTGTCAGCTATTCTGCGGAATACATCCCATGCAATACTGTCAGCTACCTCCGGTGGAAACTGGTAGTGCTTCTGCAATGCATAACTCGGTTTGTTAGCTTAAAAAAAGGAAACAAGTAATTATTATCATCAGGGAAATTTTTACTTACCAAAAAGTCTGCCTGGATAACTTTCTTGTTATCATCAAGGAAATCCGTGTATCTGGTGTACGGTCCAGAATATGCTGTGCGTACTAACTGCGAAATAATTTTTGCGACCTGCTTCGTCAGCTCTGGGTGCCCTGCATCAAAAGTCCTGCAAATAGAAATAATTATTACAATCACTACAATTAATACATAATTACAACATACACAAAAAACACTACAAAAAGTAGGCACTTATCGCGAGGGAACTCCGTCGCAAAAAGTACCGTTGCGAAAAGAAAAAGCACAGTTATGACGGTACTCCCTCGCAAAAAGTGCCTCGCGATAAGTGCCTACTTTTCGCAAAGATACTTTTTGCGACGGAGTTCCCTCGCGATAAGTACCTACTTTGTTGTTGTGAAATGAAGGTTACCTGTAACCCCCTAACCGAAGCACTGGTCGCACACTCGGATCTGCAGGCGGCGAAATATATGCATTTGCACCGCGAACATTCCTCTGACTCGACTCCTCCTCGTCGCCCGCCGGTGCCTTTCCTTTGTCCCTTCTTTTTGGTGCCATATCTAGAGTTGAGATGCGAAAAATCAATAAGTTTCACTCAAGCGAACATTCGCAAACCAAGTAAATATAACATGTGTTTATTAACATGTGTCAGAACAATACTAAATCGGTGCTGTGAATAGATTAGATTAATCAGTTCTCATGATAGACTATGGAGGTTTGTTGGTTCTTAAAGGAAAGTGTAAAGCACACTTACAGAATAGGTTAGATAGTATGCTGTGTACGCATCAAAGGCAATGCTCTCTGGACATCTGTAGTAAGACTGCTAAAATATATTTTTTTTTCAACACACAAAAAACTATTGCTAAAGCAAGTACAAACTAATTCTCACTTTGGAGCAGACAGTCATTTGTATCATGTGGCTATACCAAACTAATTCTGAGAAGAGATTTATCACTATTTGATTTACATTAAAAACTTCCTAAAGAAATAATTTTTGAGGCAAGAGCTCTGAGCCTCTGACGTTTTTCCTGTCAGTATTTTTAAAACATAAGGAACCATATTGTCCAAGTAACAGCAATCCTAATTAATTCAATAAGCAACCTATTTTTTTTTTTACAAGAAATAGTAGAACAATTAAAATGAAAATTGTTAAATCTTGCAATCCAACATCAAATTTGGGAAATAATTAAATAAAAGAGCATGAAACAAACAAGAAGGGACAGTCTAGCCCCTTTTTGCTAAATTAACCTTAATCAAAACATATCAGCGGCCGGCGACTTCACTGGTCGCTACTGCTGGTCGCTGATACTGTTGTTTGCTGTAGTGCTTTAAGAATCAAATTTTTTTCTGAAATTTTAAGGACCAAAATGATAAATGAGTATTATAATAAGAATTATTTGTTTATTTTATTCTAAAATAAAAGGAACATATCTAGTCTTCTTTATCATAAAAAAAAAAGAATAATTATTTTAGTACCCGCGCTACAGTACCCGCACTTAGAGGAATAATGTACTATGGTCCCCACTAATTATTATTCTAAAAAGATATTATATGTTCCCCACTAATTATTATTCTAAAATTCCAGCAACACCCTTCCTCTATGATCCGCGTCAACCTTCCTCTAATGAAGTAGTGGGGACCCCGTATCACCACATCAATCTTACCCAATCATCCCCGTGTCAACCTTCCTCTAACAAAAATAGTTGACCACATAGATAAAAATACTTTAGTGCAGAGGTATAAATACTTGCAGTACTTGATATTAATACTTTCAGACGTCATCTACTGTCATATGTACAAAATATTTGAGTGGTCTCCTAATGCGTGTACGACGCGAGGATTTTTCAAGAAAAGGTGCGGTACGGTTATTAAGAAAAATTCATATATCATATATGTAGTTCATTGTATAGATATAAATACTTATCTTGTTTGAACTATATACTTCACAATGTTACTATTAATATTTGTAAAACAAAATTACAGTTTTGGAACGGTTGCGTGGTCCCCTAATGCGGGTACGACGTGAGGATTTTTCAAAAAAAGGTGTGGGTATGGTTATTTAAAAAAAAATCATATATCATATATGTAGTTCATTGTATAGATATAAATACTTGTCTTGTTTGAATTATATACTTCACAATGTTACTATTAATATTTGTCAAAAAAAAATTACAGTTTTGGAATGGTTGCGTGGTCCCCTAATGCGGGTACGACGCGAGAATTTTTCAAAATAAGGTGTGGGTACGGTTATTTAAGAAAAATTCATATATCATATATGTAGTTCATTGTATAGATATAAATACTTATCTTGTTTGAACTATATACTTCACAATGTTGCTATTAATATTTGTAAAACAAAATTACAGTTTTAGAACGGTTGCAGTCCCCACAAACAGTTATGGTAGTTTAGGTGCGGGTACAGTGTGGATACTCAACTGCGGGTACTCATATCAGCTTCCAAAAAAAAAAAGCACCAATAGTCAGTCCTATTATAATCCTACTAAAATTTTATTTAAAATTTTTAGTGTGGAACACTATACCACTAATATTAGATCATAATCTAATTAAGTGATAATATATACCACTATTATTAAATAGAATTTAGGGAAAGAGACCAAACCATGGAATGTTTTCTTTGCTGCCGCATGCCGGCAAATTTGGAAGCAGCGAAACAGTTGGTGCTTTGAGGGAAAGAGACCAAACCTTCCAAAAGTGTCAGAATATGTGGTGCAGGAAGGAAGAATGTGGAGCGGATTCTGTTAACTATTGACAGTTTTATCCTTTTAGATTTTCTTGATGTATTAAGATGAATTTCATTTTTTTTTCTTGTACACTTTACAGCCCCTGTCAATTAAGTTTAAAAAAAATATATATAATAAATAGGATTTAGATAATTTGAACTGAATTAAGAACCTACAAAGATATCTACTTGAATATAAAGAATATAAAGTAAAAAAAAAACATAATAGTACTCAAAAGAATAAAAAAATACAATAGTTTAGGATTCATACATTATTTGACAATATCTGTACAATACTAGAAAAATGGCAATTAAAAGAGCACAATAAAAAAAAATAGGAATTAAATAGCACTGACAAAAAGCATCACTTCCCTGATTCCCTCGTCCCTCTTCTCTGCTATTCCAACCTCATTATATCTAGTGTTGTTCTAAATAATAAATTTATGGTAACAATACCTTCATGCAGAATAGTATTTCCATTCTAGAATAGAGAATTACCATACAGCCATTAGATATTAGGTTAGACTAAAGTGGGCCTGCAGTTCCATACGAAATTTACAGAATTGCTGTTACAAATGTGCCTACTCATTTTCAAGCCTAAAGACATAGGCCTCTAGCTTATCAATCTAATAACTAGTAAGGAAAATGTTAGAATTTGAGATACAGTTTGGAGTAAAACTAGGGTGTTCCTAAATTCATCAAGTCTCTTTATGAACTAAACTCTAAAATTTTATTTGATTGATAATGCAAACTATAGAAGGTAATACGGGTAAGATTGCATATAACTTCTCTTTTGCTTGGTATACTCAAAGTATTTCCAATTTGTGTATTTTAACAGCAAATCACTCCAAAGAAATTTGATTAATTAACAGCCTCTTTTACTTCTATAATTAAAAAACGAAAGAAAATGTTTGAATTCCTGATTTGATTTTATAATTTCTTGTTTAAAGGATAGTTGAAAAAACTCGTCGTAAAAAGATAATTCTAATGAAGTACAAGAACATGCATATTGTTCACAAAAATATACATGCCTCAGATTCTTCATAAATAGATAACAATCAGTGAAAACTGAAAAGTCTATAATCATTGAAAAATGTACCTTTTACTGGTTTTGGTTATTCTGGTTTTCCTCGTGTTGATATCATTCAAACTTTAAAAGTGATATGGAAAAAAAAAAAAAATTATCCAGAGGAACATATATATAGATCCTCATTATCCTTAGTTCATAGATTAACTTGTCAAGTAGGGTCGATGGGTGGATGTTTCAATTTCTCAAAATTGTGCTTCACAATTAGTCGCAGAACCGAAATGGACGGGAAGGAAAGGGAAGAGAGATGCAAACAAGAGTTCGCCTCTAATACACTCTGAATCGGGTGTGAACAAAATCACTAACTTTATACACGCAACTCACCTCCGCGTGCTCTCTCTCTCTCTCAAAGTTTTAGATTCCAAAGCAAGTAATCAGCCTCGGTCAAGTGCAATCATGCTTGCATTTTCCTCCCCTTCTCTTCCTTTCATCTTTTGAAGACTTTCTGGAGCACGTACGGTCCAAAACATGACAAGGAAGAACTTTAAATACCAAGTGTTGTTAGAGATGAAATGTAACTATGGGATCGTGTGTTGCCTTTAAAAACTCTCACACGCCAACTCTTCAAGGCCCATTGTAATTGTTTCTCTGCTAGAGATGTTCAACAGATGGCGACCAGTGTCGAGTTGCACCATGTTAAAGTGGTACTTCATAAGAATTTTGGTATGTAGAAGTTGTTTATTCTTTTGCTAGAACCAGAATTCTTGCCTGCTTTAATTGCTAACTTGTTCATAGACTAGTACTACTAGGCTGTTAAAAGAATGGTCTCTCATTTCGTTTATTATATTTTATTAATTTTTATTTTATAATTAGCTTTGTTTGAACCACAATATAGAATTTTGATTTCTAGCATCATATTTTTTTTTTAAAAAAGGCTATTGCCCATTTTATTGCTGAAATTTTAAATACAGATCAAAGTTATCCAGCAAAGCTGGTCCATAAACCTCCCAACTGAGGTAAACTGAAAATATAGCAAAGTACTAAACTGAATAACAAGCATATAGACCAAGTTTTTGAGATTGCTAATCTCCAAAAGAATTCTAAGGTTGCACTAACTAAGCCACACATTAAAGGGCTAGGAGTATTAACTAGATACAAAAAGAAACATTGCTTCATCTTCATTCCTGAGCTGGATTCTCTGGCTGTTGGTAAACAACAAGTTCCTGAGGCATGTACTGTGCCAGGGGCACTTCACTGGAAGCCACTCTTCAACAGAAGCTTGTATTTTCTTTTTCAGTTTGCCTGTCCAAAACAATGACAAGGATTTAATAAGAAGAATTAGTGTTCTAGCTGTCTGCATCTGGCTATTGTCAAAACAAATAGCATTTCTATGTTTCCAAACTACCCAGCATAGAGCACTAAATACAATTAAGAAACCAGTTCTGTTTAAGGTGGGGAGTTGGACAGCAAAGTCAATTATGTCAGAAAAGGAGTGCCACTGTTGCATAAAGTCTTGAGTTTTACCCAACCAAAACCAAATTTGTTGGAGCGAAGGGCATGTCAGAAACAGGTGTGAAACTATCTCAGTGGTAGCACAGAACACACAATTTGAGGTACCAGTCCAACCTTTGATGGCCAAGTTATCTTTTGTAAGAATTTTATTATGTTGAGTCAACCACATAAAAATTCTATTTTTTGGGGTATTGGTAAAGTCCACCACATTAGGGGTAGAACAGGAAAATCCCATCTGCAATTGAGGAATTTATATAAAGATTGAGTCGTAAATTTCCCTGAAGCTTCCCATCTCCAGTTGACTTTGTCATGAGTGTGGGTGAAGGATGTAATACTGATTATGTGTAGGAGTGCCCCCCAATCCTGTTGGTTAGCCCCTTCTAATGTTCTTCTAAATTGCAAATGAGTCCCTTGGGAGTGAATGACCTCTTGTAACAAAATGTGTTCTGTACTACATAGTTGATATAATTCTAGAAACCTAATGGCTAAAGTGCAATCTAAATACCATATATCAGACCAGAATCTAACTGATGAATTAGTTCATGGTTCATAAGTAACACTAAGAGAACCTACTGATTCTAATTGTAAAATATTAGACCAGAAAGGAGACACTGGCATAGGGGTACCAGTATAGTATTTATGAATAATCATGATTTTCCACATTCCTTGGAAAGCAGAATTCTTATATTTCCACCACCATTTCAGCATAAGGACAATATTCATGTGATTAAGATCCAATACCCCCAACCCTCCAAATTGTTTTGCAATGCAAATAGTTTCCCAATTCATTAGAGCATATTTAAATTTTTTATCTGACCCCTGCCATAAAAATCTTCTTCTAATTTTATCTATCTTTTTTTCAAAACAGTGACTGGTATTCTAAATACTGACAAGGCATAAAGTGGAACAGAACTAAGAACTGAATTAAGAAGAGTGGTTCTACCACCTATAGAAAGGAGTTGATTTTGCCAACTATGGAGTTTACTTTCTATTTTATCTATAAGGAAAGTCCAATCTGCCACTAGTAATTTATGATTATGTAAGAGTAAGCCTAAGTATTTAATAGGAAACTCTCCTATTTGACACCTAAATATATGAAAGCTGATTGAATTGGGTCTATGAGTCTTGGCTTAATTTGTTCCATTATAAGTGTAAGTAATTTGGAGATTATCTTAAAGCTACAATTAACTAAACTAATAGGTCTAAACTTTTTAATAAGGGTAGCATCTTTTTCCTTAGGGATTAGACATATGCAAGACTTATTAAGTTTATGTAAATCTAAGCTATGATCATAAAAGTAATGAAGAAGGAGCATCAGATCTGATTTGATTAATGTCCAAAAGAATTGATAAAAGTGAAAACTGAAGCCATCAGGACCAGGGGCCCTGTTGCGTTCAGATGCAAAAACAGCATGATGTGATTCTGTTTCAGTGAAAGGTCTCTCTAATTCCCATTGTTCTATATCAAGTAATTTATCTTCTGGTCCCCAAAAATCAGACTCTAAATGTGCATATTTGAACCCCTCTGTGCCTAAGAGATTTTTATAATAATCTAGAACATGAGCTTTAATTAAAGGTAGATTATTAGTGAGGTTGCCATCTATCTCTAAAGAGTTTATTCTATTTTTCCTAGATCTATGTGTAGCTAAAGTGTGAAAATACTTAGTGTTAGCATCTCCTTCTTCTAACCATTTTTGTTTTGATCTTAATTTCCAGTGTTGTTCCTCTGCTTTATATATATCTTCTATTCTGTTTTTTTAATAAACCCCATTGTTCCATTTCCTGTGGTGTTAATTCTCTAATTTCTTTAATCAGTTCAAGGTCATGGAATAAGGGATGAATTTGTGTTTTTTCTTTTTTCTGCTGACCATAAAAGTTCTTTGTTCATCCCCTGATTTTTTTCCTGATATGTTTAAGTTTCCTAGTCCAACTTTTGACTATATTAGGTAACCTAAGTGGGAATGCATACCACCATTTATGCATGAGGTTTACAAACTCTTCTTGCTCTGTCCACATAGGGTCAAACTTAAAAGGTTTTGGGTTGTGAGGAGTGTCAGGATTAGTATGTAATAGAAGGGGACAATGGTCAGAAGTGTGGCAGCTAAGGTCAACCAGAGAGCTAAAACTATATTTACTATCCCAAGCTATGGAAGTGAAAACCCTATCTAATAATGCAAAGTTTCTACCATTAGACCAAGTATACTTCCTTGAGTGAAGTTTGTGTTCTATCAAATGGTGATGATTAACAAAAGAATTAAATTGTCTACTAAGAGCAAAATCAAAATTATGTCCTGATTTTTCAGTTTTTTTCCTAATTGCATTAAAAACTCCACATATAATCCACATATCCTTATCCTTGTTTTGTTCTCTAACTTGTGTCAATTCTGTCCAAAAAGCTATTTTTAAATGTCTTAAAACTGGACCATATACTAAAGTTAGTTGCCAAATTGTAGTATCACATTTATTTTCTAATATAACATCTAAACAAAATGTGTGTAAGGTGTGTTGGATGACCTTAATTTTGCTACTATCATAGCCAAACAAAATACCTCCTGAATTCTCTACAGAGGGCAACCAAAGCCATTTATCCATTCTAGGAGATAAGTGTCTAAGACATCTATGTGTAAAAGTCTCTTTTTTAGTCTCTTGTATTGCAATAATGTCTAGGTGATGGTCAACTATGAGATCTTTAAGTATCTGTTGTTTCCTATTAGAATTCAAACCCCTACAGTTCCAATTCAGAAAATTGATATTCATATATCAACTGGATGTTCACTAGATACTAAATTCAAAGAACTACCAATATGATATTTATCTAACATACTACAGCGTTTATCTAAGTCTTGAGCAGTTAAACTAATCATCTGAGAAGTTGTGTGAGAAGTAGTAAGAAGTTGTTTAACTACCAATTCAAATTGGGATGATCTAAATGTTGGATTTTATCTATAATAAGAGTATCTGCCAAGAGAAGGCTTTGCTTACTAGAATTTATTAAAAAAAAATAAAAGATTTTACTACAAAAAGGAGAGAGTATAAAATAAAAGAAGAGCTATGTACAACCGGAATAAAATCAAAATATTTAAATCCTAAAATAAAAGACATCGTCGCTGGAGCTCGCTAGCGACCTTGATCACCTTGACAAGCACTCATCGGAGTAGAGAATATTGCTCATCGCATATTCGCGTTACAAAATCCATCCAAAAAACACCAGCCCAGATATATAATACTATCGGAATCAGAATGGATTCATAGTGAAGCACATTAACAGATGTTTTTTGAATCAGAATATACAAGGCCCGTAATCTTTACTACTATCAGAATCAAAATCATGTTTTTTGAAATCACGCGAGTACAGCTGTGAACGAGAATTGTGCTCAACGGATTATGGGCCTAAAACAACATCATATTTGGCCTCCATTACTGGCCTTTCAGCACCGGAGAAACGAAAAGAAAAGAAGAAAAGAAGAAAAACACATTAACAGATGCATAATGCTATGGGTTGTATCCATGGCATCTCCGTTATTTTGGCAAGACGCATGATTGCAAACAATTTCACACATGGAAACCAACACAACAAACTATTTCCAGATATCCAAACCAAAAACACACTCTTTCTGGTATTTGTTTATCACCAGTTGAAGCTGATGGATTCATAGTGAAGATTATCAGCCAGCCCTGACGAGCAGATGGATGCCGTTTGATGACGCAACCCAGTGGGCCCACTCGCCATGACTCCAACATTCTCGTCATCAATCGCCAGTAGAATCACTGCATTAAACAATTAAAAGAATGACTCTAGTAATATAAAAAAAAATGTTTCATAATACGTGTTTAAAAGGTGAAAGTTGCATACTCTTTAGGTCAGGCCTCCTGCCGTAGTGCACATTTGTAGCTTCAACCAACGATTCTTGTGGCAAACTCTCCACTTCTTTATCAGAACAATGGTACCAGGAACTAGGAAAAGTCATAGGTATCGGCAAATCCAAGCTATTAATTTGTTTCGCTGCCTTCATGTTTCCCCTCTTGTTTTTCAGGAATAGGATAGAGCAGGCAACCACAATACAGAGACACATGACAAACAGGTGCAAAACTGTCATTGAGCTCAGTGAATAGATATGACCTGTATTTTTGTCAATAGGATAGATGTAAAACCGTTGGAGGATACCGATTAGTAGAAGAAAAGCAACGAAGGAAGTGGAGATTATGATGGCCAAACAGAGCCAGCTGTTTGGACCAAGGACTGGAGAGATTGGCATGTGGGATGGTTTCGGTTTGAAACAGATTGTGCGGATCATTGTCTGTTCATCGCTGATTGGAGCCCCTTTTTCTCTCGTTACATAAGCCTCTATCTTTAAATTTAGGTGTGACAGGTCAGAGACATTGCCACTTACTGGTAAGAGTAGATCAAGCATTGTGAGGTCCATTGAATTCTTAAAAGCACAAATTAAGAGGAGATTTGGGGTCGGGATGTTAAGAGTATTGCTTTGGTGGATGAATTCGCGTATGATTGAGATGAAAGGGGTGATTCCACTACCACCGCTGATCATCACCAGTGACTCGTACCTATAGAAACATAATATTTTTAAAAATGAAATGCTGCGATTAATCTTAAGAGAGTAAATATGTTTGTAATTAATGAACCTCAAGAAATTCTCAGAAATCGGGCTATAGGGCCCCTCAACTGAGACATCAAGGCCGTCGAGAGTGGCATGTTCTGAAAGTGTTCTGTACAGCTTCTGAGTCCAGCTTCCTTCTTTTTTCATGATGACGCTAAGCCTCTGCGGTTCCAAATTGCTGCTCGAAGAAACAGTAAATGGATGCCATTGGAGACGTGAAACACTCGGAACATTGATGAATATTGTGCTTAACGGTTTGTAGCTAAACCCTACACAAGGCATATGACATTAACAATTATACTCTATTTTCTTTTAATCCACTGCCCACAAAAGTAAGTAAAATATCACCTGTCAACATTCATTGACCTCAAACAATATTAACGTCAATATATTTGCCTAGTTGTTCATAACAAAATAAAACCTTCCAACCAAGTAAATTATGTTTTTTTTGAAGTTATACACAATGAACAAGTCCATTTATTAAGAGAACTTCTTACCTGGGTTCTTGGAGAAGTTAAGCTCGATCCCTTCGGATGGTAGAAGCCGCGCTGAGACAAGATGCACTTTGGTTCGTGATTGCAAAAACCGCAAGTATCGATCAACCATAAACAGGAAAATTCCTGGGAGAATCTGGCAAATGAAACTGATGCCTACATGAAGCATATAGAAGAAGAAAAATGTGATGTAGAGATGGTGCGCGTAATAAAAGAGCTCAAACATGTTGCGTCTTATGCGAGAAAAGGTGGTGGCCCACAAGATGAAGCCTGAGAGCAAGGCTAACTCTCCAGGCACATTAGCAATATCAGTCTTGCTCCATTTTATCATCTGTTTTTAAATTATTACAGAAAAATAAAATTTATGTCTACCATAATGTTCATAAAGGATTTAATATATGGTATTCTCTTAATCATAGCGATCTTTTGTTCCATATTAATTCTAAAACAAATTATCAGTTTCTTGGTGCAATCATTATTCGAAGATGATAAATTAAACTGTTACTATTCTATTAAGGCATAAGAAGAAACAAGACAGTTTATGTTGTCAAATGTGTGGTAATTTATAATATGATGAACAACTTAAAAGGAATTACAAATATATATAATTTTACTATTATAGTGGTATTTAACCACAATTACCTCATCTAATTGGTTTGTGGAAGCCCAGAAGATAAAGTAGCAGACACCATGAGCGGTAAATAGCACCATAACAATATGTCCCAACCATATGTGGTACTTGATGCATGACTCTGATGTGAGGCCAACCAACGGTAGAAGGGACGAACATCTTGTAACAGGAAAGAATAGAAAAGCACAGCATAGGTTGCCAATTAGACCTAATCGCAGAGCTGCGCTATCCAGCTTAGCTTGCCACCTGAATGAAAATATGTTAACAGATTTCTTAAGCTGTAACCTTTGATAGCTCGGTTAAATGCATAATATTTATTCATGTGCTACTAATTAATTATTTAGTTCCTTCGACCAAAACAAAAACATTATCATCTGCAATATATATCATAATATCAATATTATTCTTTTTGTTTGTTGGATTAGTTGTTAATTACCTAGAATCTTATTTACTCAAGAGGAGTGATCTCTTACACTTTCTCTAACTGATGAACTTTCAAGTTGGCGAAGGAAACCTTTAAATATGTTGTAAAGCACCATACCAAAAGTGCCAGAAACATAAGGCTGAAGGTCAGTTCAATTCCTGAAACGACTCCTAGTGGCCCCCTTACCAGTACTGGCCTCTTCCATGCTGCCAGAGATGAACTGAACCTATTGGTTATGTCGAAAAAAGAGACAAAATTAAAGCACGAAAGACTAAATAGTACATGATCATTTCTTCATGCACTCCCACACGTACTTAGACTCGAGTAAATCAGAGAGTAAGACTGTTAACAGTTTGATGTATATACCTGTGATTTTTTTTGTCACCATTTTTCTCATGGAAGTGCAGATAAATGCACCCAAGAACCGCAATGAACATGATGGGAAATGTGTAGATCAAAATTGTGGTCCCTGTCATAAGAAAAACAAAATCTTATCTTTTCTTTGGAGATACATATACGATATATATAACATCAAATATTAGAAGGAAGGGTTTAAAACCTAGTCTTCCGAAGTAAGTAGAGTTGGTATCGGCATTAAGTTTTGGCGACCAGGTGTTTCTAAAAGTATTCGTCGGCTTTATGGTCCAGACAAAAATCCATCCAGCAAATACCAGCACCAGAAAAATCTTCATTAGTTTGAGAACCATTGCTTTGTCGATATCATGCATTGAAGACTGTGAGGAAGAGGTTAATTAGGTGAAGATAATAAGAAGTCTTTGTGATGTAAATTGTAATATATACATACTTACATAGGGCGGTGCTAATGAGTATTTTGAGGGTGAACTAATGGGCACACTATACCAGTACTCTTATTTATTTTTTAATTCATACATTAATTAAAAGTCAACCACCATGATTGGGTATTAACATTTAGTGACATTTCTCTCAATGTTTGGATGTCAACTTGTATTGCTTCCGGTTACTGTTTGAATCTCTTATTGCTCCACTAGATCACTTTTTATATCCAATAAAATTAGAAAACAAAAGGAAATAAATTGTCCTTGCTCCACGTCGAGGAAACCTTTTTTGCTTAAGCTTTAGGAAAAGCTTTATGGTACATATAATCTGCAATTTTGTTTCATGCTATGGATCCATATTTCCGTTTTCAAAGTTCAAACATTTGATCTAAACCGCTCAACACAATCTTTATAAGTAGAAAATCACTATTTTTCGGATTGTCCAAAATCTTTAGATCAAGTGATTTTCTACTTATCTTAAAAAATAGTAAAAAATTCTAAAATAATGCAAAAATTTGATCTCCAAATACATTATTTCATATTAAATTCATAGTGAACGATTTGGATATACTGTTTAAACTTTAAAAATAAGAATATGAATTCATAGTACTCACCTATGTGCACATTGCAAAGTATCATAGCCTCACTCTGTTTTCATTGGAGGAGTAATAATGAATGAGATTCCCCATATCTGAAGTTGACCATAACAGATTGAAATAATGTGATTTGCCCGACTGAATTGAATTCCAAGTCATCGATCAGTCAACAGAGCATATTTGGGATTTAATACATTAATTTGCAGGTGATGAAGTATATAAAGAGTTTAGGTTTTGATTTATTCTATTCTTCAGAACTAGCTATCTTTTGTCTCCCCCATGCATCATTGCCAAGTCTCTCGAGATCCCAAACAATTTTTTTTTTTTTATGCATGTGCTGCAACCTTAAAGTTACTTCACGAATCAGCTACATCTTAATATGTATTTTGGTTGTGATTAAAGTGAAAGCAAAGGCGCACCATGGTATGTATTTTTGGAGTGGAGCCGGTTCAATGGTCATCAGATTAAATTTTGTTTGATGATCAGTTAAAGCCGTCCGATCCACATCAAGAATCGTGTGCATTTGATCCCCACAAATTTTAAAATTGTTTGAGTGAATCTTGATACAAACCGATGACTATGATCGGCATCGAACTGAATCCGATACCCATCAGACAGTCCCAATTCCTTACAGTTTGCCTTGAGAAATTATGAATTGAATTTGTGAGGGGACAAAATCAATACATATATGAAATTACAAGTCTTGACACAATATGAATTGTGAATCCGACTCAACATGATCCATTTAGAGAATCAATGGTCTCGAATCTAGGAAACCCAGAAATCAGGGGATTTAAAACATAAATCAAGTCACAACTGAAATAAACATGATTAACATAATTGACAAAACCACGAAGTACTTCCATATGGAGACCAGATGATGATGAGAATCATACTTTGGTCTATTAACAAAGAAAATATCATCCGCGTAAGAGATTGGCAGATTGCAGGTTCAAAAACTGAATTGAAATTTGCTGAAATCCATCATTCGTAAACAGTGTTTGAAATTCCGAATCCAGCCGTCCAACTTTTTCTATGCACGCATCTCGAAACAGTTAATTTTTCTGTACACGTATCTAAAAACAGCTTGACGGCTAGATTCAGAAAAACAGAGATTTCAGAAACACTGTTCACAAATAAGAATTTCAGCAGTTTCAGTTTCCTCAAAAACTAGATAGAGATTGTGCAAGAATATTTAGAGAACGTTCCAAGACAATAGAAGAATCGACGGATGAGGTAAAGACTCAGTGGATTTTAACAAGCAGGAGAAGGATAGTACCGTACCAATCCTGGTTTTTGGTTTTTGGTTTTTTTGTCTTTGTGTTGTCTATTTTTTTTTTCATTTTTTTTTCCACTCCATATGTAAATCCATCGCAGAATTATTTCTCAAAATCTTATCAAATAATGTAATCAATTTTTTTTGACAAAGAAAAAAGGGTCTAGCCCTTGATTCATTAATCATTTGGAAGTTACAAAAGATATGTAACGAAAAGAACAGAAAATATTAAAAAAAAATAGGTTTAAATAAAAAGAAAAAACATTGAAGATTGGAAATTGGAATTTAAAGTGCAAAATAAGTATTATATCTAATCCAGTCTTCTTATGCTCCTGATAATGAACTGTATCTCCATTGTGCTTCCACTTGTTCGACAACTTGTATCAGATTGCAATTCTCTTCTCGGAAAATTCTGTTGCAACACTCCCTCCATATAATAAATTGTGTGATTAACAATAAGGACCTTTCTTTCTTACTAAACTTGAACTCCTTTAAGCTTTGCACAGTATTTTGGCTCCCAAATGATACTCCTCCTGGTACTTGAACCTTCATCTTTAATTCTACCAGTCTATACAAAAGCCGTGCTTGCACGCATTCGGTGAATAAGTGCAAAACCGATTCTGACTGTGCCTTACACATGATGCATCTGTTAACCAGACTCCATCCCCTTCTATTTAAGTTGTCTATCGTCAGTATTTTGTTAAAGGTAAAATGGGAGCGTGATTTCTATTCTTACTCAAAAAAAAAATAACTAGATAAAGATGAGAATCAGTTTTTGTTCTAGTCACAAAGGCAATGTTCTCTGTATGGGAGGTCGCAGGTTCAAAATCCGGAAAAGACAATCATTTGTAGATATTAAATAGTTAGATAGCTTAACCTCTAACCTTTACTAAAAAAAACTAAATGGAGATTCCTTATGAATATTAAATAATTAAATAGTTTGATCTCCAACTTTTACAAAAATATTTATAAAATACAACAACTAATAATATTGTGGAAATCCGACTACAATATTAATAATCTTGTGAATATTAAATAGTTAAATTGCTTCATCATCAACCATTACTCAAAAATAATATAAAATAATAATAATTATTGCTATTATTATTTTTTATTGTTATTATTATTATATTACAGGTTACAGCCCCCTCAGAAGAAAGATATGCAGAGTAGAAGCCGCTATTTTTATTAATACCCTCAATAAAATAAAAAATAACAAATCTGCCCTCGGTTTTAAATATTTTTAAAAACACCCTGACTGCCTCACAGTGGGCTTTGAGATATGCCATCTGGTACCATAAGTGGGGCATGCCATCGGCATATCTACATGGGCACTATGGTGAGACCATTCGACGAAGACTCATGGGTGATGCCTCCAGGACTTACTTGCCTTTTGGACCGGTGTAGGCTCGCGCGGTAAATTTAACAGAAACCGACATATTTAAAAAATTAAATGTTTATTTATATGTTTCTCTAATAATAATGAAAAAATATTTTTTGCGGCTTTTGTTCGGTATTAGAGGGGTGGCACATAGCCTGATGTGTATGGCGAAGATTGGTTGGAGATCGATAGGATGTCAAATGCTCCAACACAGTGCACCAGTCGTGGAGGACTCTGGCTGGGACGGGCGCCTCAATGGCATGTTGCACGACAGTGGGGAGAACATCAATTGGCGTGAGATAAAACCCACACCACGAGATTCAAATTAGCCCCGAGTCGCTATCTACGAGGATGAGATGCCACCACCTCATGCAGGTGATTACAAGTTAATATGAAGGTGCATAATCATTTCTCTTTAAAAATCTATTCTTATTAAGTTATCTTCAATTATGTAGATGATGACTCAGGTTGGGCGTTCCACTAATGGGTGTTGAATAACAATGCATGGAGCGCTTATTACAACAAGTATGGAGTTCCGGTGCAGATTGGAGAGGTTAGTGATTTTATTTATTATTTAATTAACTTACTAGTTATTTGTATGTACCAAAACTAACATTGTTTCCATGCAAGATGGGGCTTCTACCTGGCATGCCAATTCCGAGTTCACTATGACTGATCTCATTGGAGATGATACCGGGTATGAGGTACAGAGCCTCCACAAACCACGATACGCAGAGACCAGAGAGCACGACAACGAGGCCAGTGGGAGTGGGGTGCAGGCTGCAGATGCCTTTGTCTCTACTATATTTGGCACACCGCCTCCGGCCACATATCATTCTACCTGAGAGGCCGATCCATGAGGATCTCTTATGGGTCCGCCGTACACAGTTATCTTTGCAGGAGGAGGATCCATGAGCGGCCGGTGCGGCGTCAGAGATGGATGTGGATGATCTCCAGGATGACGAGAAGGAGGAGGAGGTTCACTTGAGGCGTCAGTTGTCGCATAGGGACCGCCATCCACCTCCTAGGTTGGATCTCTCCAGTCGTCGCCGCCCTCGTCGTTAGGTTTTTCATGTTTGTTTTAGTTAGAGAGATTTTTAGTATTTTATGTTTGATTTGTTATATTTCATGTTTGAATTAGATTTTATGTTGTAGACTTACCATTTAGATTATTTAGTTTTATTGTTTATCTAGTCGAAAAAACCAATTTATAACATTAAACAAAATTATAACAAATGAAACTACAATAAATATATAACATATTATAAAATATTACAACAAACAAAATTATAATTGTCAATTATAAAAATATAACTATAAATTATTATAAAATTATAACAAATAAACTACAATAAAACATTACAACAAATAAAAGTATAATAGTCAATTATAACAAATTATAACCATAAATCATTATAAAAATTGAAACTATAAATTACGAAATTAAAAAATGGCACAACATTTAAAAAAATAATAATAATAACCAAACCGCTCAAACATGAGGCGGCTGATAGTTGACCGCCTCACAGTGGGACGGTTTGGTTGGAGAGTGGACTGCCCCACTGTGGGACGGTCAGGGCGTTTAAAATTAATTTAAAATCGAGGACAAATTTGCTAGTTTTTATTTTTTCAAGAGTATTAATAAAAATAGCGGGAGCAGAGCTTGCTTGTGGCTTAAAAAGGCATCCGTTCTTCCTTCTCCATTGGATCCCTTTACTTAGCTTTTGACTTAGCCCTTGCTTTATCTAGAATGGGCCTTCCTCTCGAGCAAAAAAAGGAGGTTCAATAATTATAATTACAAGAGGTTTCCTCCTCCTCCTATACCTGATGATTGAAATACCACAACCACAACCTCAAGCGAAAGCTTTTTTATTAGGGCAATTAATCATATGTCGGTCACCCTTTTTAATGATGAATCTGACGTGTTCTCTTTTTTTGGAAAGATGAGTCGTAGGCTTTTTTTATGATGAATTTGATGTGTTTTTTTAGTTGTACCATTCATCAAGTCCGTGCTATAGTTTTGAAAATATTCTGAAATTAATTTCATGAATTTAAATTTATTTTCTAATACTATTAATAAAAAATCGGGGAATTGAGTGCGTATCTCTGTCTCTGAGACATAGTAACAAATCAAAAGTTCGGGTTCGGTTCGGCGAGGTCGAAAATTCGTGATTCGGATATAATTCGGGTATAATTCGGGAATGATTCGGTACAACAAGGAAGCAAAAAAAAAAAAATACTTCAAAAAAAACGTAAAAAAAAAAAAAAAAAAAAATTTTGAAAAAATTCAAAAAAAAAAAATTTTGGCGTTTTTTCGCGTTTTTTTCGCGAATAATTCGTATCTCGCGTTTTATTCGCGAATAAAACGTATTATACGTTTTTCCGCATATAATACGGTGTTCGGTGCGGTTATGTTGAAAAAACGAATTATTCGCAAGTTATGTCACTATGCTCTGAGATATCTCTAACTTCTGCGTAACCGACGCGTACGGTGCCTATTCTGTTTTGAAACAAACGTACTACGGTGCCAATTCGGGATAGCGCGGGGTAGTACTATTTATGTTTTGAGATTCGTGCTGATCGTATTTGAACGGTTAAGATTTACCCAAAAACCTCAAAGTTTGAGATATCTCAGAGGATGTGAATCCATCTTGAATGTTGAGGGATATGCACGTGTCCGCACTCACCGCCATATAATTTGACACACTTCCGCTCATGGTGGCACCATACATTGCGTTGACGACGTAATGATTTTCTTTTGCTATACAAATTAAAGGAGATCCTATCAGTTGACTCTACTAAAGTCCACTTGTCCACTTGTCTTGGTTCAAGCCGATCATTCCTAAAAGCAACTTTTCACCTCCTTCAAGAAATGTATAGGAAGGTTAATAACAGTGAACATTAAATTGTCCACTTTTATATTTGAGCAAGGAATTACGTACAGAATCTAGATTGTTAAGAAACGAACATGTAATTAAATTTTTAAGTAGTGCTGAAGAGTTGATGTTCAGTAAAAGTAGATTAAGAAAATAGCTCTTTCGAAAATTAAGCAGACCCTATTAACAAAGTGGATATGGCTATTAGCTACAAAACCGGATTCATTGTGGCCTGCGACGGTGCAAAGACTACATAACATCGCTTCACCAGAACAACTATCTGCCTCGCATTCCTTTTTCATCGACGAACTGGCCAAGCAGCTTCCGTTCTTTAGAGTGTCCACTGAGACAATAGATCGCATTTACTGGCGATGGACTCCCGCAGGAGACTTTTCCTGCGCCTCGGCATACAGATTCATGCACAACAAGGGCATTACGTGCGAATTCCACAGACGACTATGGAAGATACGGGCACCTCAGAAGGTAAGAATTTTTGTCTGGCTCATGCTGGCAAACAAAATACTCACGCAGGAAATACTAACGGTAAGGGGGTGTAACGTACAACAAGGATGCCACTTATGCAACTCTACGGACCGGAAAACAAGGGACCATTTAATGTGGGATTGCCCATATGCTGTTCATTTCTGGACTGGGCTGCGCAACAATTTCAATTTGGGACCGACGTCGGCCCAGAATATCACCGAAGCATGGACTCAGGGCAGGTCCGTTCTATCGAGCCGTGCTAAATGTCTGTGGGATAGAATTTGGGCGGCCGGCGTGTGGGCTATCTGGAGAGAACAAAACAGAAGGTTGTTCTCGGACAAGAGCAAGCCGGTATACATATTAATTAATGACACGATCCTCGATATCAATTTTTGGACTCAGAGCTAGTAAGAGGAGGGTAAGAGGAGATGAGGGCTCGGAATTTTGTAAAATGATTGTGGCTATTACTGCTAGCTAGAGTACTCATATCGTTATAGGGCCTCATGTAAATAACTTTTTTCTTAATTAATATATTGTCGTCAGCTTTGCTGACCGACCATCAAAAAGAAAATTAAGCAGACAAAAGGTGGTTTAATTCAAGAAAAATAGTTTTTTTAAGAAAAATATGGGTCTAGCCCTATATGTTACTCGGATACTTCAATATGGGCTCCGTACCCGTATCGGATACGTATCAGATACCGATACGCACCCGATACGGCACCGATATGTATCGGATACGCCAGCTAGCGTATCGGCTTACGTGGTGTATCCTTAATCCCTTGATACGGTCTCCGATACAGATTGACTCGCTGAGATACGCCTCTGATACGTCTCGATATGTCTGGGATATGGATGGTCCACTGTGCACCACGCATACAAGCCAAACAGCGCATGGTCCACCATGCACCGTGCCAAAACCAAATTATTTTGACGCTGAGGAGAATCGAACCCACATACCACATTACCACTACGCCACTTCGCGTTGTTGTTAAAAGACAATATCTATAATATATAATGTATAATTAGCTATAGTTTTATATTTTAATATTTAATTTATATAATACGAATGAATAATATAATTAAATAATAAATATATATATATATATAAAGACGTATCGTATCCTTGATTTTTGACAATTATCGTATCGTTGTATCCGTATCGTATGTGATACGATACCTGTATCGTATCCATGCAACATAGGTCTAGCCCCTATTTCATTCAAGATTTTATCCATTACATAAGAGATGTAACAGTAAAGTAAATAACAATGTGCTCAAAACAATTGAGCCAAAAAAGTAATGAAAGAAGAAAAATATGAAAAGGAAAGGTAAATAAAAGAAACAGTAATAAAGGAAAAGAAAAATCAAGAGAAGCTTGTCCCATATATCAGTATCCTTTAGTCCTTCATCTAATCCGGTTTTGTTGTGTAAAATTGTAACTGCCAAGTTACTTCCTCCTTTAGGTCTGATATTTCGTTGGTCACTTCTGTAAAAGTTCTTACACAACGCTCACGCCATAATATGAATTGAGTGATTAATGTAATTGATCTGTCTCTTTGATATATGAGATTGTATAATGAAATCAGACTGTGTTATAGGCAGTGTCAGTGAGATTGCCTGGTACAGCTCCTTCGAAAATATGTATTCCTACAAAAGGTGCTTGACTGATTTCAGCACCTTTTTAATGAAGTAAGAGGTGCCTCAGATTCTTCACGAAATAGGTGCCTCAGATTCTTCATTAATAGATAACAATCAATGGAAAGTCTATGATCATGAAAAATGTACTCTTTCAAAATCAGTACTGATGTGCTTATGCAATAAATTTATCCTAAGCTAAGTCAATTAATGTTACAAATTTCTCCCCTTAATTTCCTTTCCATATCAAAGGGGAGCAAACAAAAACAATAAAAAGATAGCGGATTGTTCAATTACACTATAAGCAAAGTCTTACATGCAATATTCTTCCCAATATTGTAACATATAGATCCACATTTTCCTTAGTTTATTGATGTGGTACACTAATTTATAGCATTAATTGACTTGTGAAACAGGGTTGATTACTGTTTCAGTCCCTCAAAAGAATTGACAAAGAAGAGATTGAAAATGCTGAGTTTTTGAGATATATGAAAGTATGGAATCATTTGTTGCCTTAAACAAACCTAACTTTTGTCGGCCCATTTTTATTTTTTTATTATTTATATTGAAATTCAATTTAAATTTAAAAAAAATTATATAGTTCAGTCTCCCTCATAAAATGCTAATGTGTGATTGTAGCTTAGTGATTAAATAGTTGTGAAAATTTGAGTTCAAATCTCATCCCTATCTGTCAAAGAAAAGAGATGTTCCACCCGAATGGCGAAGATTCATCTGTTGCACCATGTCAAAGTGGTAAGTCATAAGAATTTTGTTTTTTGTAAAGGATGTTTATTCTTATGCTACCAGAATTTCGTTCAACTGATTACGGGCCTAGCTGCGAGCGAGAAGTGAGCTCAACTGATTACGGGCCTTAAACAACTTTATTTTGGGCCTTCGTTAGTGGTCGTTCAGAATTGGAGAGAATCAAATCCCCTCCCTCTCGCAAGTCAAGACCCACTGTTTCCCCACTCACTGCTTTCTTTGCTCCCGATCAGGTGAAGAGCATCAGTACATTTCCAATTAGCGTTTGGGCGAGAAATCATCGCTTACGATCAGTACCTTTTTAAATCGGTAAGTCGCTTCCCTCTTTCTTTCCGAAAAACACTGTTGTCTTTGTCGTTCTTGTTTTATTTTGAAACTTCGATAGACTTTTTGGTTTAATTGTCTTAATACTTCATTTAGTCTTGTTATGTACAATTGTTAGTTAAAATTAAGCAATTATTAACCGATTGATTAATTTAAGGGAGTATGAGTATTGTGTTAAAACTTAGAAGTTTCTTAATCCCAGGTTTGGGCTTAAGAACTTCAACTTAAAATCTAATGCTAGTTACAGATTTCCTATTTTAGTCCCTGTATGATCTGTTGAATGCTACTCCTTTAGAAATTAGAAAGAATCTAATGCAACATTGTCCTCAGATTGTCTTCTTCATTATTTTATAATCTATAATTATAATATATGTTTGATTTTGGTTTTCAAATTAGCTGCTTAAAATAGATATCTTTTTCGAGTAGAACTAGGGTGTTCCTAAGTTCACCAAGCCTCTTTGTGAACTCAACTCTAAAACCTATCGGATTGACTTCAAATGACGAATCCGAACCGTTGAAAACCTTACGAGTGATGCATCTACATACAAAAACCTCAAACTGTTCTAATTTTGACCTGCTTGACTCTATACAAATTAATTCAAAAATTTTAAATTTTCACATGTAGATGCATCACTCGTAAGGTAGACGGGTTTCAACGGTTCGGATTCGTCATTTGAAGTCAATCCGATAGGTTTTATAGTTGAGTTCACAAAGAGGCTTGGTGAACTTAAGAACACCCTAGTTCTACTCATCTTTTTCTCATTATCTTTGTCCTTGCATTATAACATATTCCTGTTCTAATATTGACTCTGTTTATGACAGATGATATAATCACTACTACAAAATAAAAGACAAAATGAATAGAATAAACAAGCTACTAAGTAGCTCATATCTCAGTGCTAACAACAGTTACTTCAGAGAAAAAACAATCAAACCTTATGCTGCCTTAATTAATCCAACAAGTTTAATTAATCAAGCACCTGAAAAACCTCAAACTGTTGCCTTGCATTCTGCATGGAAGAAGACCAAAGTACCCCTACTCTACTCTCTACCGACCCATACAAAACCCTTCAGAAAACACATGTTTCAACCACAAAAGAGCCTTTTCCCCTCTACACTCACCACTACAACGTACCACCGGTCCTACTCATCAAATGCTCAACCAAACAACTCAGATGATGGTACCAAATTGACTGACTTCCTTGAAAAGGCGTACCAGTCTACTGCAGATGCCACCTCAGCCGTCAGCAACAAAGCAAAAGATATATCTGACTCAGTCATGCCACATCTACAACAGTTGTATGATACGTACCCAAATTTGGAGAAAGTGATTGTACCAGTTGGTGGTACCCTTTTCGGTTCAGTGCTTGCATGGTTTGTTATGCCAGTTTTATTTCAGAAGATTCACAAGTACACATCACAGAGCCCTCTTTTGGTTTTGTTGGGAGGGCCAACAAAGATCGAGGTTCCTTATAAAAACAGCATGTGGAATGCTTTAGAGGACCCCGCAAAATACCTGATCACTTTTATGGCCTTCTCTGAAATGTAAGTTTTCATATCATCTTTGTTTTAAAAGGAATTACATCAGTTATATTGCACTAAACACCTTTCAGTAATCTTTATTCGCAGATAGTGACACGTGCTTTGGTATTTGTCTGAATATTTTTTTTCCTGTAAATCACTTATATATGGTACAAAAGAAGATTTTGTAGGAGGTGAATTGACTAGAGGATGGAATCATTTTTAATTGGCCTAGAGTTCTAGACTCAAGGATTGAAAAATGCTGGAATCAATAAATTCAAGGGCAAAGTCATCACGTATTGAGCTAGAACCCAATTAGTGCTCATCTTACTTGTTTGGGCTTTTTGCAGAAACATAATAATGGGTGCTTTTTGCTACTACATATAACAGGGGCTTTTTTGTCATCTTTATTTTTGGGTGAAATCTCCCATGTACATAATTGAGCTATTATTTTTGTAGAGGGACAATGTTTGCACCGAGTATTTCAGCTTATCTCCCGCAATGTTGGAGGGGTGCAGCGCTGTTGTCACTGGTTTGGTTCCTTCAGAGGTGGAAAACTTACGTCCTTTCTAGTGTTGCTGCTAACCAAATTAATGTTGGTCTCGACCGGGAGAAACTATCGGCACTTGACAAGGTGTCTTCACTCGGGCTTATTTTTATCGGTGTGATGGGCCTGGCCGAGGCATGTGGGATTGCTGTGCAGTCAATCCTAACTGTTGGTGGAGTTGGAGGTATTATCTTATTTATTAACTAGTTCAAGGTGAAATTTAAGTAAGAATCATTTATTATGGATGATTTCACTGGTGCAAGCATATTCCAGTTTGTTCTCTGCAACTAACAGGTATTTGCTGTGACTGGTAAGTGCTATATTACTCAGGTTGTACCTTGCCATTCCAGTTTGCTTTATATGTATAAATTAAACAGTATGCTTTCTGTTTGCTACATAAGCATAGTAACAAGTTTCGCAAATTTTCAACAATTATTCAATTTTTGCACCTTCCTGAAAAATTCGGTAATAAACAGATTTTATGAATTAATCGCTTATTTGACAAATTTTGCAAATTATTCCCAAACTATTTGTAGAATTTTGTTTTCTTTTTTAAAAAACGTCAGACTTTTGTTTATTTAATGAATTTTAAGAATCTAAATTAGGTCTGAATTATACATACCTGTTCATGAACTTTAGACCTCGTCAAATTATTCCCAAGTTTGAGTTTGTCACTGTGATCATTAGTACCTTAAATATGTTATAATTATTCACAATAATCTTTTGCTCATTGGGCCATACAAATAGAGACAACCCTTTCTTACCTTGTAAATATATAACAACCTATTTTTGTATTATATTTTTATCGGGTAAAAAAGAGCACCAAGATTGGTAAGTGTACTGATATTGGATACCATTACCGATTCAGAAAAAAGTGCTGGCATTCTTTTTCTGGGGTAATCTGGCCTTTTACTGATGACGGATTGAGGCAAATGGTACATAAATTTTAGGCAACATTATTTAAACTAGAATTAACCTAATTAGTGAGTTTTAGAGAGCATAAACTCTTAACGGGCCGAATATTTATAGTTGTAGTTTTGATGGGTATTTCAAATTAGGAAATTTTAACGGATATAACAATGACAAAGCCTATTGATTTTTTATCTTACTTTGGCAAAGGTGTGGCGACTGCTTTTGCTGCTAGAGATATATTGGGTAACATTCTCAGCGGATTTTCTTTACAATTTTCAAAGCCGTTTTCTATTGGTGATAACATTAAAGTACCTCTCTCTATCTCTCTACTTATTTGTCAAGTAGAAAATTTTACGTTTCTAAATTGCAATGGAATTTATGATATTTTTTTAACTCGTTGAGTGTGCAGGCTGGATCAATAGAGGGAAAAGTAACTGATGTTGGGCTTACAAGTACATCTTTGATCAATCCAGAAAAGTTCCCTGTTATAGTTCCAAACTCCCTTTTCTCCAGTCAGGTACGGTATTATTTATATAGTAAATGCACTTATAACACTGATCTTTTTATCTATAACAAAAGAATAAAAAAATTCCACCCGTACCATCTCTTTCAGCAAATTTCGATGTATTCCCAAACCGCTGAATAATATTTCAAAAAAGAGTGTGGCTATGGTGCTTTGCGACGTACACCTATCTAGTGTGCTTCAATACAACAATCGTTGAATGTGCTTCGATTTTCATCCAGCATGATCTTGACACAAATCCGACGCCTGCTGTGTCAAAGCACGCTAGGTAGGTGTACATTGCAAAGCATCATAGCCTCACTCTTCAAAAGTAAAAGCTATGTCATAAATTGAAATTTGCTGAAAAGGATAGGTGAATTTTTTTTTCTTTTTTGTGTTACTGATGAAAAAATCGGCTTATAACAGGAATGTACTATGCCTGTATTCTCTAACTTTTCAAACCTTGCCAGGTGATAGTGAACAAGTCTCGGGCCCAGTGGCGTGCCTGTCTTACAAAGATACCCATAAGGGTTGAGGATATAGAAAAGATACCCCCAATTTCTGAAGAGATAAAGAATATGCTCAGAACCAACCCAAAAGTTTTCTTGGAACAAGATGCTCCATTCTGTTATCTCTCTCGACTTGAAAGTTCTTACGGTGAACTCACAATTGGTTGCAACATTAGATCCATGGTTTGTCTTTTCTTTTTCAGTTTCTTTCTTTTCTCTTAAGTTTTCCTCATACTTGGCTATGCCAAATCTTGCCTGACCCAATACAAGCCGTGCAGGTCAACAGATCATGCCTAGACCTGACTGGTTTGTCTTTTCTTTTTCAGTTTCTTTCTTTTCTCTTAAGTTTTCCTCATACTTGGCTATTCCAAATCTTGCCTGACCCAATACAAGCCGTGCAGGTGAACAGATCATGCCTAGACCTGACCCATGACAGCATTTAGAAGTTAATTTGCATTATTGAGAATTAAATAAATATTTATATCTATTTATAAAGTGTTAGGATCTATTGGCTACGGATTTTGCTTGACAGTCTTTATGATTGGCATAAAAAATAATAAAATATGATGTTTGTTGTACTATTATTAAACAAAATGAAATTTGTCATGAACTGGCTTTTGATGGATAATTTATGAGCACATTACTTGCAGAAAAATTTGATCAGTAAGCCACCTATGCCCAATAATATGTCCATATTAGATGAGATTGCGATGTACAACAGATCATAAAACCATATTATATATGTACAAATTATTTTATTTCCATCAAACCTAGGTGAAATATATATTGGGATTGTGGGATACTCCTCTACTTCTTTTTAATATCAAACAAAAAAAATTTATACATCATTGAATTCTTTTAAAGTTAAGATGAAATGGATGTGTCTAATTTTCTGTTTGGCCTATCAACCTATAAAAGACCTAACTGATTGGTGATGCTACTTACATATAGTGTCTCTTTTCAATGAATTTTTGAATAATTGTTGCAGCGAAAAGATGAGTTATTTGCAGCAGAACAAGATATTCTGATACAAGCTGCCAAGATCATTCGACAGAATGGTGCTGAGCTTGGAAGCACTTATTAAAGTAGTTAACATTGTCAAAAAAGGTAATTGTATAAACAAATGAACATGTCCTTTGTACTTTTCATATCTTGTAGTAAATGATGGAGTCCATATCCTCTGAGGTAACAGAATATCTGTTTAGATCCTGACCGTCCAATCAGAATCCGGGCCAATCCGGCCCGAGGTGGAATGCACGGGGCCCTTAAATATTTGTGCAAATTCTGATCAGATGGTCTGGATCTAAACGGAAATAGTCTGTTACCTTGGGTGATATGAGTTTGTGGGCTGTCCTTGTGGTTCTAGTTCTTTTCAATTGAGCTGGTTTTTCCTTATCAGGTGAAAATATTGGAAAGTTGATCATTAAACATGCTCAGCCGCAAATAGATAGTACGGCTTCCCAGTTTTCCCCGATCTTTGCTTCTTCTCTTGTCTCTTCACTGTATTTAGCATGAAAGCAAATTTTTGTTGGCACTATTAGCTTAAGAGTTGTGTGCTTGCTTGCTGGGATTACGAAATGGAAAAGATAATGGAGATAATCTTTGTTCCCAGTTTATCTTTTGTAGTGATAACAGTAAAAATATTATCTTGTACACTGTACACCAAACTTTAGTTTTTGCCTTTGGGCTGGAGTTTAGTGCATGAAAAATAGTTGAATATTGACTCGAGGTGAGTGCATTTATACCCTGAATCTTAGGAATGCTTTAATTTTTTGTTAGGTATATGCCCATTGAAATATTTTATTATTAAAATATTGCCCATTAAAACTATAAATTTATTATTTATTCATCAAATCTTGAAATGTAATTGCTACACTAGCAGCCCCTCAATATTAAAACCCCAACTCTTGTACCATGTCACTGAACTCAGTCGCGATTTTCTGTTTCAAATTTTGAGCACGGTTTTTACTCTTAGTACCGGGACCTCCGTAAACATTATGATATCTATACAATTATTTAAGTCTGGTGAGATACACGTGATAGTGACTTGTGTAATTCAATCTATGCTAATAAAAAATGTAACCGGCGATTTGGATTCTCATTAATTAAACATAGGGATCTCCAGCATCATTAGTAAAAATGTACGAGGTTTATCCATATTGCAGTTAAAAAAAGTTGATCAGAATCTAGTAAGTGTTTTTTAAATAATCCCTGTTTGGATTAACTATGTTATTCATGTTGGTTTGTGCATTTATGGTAGTCACCAACCCTCAAAAGTTTTATAAGGTGCCTACAAGCTTTGCCATAGACACGAGACACAAAGAAAGATGCTCTTAACGCAGAATTAAAAATAATTGTACCACTGCTTCACTAATCTATGTTTTGCACCTACTCCTAAAGTCAAGAAAGGAAGGACCACATGTCGGAGCACTATTCTATATTTAATGTTATCTCACTTCTATAAAACATCAATATTTTAAAGTTATTTAACATTTATTTCGCTTTAATTTTACTTTATTTGTCAATCATAAGAAAAGAGAATTCACATCACCACAGGTTACCTAACTCGAGCAATTCACCTCGTAAGAAAAGGAAATTCACATCACCTCTGACCCCTTACAGTCTCCATAGGCACCGGATTGAGTTTGATCCAGATAATATTAATCTGGGCCGTCTGTTTCAATTTGCTGGAGTCAGGTACTTGGGAGGATACTCTTTGACCCTGTCTTCTACATAATATCCTTTCCTCAAGATTAATATTCAATGTGTTTCAAAAAAAACATAGAGAGATGGCATGTATACTGGTACCAAGCATCCTTCCCGTTAATTGTTAAATCTTGATAATGTTTGTCATTTGATAATGTTTTGAAGTTTAGATAAGTTTAATCCTTATGCTCTATAAGAGTTTCATGTTTAGAATAATAATAAAAAATCAAATTTCATATTTACACAAAAATAAAAATCCATAAGGGCCTGTTTGTAAGCTTGTACATCTTCTTGTCAGTTCCTTTTCATAAAATCCTTTTATGTTTCTTACATAAACGTTAAAAAGAAAAATGTTTGCTATTAAAATTAATCATCAAGTTCTCTTGAATTGTCCATTTCTTTTCGGAACTTGCAAATTTCCTGTTGAATTCACGCTTTGTCATAGTCTGTAAGTGTCTTGCGTCTATTCTTTTCTCAAATTTGTTGATGACCTTATTGAATTTAAACGATGGATACTTGTTTCTAATCTAAAACAAAATCATACTTCTGTTAACTCGCATAAAGAATAAGAGAAAGATGAGATTCAAAACTGGTACCAAAGGACATGTACCAATCCAACATAAAAAAATTCGAAGCAAACACGAGCACGTGAGCTTCAAAACTGGTACCAAAGGACATGTACCAATTAACTTTTGATCAAAGGATTGCAAACGAATAAGGCCGGTACTCAAGGACAAGTACCGGTGTCATGTGGATTCACTTAATTGACATTAAAACAATAAATTGGTACTAAGAACATGTTTGAAAAGTATAAATAATGATAAAAGCATACAAAGAAAGAATGAAACTTTAAGAATATGAGTAATATGACGAAAATGCGACTTCGCTTGAAAACAAGTCTAGCTGACGAGAAAGATGGTGTTCCGACCAGCCTGAAGATGCCAATGGACTCCCTGAGCGCCAATGATGCTAAGAGTATCTACATTCCTGAAACTCTTAGAGTTTCTAAATAACTGTTAACTGCTTTTAAGAAATTATAAACTCTGGAGTTTCTAAATATTAATATCTCTGAAATTAATTTTAGAGTTTCTAATAAGCCACATCATCAGTAAATTAAAATTGAGCCACATCAGCAGTAAATTAAACTAATTTTAGCAAATACAGGCCAATCGTTTTGCCACGTCAGAGTTTATAAACAATTTATTAATAAGAAATTATTGAGCAAAGTTGCTAAATAAGAAATCCATCTACATCTCTGAAACTGGTTTAGCAACTGCCACGTCAGATTAGAATCTAATAGTTTCAGATATGAATGTGCTCTAACGGCGTTGGGCTCACTTATCGTGCTCTGACAAGCTCCGACAAGAGAAAGGAAGGGCAAAACTGGAATTTGAATTGTAACTGAAAATAAATTGTAGTTAGTGCGAAGGGCCCACTCCATTTCTTAACTACGTCGGAAAGAGGAAGGAAGGGCAAAACTGGAATTTAAAAACAAAGTTTTCTCTCAGTCCTCAAAAATTTAATTTATGTGCTGAATTTAGCACGCCCCTAAGAAAAAGGGCAGCAAACTACAACCACATATCTTCTTCGTGGTGCACTATCTTCAAGTTTTTTACTCAGTTTTACGGCAGAGCTTAGTGATCAGATTCACAATGATTTATATTTAGCACCTTTTTGAATCTTTTTTAAAAGAAATTCCGAAATATTTAAAAAAATTTAATTTTACGAATTACTTTTGAAATATTCGTGAATTATCTACACAATTTTTTTCTTGAAACTTCATAATTTCCATATATTTAAACACATTATGAGAACAGAAATTGTTTTCGAATTATATCATTATGAGGAGGGATCAAGTTACAACAAAGTTACAACAACCATTTTTTTTCATTTTCAATGTCCAAATCATCGACCCAAACCGTTCAACATGATTATCTAAATAAAATGTGCTTGCAGATCAAATTTACATTTTTTTTGAACTTTTTTACTATTTATTAAGATGGGTACAAAATTCAATGGTCTTAATATGACTATTTTTTGTAAAATACTTAATAAATAGTAAAATAATTCAAAAAAGATGTAAAATTTGATCTGCAAGCACATTTTATTGTGGAGATCATGTTGAACGGTTGGATCGACGATTTGGGCTTTGAAAATGAAAAAAAATAGTTGTTGTAACTCAAATTTGTTGTAACTTTGATCCCTCCTCAAATCGTCGATCCAACCGTTCAACATGATCTCCACAATAAAATGTGCTTGCAGATCAAATTTTATATTTTTTTTGAATTTTTTTACTATTTATTAAGTATTTTACAAAAAATAGTCATATTCAGACCATTGAATTTTATACCCATCTTAATAAATAGTAAAAAAATTCGAAAAAATATAAAATTTGATCTGCAAGCACATTTTATTTAGATAATCATGTTGAACGGTTTGGATCGACAATTTGGACTTTGAAAATGAAAAAAAATAGTTGTTGTAACTTTGTTGAAACTCTAATTTGTTGTAACTTGATCTCTCCTCATATACAAATTATGAATGTCATATCCTATTAAATTATTTTTAAATTCTGAAATTTTCACATGGCTGAAGAGAGAATGACTTGTGTTTCTATTTCCCAGTTGACGGTTACATGATATGGTACTGACCTATATACAGGTCAGAGTCAACATATTAGTCAAATTGTGTCAAAGACAGTTACGAAATAGTCAAAGTTTGTTCAGAATAAATAGTTACAAGAGCTAAATTCCGTTCTAGAAGAATCATTGTATATTAAAGCTGTTACAATTAGTGCAGTATTCCGTCTTAAGTCATGCATAACGGTTGTGGATTTACCCCCACCTTTATCTAAAAAAGAAAAAGAAAGAATTAAAAATATAATTTTGACTTTTGAGACGTACCGACGGTACCGTGCGGTACAAGATAAGCCTGCCGCGTTGCCCATACGGAGCAGGATAACAGACCGATGACTTAGTAGGGATTTATTTTGATTTTGAAGAAGGTGCACGAATCTGGAGACCGTATACAAAGGAGCGTGCAAGAAATTTGAATGCAGTGAAGGACCACTGAATGATGTAACAATGAACGAGGACATGAGCTCATTAAAACATAGAAGAAGACTAGAAGAGTCAAAAGGACGAGAAAAGATATAATAGGTCCCATTAATCAAATGAGAGTAGGTCCGATGCCCATCGGACCTACTCTGGTTCGACGGGTTTAATCACCGTTGATTTGCTTTAAGATTCGTGCGGAATACTTTAAAATACGTGCACGTTTGTTTCAACTTTCGTGCGCATATATCTTGAAGTAGATCGGACGGTCATCATCTCGTTGAACCTAAAGTAGGTCCGATGGGCATCGGACCTACTCCGTTCTCCCCATTAATTGGCTTGAATGGCTTTAAATGATAGTGGAAGTGTATTTGTCATATTCTACGCTTTTTCTTAATTAATCCAACACTTGCGCTGACGGTGGGGATGGGCTTACGCAACTTAACATAAAACGCTTGAAGCTCTATTGGCTGGGTTCGCGTTACAGTTTAAACTCATCATTTATTGCACTTTATGGCTAGTCATGTGACCGACTATATATATATATATATAGAGAGAGAGAGAGAGAGAGAGTGTGTGGCTAATATCAAAACGTTTGTTCGTAGCCTCCGGTGGAACCAAGTTGTTTTCGGATTTTCAAAGTCCAAACGGTCGATTTGAACCGTTCAACATGTTCTAAATATTGAAATGTGCTTGGAGACCAAATTTTACATTTTTTGAAATTTTTTTACTATTTATTAAGCCACTTTGAAAATTGTTGATCCGGGTGAACAGTAAAAACAGTGCAACTAAATTCTGGACCATGTGATCAGCAATTTTCAAAGTGGCTTAATAAATAGTAAAAAAATTCCAAAAAATGTAAAATTTGGTCTCCAAGCACATTTTTCAATATTTAGAACATGTTGAACGGTTCGGATCGACCGTTTGGACTTTGAAAATCCGAAAAACAACTTGGTTGCAACGGAGGCTAGGAACAAACATTTTGATATTAGCCACACTCTCTCTCTCTATATATATATATATTTGTAGCATTTAAAAAAATTTAAAAATTACCTACGGGCTGCAAATTAAAAAAAAAAATAGTACAATTTTCATGAAAGTTTTATTCAAGCGAAAATGTAAATTTAGATTTAATTTGTACTTAGATAATAAAAAATCGATATTTCATTCCAAAAAGCGCAAACTAGATATGCGTTTCATTGAGGATGAAACATCGATGTTTTTTCAGACTATTAAAATATTGGTGTTTATTTTTCGTTGAATCCAATTTTTTTCCAACTGCGTACTACTTTTTTTAATTTTAATTTTTTAGATTGCTACAAATAAAGAAAAGTCGGGCCTTGAAAGTTCAGTAAAATAATGAGAAAACAGTACAGTAATAAGATTTTGGAATAGTATTTCAAATAAAACACAAATGTTTGAACAATCAGGGGTGGAGCCACATACAATGAATGGGGGTCAATTGACCCCCATTCATTTTGAATTTTTTTTTATTTATACTCTATTTTAATATAGATTAAAGTAAAATGTTATGGATAGTGTGAAATTGACCCCCATTCGTAGTAGAAAAATTTTATATGCTTGACCCCCATTCACGTTTGACCCTCATAGTCTGAAAGTCTGGCTCCGCCCCTGTGAACAATAGCCAAATTCGTATAGTATCCGTATAATATTTTTTAGCACCTCATCATATTATTTATGAATTTTAACGAATTGTATAAATAGCATGTTATTTTATTCTGTAATGTTCGTAAAAGTTACATATTTTTTGCTTGTTTTGCAAAACAAAATCAAGCAGTTTATCAATATATTTTATATTAAAAGACAACAAACTATTCCTAAATTATGCATGTACTATAGTACGTCGAATAATTATATTTAATCTGCCGTGAAGTAATATGCTGGTATTTCTTTTTGCCAGTATTTTATCATATATACAATATTCAAATATCCAAATCCACAACAGATAGGGGCGTAAACGGCTCCAGATTATCCGGTCCGAATCCGCTCCGCTTATGATCCGAATCCGGATTAAATGGAGCGGATATCTGGATATATCCGGAACAAACTGCACGGATCCACAGTCACTCCCCACAACGCTGTTTGCAGCAGTAAGCAGAAGTGTGTTATATACCGCTTCCTCTCGTCTCTCCATCAATTGTGGGATTAGTATTACCACCAATTCGGAGGTCGCTGCTTTGAAGTTTGAATTAAATTTTCATTTTTTTTATATTTTAAAGCTTGGTTGGAGCAACAAGACTGCTTTAAAGTTTGTTTGCAATCTATTTTTCTCTTGTATATACTCAAGGGCGAAACTAGAAAATCTTCATAGGGGGCTAAAATTTAAAATGCATAATATGTGATGAGTGAGAATTGAACTCAAGTTCTTCACAATCATAAAATAAACTCTAACCATTAGACCAAATAGACTACAAATAAGTTGGACTATATCACATGTTCTAAAAGAATAAAATTTAATGAAATTTTAGTATACATAGATAAAATTTTAAAATTATAAAAGTGGCTTAGATTTTCTTAATTAATATTTGTATTTTAAAGTTCATATGACCCAATTTCCATATTCAAGAACACCTTCATTTCCATATTCAAGTTTTCTATTTATAGCTTCGATTTTCTTAATTAGTATTTGTATCTCAAAGTTCATATGATCCAATTATTCGTTTCGAATCCGTATCCATATATGTTTAAGGTAGATTTAGTTTTACATTTTGACATCCGTTTACTATCTGTGTTCGTATTTTTATCCGTTCACTAAAACGTAAATATGAATTTGATATTAACATTATTCGCTCCGAATTTGCTCCGTTTACAATCCTAGCAACAGAAGAACCAGAACATAATAAATATTACGTGTAGGCATCATCGAAATATTTTTGGGTATGACCCCAGGACTTGCGCCTCAAACTCTACAAAAGAACTGTAAACTGATCTAACAGATACTGAACCTATTTGGCCCCAAACATATCAAGTGCTTTGTAACTTGTAAGACACTTTCATCTCCTTTTAGAGAAAAAAATGTTTTCGGATAAATTAATCAACCAAATTAAGGCTCGGAGTTCAAATTAATATAAAAGGAAATTTAAAAAGAAAGAAGTTTTAAGTTCCAAAAGGTATTTGAAATTTAAAATAAGTCAACATCTGAAATTCATTATCCTAGTATTATCTGTTGAATTCATAAATAACGCGAAAATAATTTTGGTTCAAAAGTATAAATAACATTTAAAATTGAAAACCTTAACCAAAAAAACTATTTGAGAATCAAATAAATAGTTCAAGCAATTATTATCTCGTTGACTAATGACTAGTGTCTTCATGTCAAGCATCAAATAATTTGTTAAAAGAACCAAAATCATCGAGCTCAAATCATTGAAAGATATTCTGTTTCACTTGTCTAGTTGTCTGAGATGTCAACAAAAGTTGCAAAAAGATCATTGTGCTAAAAATAGGTTGAGTATAATTATTATTATTTTCACAAAAAGTATCTTATTTTGGAAACTTGTTTTTTTCTTGTATAATTTGGGTGTGACACAAATGATAGGATATTAGTAGTACATTGTATTCAAAAGCAACTACTAAATTTATATGGAGCATTAAATTTGTATATCTGGTAGTATATCTCTTTCCTGGTGGTAGAAATTCCCTCTGTTAATTATGTTCGGAAGGAAATTGAACTTGCCGTAAATGCATGTTTTCACTGCTCTTCATGTTCAGCAGTTCAGGCCATGTTTGGTCGTGGAATAAAATTAATGAAGATTAAATGATTTATTTCATCTTACTTCACATATTTTACATCTCGTTTGATAATTTAACTCATGTATTAAATTAATTTGTCTAGAAGAGTAAAATGTTGAAAAATGAGCCTTTGTCTATGGCAGTGGACCCTACAGACAGAGTAAGTTAATTCACCTGAGGAGAGAAGAGTCTCTTCAGTAATTTAGTTGGAATTAATAAAAACGCGTCCCATTGGATAGTAAAAAAAACGCGTCAAGTTTAGGAAAACCTTCAGGAAAGCCAGAAACTACGTCAGACAAATATAATAAAAGTAACCTGACAAATATTGCACTAAACAATCCCAATTGCTAGCCTTAAAACTTGCATATACACTTGAGCGAAAGGTAGCTACATCAACTGTTTACCAGAGCTCCGTTCTAAACTCCTAATAATCTCATAAAAGAGAAAAAAATTAATAATAATAAGAAAGAAACGAAAACTTCTACCAACAGATTATTAGTATATTACAAACACTAACAATTCCAAGCTATTCAGCAGAAATCAGTTGTACTGTTCTGAATTCTGTTTCGACTGAAATACAGCGACCTCTGACCGCTTTAGCCGGTCATAAATGTCTCGATATCCATGGCAGTGCGCGCCAGCATATGTGTGAAACATCCATGTGACCGAAATCACATCCTACCTCCTTTCTCTCGTGACTCAACCAAACCATCACCTTTTTTTAGGTAATCACATGCCTTACAGAAATTCAATAAAACCCCACAAACCATCTTATTGTCAACTTGCTCTTTTGTCACTTTTATACCAGGTCCATGCTACTAGACTTCGTAGTTAGAGAATCTTTCCAAAAGTAGCCTCGTATTTTATTTTTTTCATGCGCATTTCCAGCGAACTCCACCAAAAGAATTTCTAAAAACTAAATTTTATCTAAAAGAAAGGCAAATAAAAGTGCTTGTATTGACCTAAATCTGACTGAACTCGCCTTCCTTGCATACACCTACATCAATGCTCATGGTGCTTCGGTCACCGGTCGGTGTGCTCACCACCCGACAGCAATGCCTTCTAGGAGACTGCAAATTCATGTAAAATAGCATTAAATAAACAACAACCTTTTTTGTGCTTGCACAAAATTACACTATAAACCCTGAATTCACATCACCCCCGGTACCGTAACAGGGAATCTGTTACAATTACTTGATCTGGACCGTTCTGTTTAACTTGGCACGAATCTCAAAGCACAATAATACTGCCCCCTCCGTCAGCCCGAATCCCAAACCGGCTGGGAGTTAATCTCAAACCGTAAAGTGAAGGGAATCTTTTACGGTACCGGGAGGATATTTGTCCATAAACCCCGGACAGGTGACAACTACAGTTCCAGAGAGACCGAATATGCAATTTTAAATTAGAAACCCCATATGCGGTTAAATTTAAACAGAGAGGATTAACAGAGGAATTAATTACCCGATCCCACAATCCAGGGTCTGGTTTCTTGTACACAACAATGTGGTCCAGTATCACAGCCGGGTCGGCCATCCTCCACCGGCAAGCCGGTCGATCGGTACGGTTAAGATCGTACCGCGTCACGGTGGTACGTTTGGATTCCACAAACCTTGCCTCAGACATGTAATACACATACGGCTTCTGGCATGGATTTCGCGCCACAGGCCGCGTGTTAAAGGCATACGCGGTATAATCAGCCCGTCGGTACCAGTTCAAGAATGTCCGTGCTGGCATCTCCATTTCCCTTGGAGACATGATCCCTCGCACCACCTGAACCGCAAAACCCCAAGAAACCGAAACCGTCCACCGGTGCACCTTATCGTAGCATATCGACTGTTGCATAACGCCAGCAGAATCCAACCTCACAGGCCCAGAAAAGAGTTTCCTCAGCGCAACGGCCCGAGTGGCAGAGTTTGGGAAGATCGGCTGCACGACATCAAGGTGGTGGAGGGAAATCAATGGGGCCACTGGGTGCGCCAAAAGTAGCCCCAGTAAGTCGCCATATACGTCGTATTGATGGAATCCCGGGTGCCGGGTTAGCGGCACTCCCAGCTCAGCCATGCATGCCTGAATTCGATCATCGCTTCCATACAGTAGGGGGTATCTATTAAGGCACCCATCTTGCATTGCTGCAAGTGCCTGAGCCAGCGGGCGGCTGATTGCAAAACCGCCACCTCCGTAAGCCATGTTGTACGAGAAATAGATGTTTTGCAAATGGCTCTCAGAATTTGAACCAATGTAGTACATCTGACGGTGGTCGAGCTTGGCAAGGGTTCTGACAAGGTTGTCGGGCAGGAAGACGGTGTCCTCGTCGCCCATGACGTACCACCGCACATTGGGAAGAGAGAGACGGTGCGTCTCAGAGACGATTCGGGACAGGCGGATTGCTGACCGGTGACCCTGCCGGTGAGTGTAACGGAATCTTGATGTATTGGAGGAGAGCCTGAGCATGGGTAGACCGAGCCGGTGAGGCGAGACAGTGGAATTGAACTCACTAACAGGCTTGTCTAGCCAGATGAAGCCCCGCATTCGATTTGGTCGCCACCAGACCTTGATGTATTCTTTCCGCTTGTCCCAGAGACGGGCTGAGGCGGCAATGCCGAAGACTATGTGCTGTAGACCTGTCTCAGCGGATCTTGTTTCAGAAATTTTCGAGCTGTTGATCAAGGAGAGGCGATTGGTGGTGGCAGTGGAGCTGGAGGTGGTGCTTGGGCAAGGTTCAGTAGGCGGATAGTTTGCGGAGTAGAGAACAAGGTTAAAGGTGTACAGGAAATAAAGAGATAAGAGAGGGAGGAGAAGGTACAGCATTAGACGGCGCCGGAGCGGGCATAGGTCGGTGCTGATGTCTTTGTAACCCGATAACCCGTTGCTGTACTTCATTTTTTCCACCATTAATTGAATTTGAGTGGGAATCGGAAAGGGGGAGAGCAGAATGAACGGAGCTGAGGTTAGATTTTAATCTAATCCGATGCTCCTGGAAAAAGCGCAAAGGGAAGAGGGGTTGAGGCGGGAGAGAGAGAGAGAGGAGAGAGGAATGGCGGGGTGGTTGTCAGGTGCACACCACCCTCCTCGGAATAGCTCCTCTGTTTGGTTCTTGTTTGAAATCTTACTTTGTTCTTATTGTGTGGGATACCTTGACGCGAATTTATATCATCTGAGGTGACAAAATATTTCAGGTTAGATTCGAACCGTTAGATCATAATCTGCACAAATATTAAGGGGGCCTGTGCATTCCTCCTCTGGATGGATTGGTCCGGATTCTGATCGGACGGTGCTGATAAAAACAGAAATATTGTGAACCAATCTTCTATTAGCATTTAATTAATACTGCGAGGAGGTTCTAATTTTTTCTCCCCGTAATTTTAACTAAATCTTCACTACAAAAAAGTGAACCAATAAAATATATGGTGCCTTGTGCAGCTGTGCTGTATATACACTACTGATTAAAAAGAACTTCCTTTATTTTTGGGTAAAATATTGAGATATATTTTTTTACTATTTGTAGACTGATTTAAAAAAATATTTCCATATGCTATATGTAGACTGATTAAAGTTTAGAATATGCGCCTTGAGAATTGTTAACCTATTAGTTGTTAATTTAGGAAGAATCGTAGGATTCAAGTTTAATCGGATATAAAAAGAGTTGGGGGTATTTCTTTCGTAGAATGATTGGATATAATAATACGCAAAATCTACGCCCAAACAAATAAAATATAAAAAATACGCAAGTTCCATATATGACTAACCGAATGAGTCAGAATGTGAGAATCTAATTAATTAAGAGAACTAGAATAGTGATCGGTTGTCTCCAGTTCATTCCACTGGAGATGATCGGATATCATGTTTGGGAGAATGATTAGATTTCTGTTTTTGGAGAAATGGAGAGTGCTGAACTCTTTCCTTCAAAACAAATTTAGTATATCTGATAATGGTGGTCCCAGTTACGTGCCATTGCTAACAAACTTCGTATTTATAATTGTTTTAGAAGATTGCAAGCAAAGGAAACCGACTATAAATTGCCTAATTTTATTATGTCCCGGTTGAAAATAATGTTGTTTTATTGCTTTTAGTGTATTTATGGATTAGTTTATAGCCTAACATTGTTTTAAATAGCTACTCTCATTTTTAGCATAATCAGTATATCTAGGCATTTAATTTAATGTAGAAAATTGATATCATTATCAATTGTAATGGGAGCTTGGAGATACAGTATAAATTTTAGAGAAAATGTGTTAAAAAGTACTAAGAAGTGCTAATAGTGCTTAGCTCTTATATAATCATTAACAATTTTCTATAGTCATTAATTACAAAAAAATTGTGACCCTCACGGCTTATGAGACTCTGTATCTCCTGCAGTATTGCAATACCGTAGGTGACATACTGTGGGTACAATACTACTATATTGCTGAAAATATAATGAATTCTCAACAGAGCATCTACATTCCTGAAACTCTTAGAGTTTCTAAATAACTGTTAACTGCTTTTAAGAAATTATAGACTCTGGAGTTTCTAAATGTTCACATTCTTGAAACTAATTTTAGAGTTTCTAATAAGCCACATCATCAGTAAATTAAAATTGATAAGCCACATCTGCAGTAAATTAAACTAATTTTAGCGAATACAGGCCAATCGTTTTACCATGTCATAAACGATTTCTTAATAAAAAATTATTGAGCAAAGTTGCTAAATAAGAAATCCATCTACATATCTGAAACTAGTTTAGTAACTGCCACGTCAGATTAGAAACTCTAATAGTTTCAGAGATGCAGATGCTCTCAGTCAAATCATGAGAAATTCGAATTTATTTTAGTCATTGGATTTCTACTTTAAAATTTGTGCACACTTATTCTGAATAATACGAATCTTTCTTGGTGTTTAGCTTGTAAGACTCTTAAGTTTCAAGGGTTTAGGCCTTTTTTAAAAAAAAAAATAATACGAATCTAACTTGATAGGGTCAGGTATCTGTCTAAGACGGATCAGAGGGAGACCAACGCCATGCGTCCCGTCCTTGCACCACATGCCTCTCCGACCGACATTTTTATTAATATCCAAAGTTTAATACAAATTATTAATTATACTCAGAATCGGACCAATTATCGATATATACCCAAGCCGGCCATTTTATGGCCGGCTATGTACCCTCCCTAAGCCGGCCATAAAATGGCCGGCTATGTACCTTTTTTATTTTTTTTTTAAACCGCATTATTTTTGTTTTAGGTGATTTCTATTAGAGTCAAATATTTCATTTCTGAGTTTCGTACAAAATAATAAACTACACACAAAATGCAAATAGAGTCCACACAATTTTTACAACATGCATATAAATCACCTATTACTACCACGTCTAAATCCCCGAAGTAAACCATTTGCGAAAGATGACCTACGAGATGGCCTAGCAGGTGGCTCTGGTTGCTCACTAGATGGCCCGGCCTGGGCTCCAGATGGCGCTGCTTGGCTTGTAGATGGGCCGGCCTGGGCTGCAGATGGCCCTGCTTGGCTTGTAGATGCTCTTGTTGTGCGTCTAGTAGTGGACCTCCTCGGTTGAACAGATGGCTCCCCTTGCACCCCAACCGTCTCTCCTCCTATGTCAACCGCCTCTCCCATTGCTTCGGCATACATAGCAGCTGCATCTAAACGACTCGTAGCTGTGCTACGCCGTGACCCTCCGGACCCACTTCCCGACGCCATTACTCGCTCATTTTCTGCCGCATTTGCTGCGTTTCTTGCCTCTGCATTTGCATGTGTTACTTAGTAAGTTGGTATAAATTGAAAAGAAAAATAATTTTGGATGAATGCTACATACCTCTTCGTTGCCTATCGGAAGTGGAACGGCGAGGCTGATGCCCCCTTCGTCTACCTTCCATTTCATCCATCGTCATTACATGACGGATGTGTTTTCGCCTCCCCTTCCTAATCCAACCACTACTCGGAAGGATTCTGTCTCCAAGGTTAGGAGGCCAGTCTCCCATATTGCCAATTGGATTGAACACATGGTTCCAAGTACTCACAAGATAGGGTGTTTTATACCAGTCTGCAACAAAGTCGTCATCTTGCCAGTTTCGGTCACGGCAAACAGCTAAGACATGAGCGCACGGAATAGAAGTTAACTGAATACCTCTGCAAGTGCATTCCATTTGTCTGTCGGGACCGCGCGTCACAATATACATGAACTCCCTGTGAGTGGGTTCCATGTTGCCCATGTCGCTACGGGTGCAAGGAACGTACTCATTTGGGGATGAAACTTGGTACTGACCTTGGCCCTGCGTGTAACGCACCAATTTCATTTTTGAAGCTTTCCCCCAACGTTTTTTGATCTTTTGCAAAACCCGGTCAGAAAGAACCTGTCCCTTGTCTTGTAATTCCATTGCTCGCTGACGCCGCTCAACAAACCATCTGTTGCACGTGTAGAACGTATCCTCAACTACGGCACAAACAGGCAAGCTACGACTCGTTCGGAAGACATTGTTGAGTAACTCGGAGCCGTTTGTTGTCATGATACCAAACCGGTATCCTCCATCAGAGGTTTGAAAAATTTTCTCATAATTGGACGGCTCCATCACATCATTAGGACGTACTTTGTCCACTCTCTTTAAATACGCATTGCACTTCAGATTTAGCTGCACAAAAACAAAGGTGTTATTTCATTTTCATAAAATTCTTATAAGATAATTAAACGAAATGTTATAAGTTAGACATACATGAGCAAACTCTTCGAACATCTCTTTCAATCTTCTCGGCTTCTTCCTCTTTGCTCCTTCCCTGAACCTCCATCCGTACCATCTGTCTCCTCCACAGTTCTTGTACAGGTTGTCAGCAACATGCTGCATACAATACCTGTGCACAAAAAGCTCGGGAGGCCATCCGTATTCAGCTGTCAGTGCAGCTTTGATCCCCTTGTGCTGGTCCGATATGACACATACAAATTTACACGGGCCGAGCACTTCATTCCTCAACCACTGCAAGAAAAAACTCCAATTCTCAGTATCCTCCTGCCGCACAATTGCAAATGCAATAGGCAACAATTGGTTCTCGGCATCGTAGCCGCAAGCTATCAAAAGCCTCCTCTCATATCTCCCAGACAAGAAGCAGGCATCGATGGTGATCACTGGTCTCAGGTACTGGAACGCCGCAATGCATGGACCAAACGCCCAGGCTACGGCTCTGAACTGGGCAACACCTGGCATGATTAGTCCTGTTTCCTTATTCCGTACCGGGCTTGTCAGAAATTGGTGCGTCGAGCCGGGATTGTTGTAGCAAATTACAAGCAACAGTGGTCTCAGCAAGCTGTATGAAACCTCCCAACTCCTAAATTGTCGGGCTATTGCCAGCTCACGGCCCCTCCACAGTCGGTTGTATTTAGGTGTCACATTGTCATACATAGACAAAACAATGTCTGCCACCGTCCGGATGCTCATACACGGGTCCTTTTTAATGGCGTTCTCAATGACATCGGCAATGAGTGCTGCCGTCAGACATTCGTGGTCGTTCCTCGTACTCTCAGTCCTACATGTGTGAGGCCTGTCTTGCTTAGTTATAACCCATGCGTCTCCACATCCCGTCGACTTTGCCCTAAGCTTGTAACGGCAATTCTTGTCCTTGCACAACAGAGTAACCCGATCCCTGTCACTTTTCCAAGATCTGAACTCCTGATTCTTAGTTATATGGTGCTCTCTGATCTTCTTCATTAGGTCTTCTTTGCTTTTAAAATATTGGTTTGCTTTCAGCTCATCTTTGTACTCAATCCGTTGCCCATAATAACCAATATCTGCTTCTCTAAACTCTGAAACATCATTGAGGTCTGGGAACGGGTGCGTATCAGTCCGGCCACTAAGCGGCCCCCCCTCATAAGTATGCCTTTCAGCTGTTTCAACCGGCCCGTCTTCATCGCAACCTTCCACGTGATCTGAATCCCCCCACATTTCTCCCTCAAATTCATCCCCGCTCCTCAGATCGTCCTCCGGTATTTCATTAATATCTTCAAAGTCCGGGCAGCTTGCATCGTCTACTGGTGCAGGTCTGGGGTAAGGTGATACTGGAGGTAACGGTAAAGGAGTGGCATTTACGGATCTAGGTGGGGTTGAAACTGAGTGTCTTGGTCTGCCTCGATTGTGTCTAGGTGGGGATGCAACTGAGTGTCTTCGTTGAGGTGCTGGTGGAGTGACGTAGTTGTAGGGTTCTGGGTCAGGTTCGTTGAGGAGTAAGGTGGAGTCACGTCTGTAGGTTTCTGGTTGTGGGATATAATGTGGTGCCGCTGACCCAGAGCCCGAACTTCCAACCCCGGGCTCTACCGGAACTCTTCTAACAAATATTTCTATTAGAAAATTCCCTTCTGACCTCAAATAACCATACATGCCTCTCCACGTACTCTCATCTACCAGTTTCGCAACCATAAATTTTCCGCTGGAGGGATGGCAATATCGGATTTCCAATTCTAGGTCGCATCTTTCTGGGTTGTAACCGGTGTGTGTGTAAACTATGGATTTCAGGTCTAAAAGTGAGATGTCATGTGGAATCATTAATGAATGAGCTGCATCTTTGTTGTAATACGCCCCTTGTGCACTATTAAGCATCTTCCCACCATAGTGTAATGAAATAAAGGCCATGGTAAACAAACTACATTTTAGAAAATGGTAAACAATTGTCAGGTTACTAAACGGTAAACATTTGTCAGGTAACTAAATAGTAAACAATTGACTGTGAAACAATTAAGTAAATGGTAAACAATTAAGTAAATGGTAAACAATTAAGTAAATGGTAAACAATTAACTAAATGGTAAACAATTAAGTAAATGGTAAATAATTAACTAAATGGTAAACAATTAAGTAAATGGTAAACAATTAAGTAAATAGTAAACAATTAAGTAAATAGTAAACAATTAACTAAATAGTAAACAATTAACTAAATAGTAAACAATTAACTAAATAGTAAACAATTAACTAATTAATTAATATATAAAATAAAACATAATAAAAAAAAATAAAAAAAAAATACCTCAACAGTAGCGAGCTGCCTCGGGATGTGTGAAGAGCTGAAGGGGAGGGGGTGCTATTTTATAGAGTTTTTGGCGTTTAAAAAAAAAAAAAAAAAAGGTACATAGCCGGCCATTTTATGGCCGGCTTAGGGAGGGTACATAGCCGGCCAGAAAATGGCCGGCTTGGGTATATATCGATAATTGGTCCGATTCTGAGTATAATTAATAATTTGTATTAAAATTTGGATATTAATAAAAATGTCGGCCTCTCCGATGTAACATCTCATAATTCACATAACTTTTTTGAAATTTATTTTTAACTTATTATAATATTAAAAAATTTACAGGTTTAAATTGTAAATACGCAAACGTTAAAAAGAGAAGCTAAGGGCATCCACGGCGGTGGAATTCAAAGAAAAATAATTACAGCTGTATTGGAATTAACTTAACTTCAATTTCAAAGACGCTAAATCCGTAAAATATCAATAAATTAATTTAATTTTTTTTCCAGAGTGAGAGGAGGGGAGACGGAAAAGTATTGGCGAATGAAAATCTTGTTTTTCACCAGCGTGAACTTTAAAATCATTTACTTTAAAAGCAAATTTGCTAATTAAAAAAGTATCGTATATTTTTTAAATTAAGAAAATAATTACCAGTGCAATTAGAAATTCAAATAAAACCACCGCTGGAAATGCTCTAATGTGACACTCGTTGCTACGCGGCTCATAAAACCGAACACGTATCCTCTGCATTAACTCAAAAGGAAATCTTTTGAGTTAATGCATCTCTACCGTCTGATATTAAACGGAGCCAACCAGCTGTCTGATTTTAACAGAGAAGCTCTTTAATATTAGTGCTGATCTAATTTGCACAGATCTTAAAGTGAATCGGATAGTCCAAATACATTAACTCAAAATATTCTCTTTTGAGTTAATGCAGAGGATACGAATTCCAAAAAACCCCAGCCCTTTGACCCCCCTTGACCCACGTATATAAAAGCATCTTGCTCTCTTTCTCGAATTTTTTTTAAAAACAGTAATTAAAATAATTAATGTTAAAGAACCAACATGATTACCGAGATTTTTACAAAAACAGCAAAAACCGAATAGCCTATTCAGTTTAAGAATTTTTTTTGGGCTTCACCGAATATGCTATTTGGTTTAGCCTATTTTTACAAAAAAAAAGAAACCGAACCCTGTAACCTTGCATGTAAACCCTTCTAAACCGAGATGGCAATTCGGTTTAAGACTTTTTTAGCCTAAATCGAATTGCCATTTCGGTTTAGGTTTTTTTTTTTTTTTTTTTAGAGACTAAGAAGAGCAAAATAAAGAAATCTAACACTAAAATTTAAATTTTTTGTTTAAATTATTTGTTAGATTACTTCTTTTGATTTATATTTAGCAACAAAAAAATACACTAAATTACTTGAAATTATGTTGAATTACACTGTATTACAATAAATTATGTTGAATTACACTAAATTACGCTAAATTACAATAACTCCGCTAATTACGCAAAATTATGCTAAAATAGACCGATTCTGTGCCATCTTTCACGAATCATTAAAAATAGTAAAAAAATTCTGAAAATAGTAAAAATTGGTATTCTACAAGTTCATTATGTAACTAATTTACTGAGCTAATTGGATTGAATAATAGAAATGAAAATCTTAATCGGAAACTTCAACTCAAGTTTTGAGGCTCTTCCCTTTGTTTTTTGGTGATTCTGAATTTCAAAAAATGGTATAGTGGTCACGGACGCATGCGTATTTTCGCAGGCTTTCCGAAAAGTGGTTATTTGCTGAAATCGGACACTCAAGCACCGTTTTATGACCGTTTGAAGTTTCGCCGTCGTTTTTCGCCTTTTCAGTGAAGATATCGTCCCTATTCATATGTAATTTAGCGTAATTAACCGTATTTTAGCGTAATGTAATGTAGTTTAGTGTAATTTAACTTAATATAGTGTAATTCAACATAATTTCAACTAATTTAGCGTATTTTAGTATAAATATGCTAATTATATATCAAAAGAAGTCAAATAATTTAAATAAAAAATTTAAATTTTCAGTATTAGATTTCTTTATTTTGCTCTTCTTAGTCTCTAAAAAAAAAAAAAACCTAAACCGAAATGCCTATTCGGTTAAGCCCAAAAAACACCAAACCGAATAGCCTATTCGGTTAAGCCTATAAAATGGATTTTCTGTGGCATCGTATCATACAACCCTAGTTAAAATCCTGTAAACCGAATAGCCTATTCGGTGAAGCAAAAAAAAAAACTCTTAACCGAATAGGCTATTCGGTTTTTGTTGTTTTTGTAAAAACCTCGGTAATCATGTTGATTCTTTAACATTAATTATTTTAATTACTGTTTTTAAAAAAAATCCCTCTTTCTCATCTCCGGAGATAAATAAAAGGAAATAAAAATCTGCTGTTAATTCCTCGGGAATAACGCGAACCTATTATTCCTCATACATAATCTAGGAAAAACAGTACGGATAATATTCAGTTCGTATTCGATCTGTGTTGAAAAAAATTAAATATGAATATCCGATATATAAATAACTGTATGGTTATTGATACTTATATGATTTTACGTTTTAATTATTCGTATCCAATAGTAAATATATATCATATATTTTAATATATGTTATAAAAAATATTGTATTCACCATTAAAATTAGATAAATATTATAAACTTTGGTAATTGTTAATATTATTTTAATAAATATCTGATCCGATTTGTAACTGTATTTGTATCCGGTTGATATCTGATCTATATCCATATCCGGAAAATTAGAAAGAAAGATGAATATGATTTTACCACTATCCACTCCGTATTCGCTCCGTTTTCACCCCTACATAAATCTCAACAAAAATAACGGAGTCTTGTTATTCTCAAAGAATAACAGCGAATTTAGTTTCTAAATAAAAAGGAAAACTCAAAATAGAAAAGAAAATAGAAGCAAAGGAAAAATGAGAATAAATTAATTATTTTGATAAAAATTATGGAGTAAAGCTAGAATGTGTTGTGCTCGTCAAAAGATTTGGTGAGCATAATTCTAAAATCTATCGTATTGACTTAAACGAGACGAATCTAAACCGTTTAAACCGATCTACTTCACGAGTGATGCCTGTACATGTAAAATTTTGAAATTTTTGAAATTATTTAGTACAAAGCCAAACAGTAAAAAATTCATGAAAAATGAATGCATTAAAATAACCTGTAAAACTTATATTTTTTTTCATGTACAAAGTCATATTTTTGACCGTTTGACTTTGTACTATATAAATTCGAAAATTTGAAATTGTACACGCATCACTCATTAAGTAGAGCAGTTTTGACAGTTTGATTCATCTCGTTTGAAGTAATACTCACCAAATCCTTTGGTGCCTTTGGTGAGCACAACACACTCTAGCTTTGCTCAAAATTATAAAATCAATTATTATTTGATTGTATGTTCTAATAGAATTCCAACTACATCGTGGATTAATTTGAATGTTGATTACAATCCGATTTCAAATTATGAATGTCTCGTTATTAGTTAATCAAACTTCACTATCATCAGTGTTTTTATTTGTATTACTAAATTTGAGTATTTATTTGAGTATTAGATTATTATGGCATATTTAACGTGATAGCAGATTTAAGGTTAGATTTGATTTCAAAGAAAAGTTTGAGGACCAGAAATCACGAAATTGCTTGTTAAGAGATTTCAATTGTCTAAGTATCGTATTTTATGAAAATCTAGACTCAAGTTATATCATCAGTTAAATATGCAGGTATAATTTGGTGTGCATTTGTGTGGATTGATTCGGCATGTTTAAATTGTTGTTTAATTAAGCTAATTACAGATAAGTGCATTGTTAAATAACTGATTATTTAGCTTTGTAATTGATCATGTATTTTTTTATTTATTTGTTTGAGACGTAGGTTGACGGGATAGCGGATAGATGTAAGGGTGCTCTCATACAGGTTTAAGGTACGTCGTCCAACAAAAATACAAACATAAACAATTCAGTCCACCCCTAGATCAAATTAGTGATTCAATCACTTCCCACCCTAAGTTACTTGAAAAAAATCAAGATTGTGTAAATAGATTTTAAAATGAATGAGTTTTGGGTCCATATTTTGAAATCCTACGTGGGACCGAAGCAATATTTTCATCACCCTCTCTTGGATTTTTAATAGGGGACTGCTATACTGACAGTGATTGAGATTTTGAGAGCTGAGAGAAAAATTTATTTATAAATATCTATTTTATCCTCCTATTCTCTCTTCCTTATCTGTCACAATTAATACAAAAGTTAATAAAAAAATAAAAAAACAAAAACAAAACACTCTGAAATGGAAAACCAACGTGCATTTATCTTCATTTGACACATTAAATTTTTTTAGAGTTACTTCTCATTAGTAACTTACAGTACCGATTTAGCTATATCCAACATTAGACTTTTCAGCAAATTATGGAAAAACAGGACAAAAAATTATTGCATTAAAGTATTACATGATTTTTCTCATGAAATATTTTTAAAGGATATGACTACTCATTTCACTAACGAAAGACATATTAACTATCTCTTTTTTTTTAAGAAAAACAGAGGATATAGTCCCTGTTTATTTCTATTGATTGATTCGAGTTACAATTTCAAGCTTTGAACTAAAACCCATTATTAAAACAAATAAAGAGAATTAAAACATAAAAACAGAAAAAATCAGAAGACTCAGTAAAGAGTCTTCGCACAACAGAACTGAAAAAAATACTAGTAAATTAAAAATTGGACCCAAATCACTAGTAAAATACTCGTAGAAGAGCACTTCCTCAGTAAAAAAAAACTACTGGTAAATTAAAAAATCAGACCCCAAAACTATTGGATCCAGACTTCATCAACCAAAAAAGAGAGCTACAAAAAGGCTTCAGAGACTTTCTTTCTCTCAAATCCAATATTCATAATTGAGAACTACAAAAAAGAGACGAGAAAGGCTGCATGCCCAATGTTTTTTTTTTCTGTTTAGCTCGTACTTCAGATGCCATGGACAGAAGAATGTCACTAATGTATGGTTTTCAATCACGCCTCTGCAAAGCTTCATGCCCAATTTCAAGTACTATGGAGAGAGGCGCGGTCGGAGCGGGCAGAGAAATCCAACAAGAAATGTTGCAAGCGAGAGGCAAGGCGCGTAGAGAGCTGGGCGAGGCTGAGCGGGAGTGCGACGGAGATCGTCTAGCAGCATAGGTGTGGGAGGCGAATGCGGGAGGACTAAGGAGATAGAGAAAGCGTGTAGAGGGTAGCGGGTTCCGGAGGAGTCCGGATCCCCTAATGTAACCCAATTTTTGAGTTTTGACGTGTACGTGCCTATTCGGTGGTAGCGCAGGGGGCCAGTATTATTTGTGGGCTCCAGGTTCTTTAAGATTCGTGTTAGAGCACCTTGGACGGTTTGGATCAAAACTCAAAAATTGGGTTACTGCACTGGATCTGAATTCGTTCCGGAGGCCGCTAAGGGGTCAAGCTTGGTTTTTTTTCCGTTCAGGGATCGAATTGGGATTTTTTTTTAAACATAATTAAGAAAAATATTTTTACCAAACCAACATGATTATTTTTTTTTTACAAAAACTATAAGAACTGAATTGCCAATTCGGTCCCTATTGATTTCACAAATTTTCAAAAAGGCGGCCACAGAAAATTCGAAAAAGACTCCGGACCGAATTGGCAATTCAGTTCCAACTTTTTTTTTTTAGAGTTTGCTTAATAAATAGCATTATTATAAATTTAGTTAAGAAAACATTTACATTAACAAAGATGTATAATTCTTACTCGCTAGGTTGTGCCAAAAAAATTGAAAATGAAATAGAGTAAATCAAATTTCATCTAATATCCTCTATGGGAGATAAAAAAAAAAAGTGGTCCGGCTAAAAAGACATATTTAATTGTCTTTCGGTTTCAAATTTAATTTGACCTACATCCGATATGATATATGAAACACAAGTGAGAAATTCAATTAAACACTAAAACAAAACAGAAAAAGTTGGGACCGAATTGCCAATTCAATCCGGACTAAAAAAACTCTGGTCCGAACTGACAATTCGGTCCCTAGGCATTACACAAACGGCAACACAGTCTTCTGCGGGAACTGTGAAATCAACAGGGACCGAATTCCAATTCGGTCCACAAAAAAAAACCAAGCGGACCGAATTCACAATTCGGTTCTTATGGTTTTTATAAAAAAAAAATAATCATGCTGGCTTGGTAAAAATATTTTTTTTAATTATGTTTTTTTTTTTTAAAATCCATCGGATTGGGGAGAAAGAGAGACGATTTTGTTTAAAGTTTTTAGCGACTTTGACGGTTCATAGAATTATTAAATGGGTCAAAGAGATAAAAGTAAAGGGCAATATCGGTATTTAGAATTTCAGCTCTCAAAATCTCACTTTCTGTCCTTGATATAGCACTCCCCTTTTTAATATTGTCAGTCATGTAAATTAAGATGTGACAAATAATGGATCGAACACCTTTTGACTTGGACCGAATGAATATGATCCAATTATTTCTGAAGAAAAAAAATTATCATTTCATTTCATGACAATTCGATTTTTCAATTTCTGTAGAAGAAAATTGGAAGTGGAACTCAGAAAAGAAAATTTTCCTCATACATATATAGCAAGCAAACAATTGAGTCGGGAACTACCAAAAAAATTATCGAATTAGTAAAAAAAAAAAAATTCAAGAGAACCATCCTTTAATTTAGTGGCGAAAGTCGAAAGTAATACACTATGTGTGAGATATCGTATATTTGAAATTCGAAAAAAACATTTCTTTGTGAATATTAAAAAGTTAGATAGCTTGATCTCTAATCTTTACTTAAAAAAAAAAGTTTAATCACAGCTAATTAATAGAAACAATTTTTTGTGAATATTAAAAAATTGAATAGTTTGACCTCTAATCTTTACTCAAAAAAAAAAAAAGTCAATCACAGCTAATCAATAGAATTTTTTAATCACGATTACTCACAAATGCTTACTTTAGCCGCTGTTTTGCCTACCCCATTGAAAGAGAAACTGTGCATATAATTTGTGAATAGAGAATGCAACACATGATCATCATAAATCTTTCTAAGAATTTTTCAATCGGATTATAAATCTGTAATAATTCACATCAAAGGTACTGTCTTATTCACTAAATCCGAATTGATTCTTCATCATTATATAATAATAAAGTAGTAATAAAAGGGACAGTCTTCTGCCATTCTCTCCTATATAATTTCCGTATGCGCATGGAATAGAACGGTAGTTGTACGAGACCAAGTGCTCCGCGCGTGAACTGTTATCCTGAATTTAATTCGCCTCGTCAATGATTAGCATGGGATTTAGGTCGAAGGCGACTGCTTGAGTTTAATCTCTACTCTCTTGTCGTTGTCGGTACCACAAGACCAGGACCATTCATTTGCGTGCATATTTCTTTGGGGGAATTTTACGTATATCCCTCAAAAACTTCAAAATTACGTAGTGCCCCCTCCAAAGTTTGAAATTACGTATTTCCCCCTCTAAACTTCAAAAACTCACAAATTTACCAATTTTATTGTCTTTTATATTAAAACTCATTCTAAATTTATAGAATACCCATTTTACCCTTTATTAAAAACATAAAATGCCTATCATACTCAAATTTGAATCTGAAGAGTTCATTTACTGTTCAAATTGCTTTAAGATCTGTGCACGCTAGATCAGCACGAATCTTGAAGCGAACACATTGATATTGAAGCGATGTGCACAGATCTTAATGTGATGCGCACGGATCGAAATTGCTTTAAAATTCGTGGGCACTAGATCGGCACAAATCTTAAAGCCAACACGCACATATATTGAAGCTGCACGCATAGATCTTAATGCGATGTGCGTGGATCGGACGGTAGATGAACTCTTCATATTCAAATTTGAGTCTGATGAACTTTTTATGCTTTTAATAATGGGTAAAATGGGTATTCTATAAATTTAGAATGAGTTTTAATATAAAAATAATAAAATGGATAAATTTGTGAGTTTTTGAAGTTTAGAGGGGAAAATACGTAATTTTAAAGTTTAGAAGAAAAAAATACGTAATTTTAAAGTTTTTGAGAGGTATACGTGAAATTCCACCTATTTCTTTTTAGAGGGTTAACGACTTGATTGATAAGTTATCCATTATAACAGAATACGCATCCATCAATATCTTTTTCTTTCACAATTCAATACATGACAATATGTATACTTGAGATATCCCTCTTGGCTCTTTGTTGTGACATATGCGGAGTCAGACTTCTAAGCTATGAGATCAAATACACATTGAGAGTTAATAATACAAAAAAATTTATGCTAAATTATATAAAAATTTATATAAATATAAAAAATTTGAAAATAAATTAGAATCAATTGACTCACATTTAATAAGCATGAATTTGTTCTTAATGACGTCATGATGACTTATGATAAACTGATTATACATACAATTTCATTTTCCTTATCAAAATTGGTAGTAAATAAGAAGGATAACCATTTTTCTTCTAAAAAATGGTAGCCTTCGTGAGATACTAGAGAACTATGTATTTTAGGTAGAGAGAGGACTTGAGATTTCATATTCAATCTTTTTGTGATTTCTCAAGTTCATAAGGTATTATCTAACGAGAACAGCTTGGGTCTGATGGGTTTTGGGATCGTCGGATCCACTTTAAGATTCGTGTGCACGAATTTTAAAGCAACGTGAAAGTTACGGGTGTGAATCTTAAAGCAGATCGGATGGTCATCGAACCCATCGAACTCACTTTGAGTCCGATGGGCATCGGACCCAAATTGACCTCTTATCTAACATCTAGGAAAAGCTACAAGTCTTCTTCTAAGTATACTGCTTGTATCATCATAATGTGTGAGTATTGCTTAACAAAAATAAGTTATAGTCTTAAACACAATTCGGTTGCAAACACATGACCTATCATGTAGTACTACGGATTATCGAATCATAGAGAGATATTGGGTACTGTAAAATTGATCCCATTTGCAGTATGAAAATTTATACAATTATTCACATTCGTATTTGACCCACATAGCTTAAAAGTCTGGCTCCGCCTCTGATTGTGACCCCCCTCCTCCGAGAAAAATAACACGTGCACAACACGTGAACCTATCTGATCTCGACCCAACATAAAATGTATATCATTATTTATCTCAAACAACGATTAAAATCTCTGACAATAAAATTATTTTTTCACAATAATACGCATATCAATTGTCAGAAAATTTTGAAAAATTAATGAATAATGAATTTGTTTTAGCTTAACAAAAATCTGAGACGAAATATATTTAATTTTCACATATTAACGGTCATGAATTCATAATGTGAGCATAGCGCAGACCATGCGAGGTATTGGGAAAAATAAATTTGAAATACTACTTATTATTTTCTTTGCTTATGATTTTTCAAAAATTAACCACTTATTTGTAGAAAAGCAATTGTTTTGATAATTTTCAAAGATATGAAATTCAAATGGAGAGGGAAGATTCCATCAGTAATTCTTCGTCTATAGAATTATTAGTAGGTCTCGGTAAATATAAACCATTGGTTGTTTATGCCTCTTTCTGGTACAGATACTAAAAGAAATAGTTTGACTTTACGCAGCGCAAAATCAATGAAAAATAATAATAATAATATAAGAATTAAAGCCAAATCAGTTTTATCAATATTTGCCAATATTTTTATCCAGTGACCGAAATTTCTAATTATACCATTCTTCCAAAAAAAAAAAATAACCAGAACACCCACTTTTTCTGGGAAATTCTAATTCTATCCAGGCTGCACTGGCATTCTGCAGTCCCAAAGACTGAAGTCCGCACTATGCCGATACGGCCCCAGTCTAGAGGCTGCACAATGCCAGAGCGGCCCTATTTTTTTTTTGGTTTTAACATAGAATTGGGGTCAATTTGATATGCCAGAAGCACAAATTCCAAAGCATGAATTAAAAGAAAGAATATTCATTTTTTTTTATTTCTATTCGTATTCCAAAGCACGTAGCAAACAACAAACTTAAATAAAAAAATAGGGTCATTTGACATTCTGCAGCCTCCTGACTGGGGCCGCAGCAGTATTGTGCAAACTCTAATATTTGAGGCCACAGACCACCGGTGCAGCCCGGGTAGAATTCAAAATTTTCAGAAACAGAAATGTTTTTGTTTATTTTTTTTTTTTTGAGAAAATGGTAAAAATAAAAATTGCGGCTTTGGCGAGGTGCATGCAGTGTATTTTAATGTGGATTAATTTTCTGTGTACCCTCCAACTCTTGCTAATTTTCTTATTTATCCCTCAACACTTCAATATATTCTATTTACCTTTCAACTCTATCCAATCCTTTCTTATTTACCCTTATAGTTAATTCACACACTTGAAATTTTTATATTTCCTATTATACCCTCCAATTTTTCTTTCTTCTTCACTTGACGTTTCTTTTTTGGTTCTTTCTTCTCCGTTTCAATCAGTTTGATTTTAAGTACCAAAGTACAACCACGCCTCTTATCTCAATATTATACTAACTATGCCAAGTGTTGGTACAGATCCACTACATATCAAATATACTGGAACATACTGTACCAGTTGCCAGTTAACCACTTCCCCAAACCTCCAATCCAGATTTGTGCATCTTTTAGTACTGTATTAGTACATATTGTACAGTATATTCATCCTTTATCAAAATTGAATTGTTTATTCTTACATGTTGGAATGATAGAAAATAATATGGAAGAAATCAACAACTTTTATATTTATATTTTCAAATAGAGGAAATATCGTTTTATTTGATAAGAATTTTATAATTACGCCTGCTTGTACAAATTGAACATAAAGAAGCAAAGCAAAAAAACATTATCCAATTGACACCATTATGGCATGGTTGGGAATGGACATTAGTACACTTACACAAATTTATTTGCCAAAACAATGGAACTTCTTTATAACAGTGGAAGATGAGATAAGATTGGTATGGTTGGGAATGGACATTGGTACACTTGTCCCTAGATATAAGATTTGAAACAGAGCACATCATCATTTTGTGCAAGCACCCTCTGTACATGGAAGCCCCCCCTCCAATTGCAATTACAGAATAACTGATACAAATGTACAAAACATCAACATTCGAATTTTTTTCTATAGCAAATAGGATTCAGATTGACTAGAAAGAGTCTTTCCTTTCCCACTTTGTCCTATCCGCACAAAATATTGATTATTACTTTCATTCTAGATCTTCTTTCCAATGTCACCGCTACTATAGAAATTTCTATACAGACTTTAGTAACCAACCTGATTGATTGAAATTGATTTAGATCACTCCTAGAACGTTTTTCTAAAAACTTGAATTGGTTTACGGTAACATTCTGCTTTTTTAGAGTTCTTTTTTTCCGCCAGCCAATCAAAGTTATGATAAAAGACACTAAGAGAAAGAAGAAGGGTAAAATGGGAAAAAACAGATTCTGAAAATACTTAATTGTGAACAATTACCTTTATGGGTAAATAGAAAAGGATAGACAGACTTGAGGGATATATTAGATATAATGAAGAGTATAAGGGTAAATAGAAAACTGAACAAGTTTTGAAGGGTAAATAGAAAATTAACCCTTTTAATGTCTGGCTAGGACTGATTTATTTATGGACTTCATTAACGGCCCAATAAAAGAAAAGCAGGCTAAGCATAGCTCTTCAATATCATATAATTTAATTCTAAAAACTATAAGCATAGCTTCTTAATCTCTCCATTCTTTTCATTAACCGGCCTACAGAAGCAATCTACTAATCTGTTTTGACTGGACATGTTTTAAAATGAGAGAGTTTGAATAGCGTGCCAGCGACGGCCCAGCGTATCTTGTTTTGGAAGAACCGAACATCCATAGGGTATTAAAAAGGCGTGGAGATCTGTTAAGAACTGAGGGTGTGTTTTGAAATAGAGCTAATTTTGGGTTAGCTTCACTATTTTCAAATCTTGGTGATCCAAACACAAATTAGCAAATTGAGTTAGCTTAAGAATAGCATCATTTACTAATGCATAGAAATGGTGGGTTAGCAAGAATAGAGCCAGTGGAGTTAGTGATATTAATCAAATATTTGATTTCTCTCAATTAGAGTTAGTTTAAATATTAAATTAGTATTAAATAAAATATTCTACTAGTATTGAATAAATATAATATTAGATTAGATTAGTATTAAATAAAATATTAGTTTAAATATTAAATGAAATATAATATTGGTTTAAATATTAAATGAAATATAATATTAGTTTAAATATTATATTAATATTAAATAAATATAATATCAGATTAGATTAGTATTAAATGTAATATTAGATTAAATATAATATAATATTATTTTAAATATTAAATGTAATATAATAATATTTTAAATATTAAATGTAATATAACATTAGTTTAAATATTAAATGTAATATAATATTAGTTTAAATGTTAATTGTAATATAATTATTAGTTTAAATATTAGGTTAGTATTAAATATAATATTTGATTAAATTAGTATTAAATAAAATATTAGTTTAAATATTAAATGTAATATAATATCGATTTAAATATTTGATTAGTATTAAATAAATATATATATCAAATTAGATTAATATAAAATAAAATGTTAGATTAAAGATAATATAATATTAATTTAAAAATTGAATGTAATATAATATTAGTGTAAATGTTAAGTGTTGAATGTAACATAATATTAGTTAAAATTTTAAATGTAATATAATATTACTTTAAATATTACATTAGTATTAAATAAAATATTAGATTAATTATAATATAATATTAGTTTAAAATTAATTATAAATATAATATAAATTTAAATATTAAATGTAATATAATATTATTTTAAATATTAGATTAGAATTAAATAAAATATTAGATTAAATATAATATAATATTTGTTTAAATATTAAATGTTATATAATATTAGTTTAATGTTAAATGTAATATAATATTAGTTTAAGTATTAGATTAGCAATGTTTTAAATAGCGTTTATAGCGTCGTAGCGAGAAGGCTACAAAAAAGCAATAGCGAATAGCGTAGCTATGCTACATAACGTTTTTTTTACAAAAACTATATTATATATTTGTACTAAATATCAACATTATCTAAAGTCTCATAGAACAATAAATAACACCAAATTAATTAAGAAATTATAATATTCATATTGAACCAGTACAAAGTTCAAATTGCGGTTCAAAAATATCCATAGTAATATTATAAACTATCGATCTTTTTCTATTCAAAATATCTTAAGCATCATGATTCATGACAATCTATGTTTTTCTGTTCAAATTTCAAAATAACCTAGACATCATTGATTTCGGTTTGGACTTTTATTTAACTTTTTTGAGTCTTTATTTAAAGCCCATATAAATTGCCTAAAAAAAACCCATTATGCATAGCGTGCGCTATTTGCGCTACACGCTATGCGCTATAGCGGACCGCTATTACCGCTATAGCGGCCGTAGCTCAATTAGCGCGTTTTGATGCCATAGCTTAGCGTTTAGGGTCCAAAAACGCTATAACGGCGCTATTTAGAACACTGAATTAGTATTAAATAAATATAATATAATATTAGATTATATTAGTATTAAATAAAATATTATATTAATATTAAAAAATACTAGTTTAAATGTAATATAATATTAGTTTAATATTAAATGTAATATAATATCAGTTTAAATATTAAATGTAATATAATATTAGTTTATATATTAGAAATTAATATTTTATTCATTCCTTCCATCGCTATTTCAATTATACAATCCAAACGATATTTTTACTAACTCGAATAGTTCAAAGTTAGCGCTATTCTCAAACTACTCGGGTTAGCACTATTTTCAACCACTAACACAAAAATCACTATTCTTGTACTAATCCTTGCACGATCCAAACGTACCCTAAGTGAATAGGTGCTTGGGGCGTAAAATTTTTAAGGTGATATTAGAGTAGTACTTAGTATTAGAGATGTTCATCGGTTCGGTTCGGTTCAAATCAAATTAAAATAGATAAACTAAAATTTTATTTGATTTTTAAAAATTAAATCGAACCGAACCTACAATAGAATAAGAACCAAAAATAGAATATTGATCATAAAAATAAATATTTTTTTGTTAATTTTTTGAATTTTTTTAAAGATGGATTTTAAAACTTTGTTTGGTTCGGTTTAACCTGTATTAAACTGAATCAAGCAATATACATGATGTCGTAATTTTTTGTATGTTTGGTTCGGACGGAGTTTGAATTTAAAAATTCCAGTTGGTTCAATCTAACCGATTTTAAATTTTTAAAACCGAATCAATCCGAACTATTAAACCAGTTTTAAAAATAAGTTGAACTATTTAAATCAAACTCTCTCAATTCAGTTTAAAACCAATTAAACCAAACCTGATGAACACCCTATTTAGTATTTAACTCAATTCGGTTCAACAATAGACTCTGCTCTGTGGACTATTTGTTAGACACAATGACATGTTTTTGTACTTTTGTCATAATTACTTCATACGACTTCTAATAAGGTGATTCAAAATTTTATAACTTTCAAGTTAAAATTTTTTCAGAATCAGAAGTTATCTTGGTTACAAAAATGTGTTATCAAACTAGTCTGTTTAAATTTGGTGTGTTATTAATTAGTTATGTGAGTTTGTGTGTGTTATTAATATAGTCAAATAAGAGTTTGTATTCTATTGTTTCAAGCAGTTTTGGAGAATAGAAAAAGTAGTTAAATTAGTATTGATTTTTATGTGATTTTTGAGTGACAAAACAATTTTATAAAAAAAGTCGAACTCATTTTTTAAAGAAGTTTTTCAAATATTACAAATTTTATGAGTTAAGAGTTTATCTTTTCTTTATCCTCTATTGAATTTTGTTTGCTCGCTCATGAGTAATATATTAGTTGAATTAATTTGTGTCCTTTTGAATCTCCTTTGTCGAATAAGGTCAGTTCGCATGCGCCAGAAGAGGAAAATCAGAAAAAAAAAAAAAAAAAACAAACAAACAGAAAGAAAAAAGAAGATGATGTGCGCTATACATACTCGCGGACATTTGTCACCTGTGAAGTCTGTGAACCGGTGGAATTCAGATCCAGTGCATTAACTCAATTTTTGAGTTTTGATCCAAACCGTTCAAGATGCTCCAACACGAATCTTAAAGAGTCTGGACCCCACAAATAATACTGCCCCTCTGCGCTACCACCGAATAGGCACAGTACACGTCTAAACTCAACAATTGAATTACTTTAGGGGATCCGGACTCGTGAAGTCTGTGAACCGGTGTGGGGTGGGCTACTGTTGTCGCACTTTTTCTTTTTCTTTGTTTCTAAAAGGATTAGGTATGCCTGACCCACATAAATTTTAGACGCTTTTGAGCTGTGACCCGTGAGAGTCTTGTTCTGTTTTACGATGGGGCCGATCGAGCCGATTAGGGGATTGGTTGAGGACATGATAAAGCAGATAGAAAAAAAATCTGACAACAATTATCTTATTAATTTTGATAATACCTTTCAAAAGGTTCATTCATATCGTTGTTGTCGGTCTTATCAATTTGTTTTGTATTATATTTATACAATTTAAATATTTTTTATATTCTAGTTAATTATTCATAGATAATTTCAATCGCTTTTCTACCTCCCCATCCCCCGGAAAAACCAGCAATGGTTGGGACCATGCTTCTAAATCCAATGGTTGGGACATCAAGTTAAAAACAATTAAGCTCTTCCCTTCATGCATGGAACATCAAGCTCTTCCCTTTTATTTATTTATGATTATTTTCCCACTTTATATCTCTTTATTCTTTATTCTCAATTTATCAAATACCGGAACTTTTGCGTTTCCAAAAAATTAAACTAAAAATTAGTATTTGAAAATTTAAATAAAATAACTTTAAAAACAAGAATACCTCATTTAAAAAGCACGGCTGCAAGATTTGGCCTGAATTTAAAGTCTATAAATATTTATTTGATCATGCTCTCAATTTTTTTTAGTCAAGTTAGGTCAAATTATTCAATTGAATTAATATTTCAAGGAATATTCATTCAGATTTTTCGAATCTGCGATCATTTATAAAATAAATGTATCATTTTTATCACTAAATTAATGACTTATTTTTTACCATATACTTAAATATGTATTGATAACTGAACCATTACATTAAAAATCATGCCGAAAAATACTAAATTGATTGCTCCTATAAAAAATTTCTGCAGCATTGAAAAACAGCGGTTTTCAAACCAGCTTAATAAATAGTAAAAAAATTCCAAAAAATATAAAATTTAGTCTCCAAGCATATTTTAATATAGATTGAATATCTAACGGTTTAGATCGATTGTTTGGACTTTAAAAATCAGAAAACCGAATCGTTTGTTCCTGAATTTAGAAACAAACGTTAGTATATTAGTCATTCAATATATATATACACATATAACAACATACAACTCAATAATTATTTTAACTCATGACTTAACTTTAACCCGTCACAATTCAACAAATAATTATTTTTTAATTCAACAAAACACAATTTCTTTTGTAATTATTATCTTATAACAACTTATTCCATCGCAACTTTTAACCCACAATCAACGAATTGAAAGAGGTGCGGGACCCAGCGATTGTCTCCAAGACTCCAAGCGACGTCAGATATTATAAAAAGAGAAAAGAAAAGCTGATTTTAAAGGGAACGCACATGGCCGCATTTCCATGCTTGGGTTCGATGCTATGCTAAATGTCTCGCACACTTCTCCAAAATTCAGACCAAATAATTCGTGCAAGTAGGCCCCGGTTCACACGCTTTTCTTTTGGTCCAATTAATAATCGAGCTGTGTTATTTACGGTTACAACCGAACCTAAAATCGACTAAAAGTTGTGCGCACCGATCACAACTCGTGGGTATGATTGAATCCACAATCATCTATCAGATTGAGGCTAGAACTAGGTTAACTAACGTCGTTTGTTCAAATAATTGCTTCCTATGATCCTATCTATATGGGTCCGAATTCCCTAAAGTAACTCAAATTTTTGAGTTTGGATATGAACCGTCTGATCAGAATCGGACAATCCAACCTCAAAGAATGCACAAATTTCCTTTAATATTCGTGCCTAAGCAGATTGGACCGTCTGAATTTAAACTCAAAATTTGAGTTACTTTAGATGATTTGAATTCTCCTATCTATACCAGATTAGGGACAGTCTGATGAGCATCAGACCAAATCCCATTTCTAATCGGAGTTGTTTGGTATGTATTAAGATTCGTATGTATTTGATTTACATGAATTTTAAAAATGTTCGCATTGATCTTCGAACGGCTCCGATCGGATATTAGCCTGAACTAAAAAAAAATATTAATGTTTACAACATGTTTTTATGCGGCAACTGTCGTTAAACATTCAGTGTGGCGTAGGATCGGGGAGCATGTGCCTGCGAATTCATATCACCTAAGGTAACATAATATTTTTGTTTAGATTCGGATTATCCGATCAGAATCAACACAAATATTAAAGCAGTGTGCATTCTACCTTAGATCAGATTGATCTGAATTTTAATTGACGGTCCAGATCTAAACCGAAGTATTATGTTACCTATGAGGATATGGATTCATGTGCTTACCAGTTACCACACATGCACTCTTTCTCTCTTTTTTACGAATGAGAATTTGTTGCTTCTTTTAAAAAAAAAAAAAACGGCTTTCTGTTTTTTTTATACCAACCGTTCACAGTTTAAATTTGAAGTGTGCAGATTCCAAAGAGTAACGAATTCGGATTCCAAAAGAGGCACATCAAATATGAACTGTTAAAAGTGATTGAGGAGAAGAAAACCAGAAACGGCAGGGATAACATGAGCATATTTGATTCCATGTTTGTGGGATCCAACGCAGCATCTCTTCGTGAAGAAAATGAAATGGTTTGTTCCAACTAATAACCTTTCGTTGCTAACGCCTCAAACTATAAGAAAAGAGTTTCTACCATAGAAGAAAATCCTTAACAAAAGCATATTTGATTCCCATAGCTGGGGCCTTTGGAGAACCTTAATCCTTCTAAACTAAACCGGTGTTGATTTTATTAATTTGGAAAAGATCGATTATATTTTGTTCATGATTTACCACCATTTGTTTGCTAGAATTTTTCTTTTTTATACATTTTCAGAGTGCATCCTATACGAATTATAAAATAGAAAATAATAAATTTGTACTTGACGAGAGTTAACACCCTCTCAAATTTTAACTTGTCCTAAATAAAATTTTATTTTAGTTCTCAATTATGAAAGACTTTACTATTATCAGTAAATCAAAATGCCGTTGTCTTGTATTACGTGATGGTATACATTTTTGTGCAAGATCGATGCGGCTGCATAGAACTGACTTCGCTGGTGTCGTTTAATGGAAGAGAACGGAGTAGGTCCAATGCCCATCAGACCTACTTTTAGGTTCAACGAGCATGATTGACCGTCCGATTGAATTCAAGATTTGTGCGCACGAAAATTGAAACAGATGCGCACGAAATTTAAAACGTTCTGCACGAATCTTAAAGCAAATCGACGGTGATTAAACCTATCAAACCAGAGTAGATCCGATGCCCATCGGACCTACTCTCAAATCTTAATGGAAAGCGAAATCTGGACATGATTTCAAAGAAGGACGCAGATGACATCCGATGCTCATTGAATCTAAAGTTAATATGTAACGCTTACTAATAAGAATCTCAAAAAAAGAATGTAAATTTAATATTATAAATCTGCGAATGTTTAATCTAATCTAATTTTAATTTGATAATCGGACGACGTGAGATGCTGCATCGGACCCGAAACTTGTTGAGAACCACCTCGACACAAATGATACCTAATTGCAACCGACGGTCTGTATTTATTGTGTAATTTATTGTACGCTTCCCAAATCCCTGAACAGTGAACACTGAACAGCGATTGCGTATCCTCTGAGATATCTCATAATTTGCGTGACCGACGTGCCCGGTGCCTATTCGGGGATAGTGCGGGGAGTAATATTTTAGCTTTGAGATTCGTGTAGAACGTATTTGAACGGTTGAGATATTAAAAAAAGTCACGCAACATATGAGATATCTCAGAGGATGCGAATTCCTGAACAGCCCCGTCCCCCCCTCTCTCTCTATCCCACGCTGCATTTAATCTTCTTCCTGACACTGACACCCTTAAATCTTACACCGCCCCCTCTCTCTCTGCCATGGCCCACGGCCACTCACAGCTCCGGTTTTCTGCTACAGCAGTGTATAAATACGCGATTAGGAGCAGCTAATCATCGGATTCCCCTGTTTTATAGGCAATCAATTCATCCCATTCTCACTCTTGAGTGTTAACGACTCCTGATATAACCCAAAAGACGACAACTCAACTCCGACCTTTAGCAGCGTGGTGGGAATTACTAGAATCTCTGTCCTCTCTCTCTCTCTTCGATGGCTGCTTCCTCCCACCTCAAAACACAAACACAAACCCAGACTCAAACTGAAACCCCAACCCAACCCCAATCTCACTCTCATTCACACTCGCATTCACACTCCGCCAAAACCAAGCGCCGCAAACGTCGAGAAACTGTCATCTCCACTTCCGCCTCAGCTTCCTCCTCTCCCTCCCCGCCGCTGCCACCTCCGCCTCTACATTCCACTCATATTGTCTCCACCGACGCCAACTGGTGTTGCGCGCCTCTCTCTGCTCCTTCTCCTCCTCCGCCTCACAATCGGACTGCCATCCCCTCTCAGACTGAACCCGATCCGGGGATCTCCGACACTTCACCGGCTGTTCTCTCTCAGTCCCCATCTCACAGCTGGGCCCCACCCGCAATGGATCCGCACCAACCCGCCACGTCCTTCCCTGCTTACCCCAACTACCCTTCGAGTTACTCCAAGTTCAATTCGGCGCTCAATGCTGGTTTACTCAACCCCATGTCACCGCCTCCATTGCAGCTGGACAAGACCAGGTCGAGCCCCACTCTGTTTGACATGATGTCAAATGAGCAAGAATACCATCCCCGCGGGCCCACCGCCGGAATCAGCAATCAGATTCCACCTTCCATGCCCTCAGGACCGCCTCGAGTGCAGGACCGGCAATTGATCCTCCAGGACCGCGTGGCTGAGTTGCTCGGCAACTGCAGTCCCGGCAACCAGTTCAATGATCCTAATTCAAGCGATGTGCGCCTCACACTTACTTCAAAAGATGGGCTTACAGTCTCATTAAATGTACACCGGCATATACTTGTTGCGCATAGCCGATTTTTCGCAGCAAAACTGTCAGACCGGTGGTCAAAACAGCAGCGATCTCTACCCCACATTGTAGAGATCTCAGATTGTGATGATGTTGAGGTCTATATCGAGACTCTTCGCCTCATGTATTGTAAAGATCTCCGTCGGCAACTGATGAAGGAGTATGTCTCAAAAGTGCTCGGCATTCTTAAGGTATACCTTAATTCACCGGCATCAATTACATTAAGCAATTATAATATATATACCATTTTAATCAACTCTAATTTGTGTCTTTTCCTCTATTGGGTAGGTATCAGCGGCAATTGTGTTTGATGCAGGCGTACTGACGTGCCTGGAGTACCTTGAGGCGGCACCATGGGCTGAAGATGATGATGAAAAGGTTGCGACATTGCTAACTCAACTGCATCTCGAAAACTCAGGAGCCGGGGAGGTGCTGAAGCGAGTCTCCCTTGAAGCGGCCACTTCTTTTTCAGCCGAGGAGGCAAATGGATCTGGAATTGGAATGGGACATGGAAATGGAAATGGAAATGGAAATGTCAACAGTGGTGGGGAAGAGATTCTAGTTCGGCTGCTCCAGGTGGTGTTGGAAGGCAAGGATGAGAAGGCAAGGCGTGAGATGAAGGGTTTAGTGTCAAAAATGCTCAGGGAGAGCAACAATTCTCATAGTAGCAGAGGCAATGGTGGTCCCTCGGGCAGTGACCTGAGCAAAGAATCTCTGTATTCCGCTTGCAACAGCTGTATCAAACTCCTTCACAATCACTTTATACAAGCTGCTGCATCCAATCTCGCTGAGGCAGCGCATATCGCACGTCAGGCTGACAATCTCCACTGGATGCTCGACATTTTGATAGATCGGCAAATAGCTGATGACTTTTTGCGTGCATGGGCAGCACAGACTGAGCTTGCAGAATTGCATCCAAAAGTTCCAGCAATTCACCGGTATGAGGTGAGTCGCGTCACCGCAAGGTTATTCGTTGGTGTGGGCAAGGGGCAGGTATTGGTCTCAAAAGAAGCCCGATGCCTTCTTCTAAAGACTTGGCTAGAACCATTCTACGAGGATTTTGGATGGATGAGACGAGCATGCAAAGGGCTCGATAGACACTTAATTGAGGATGGATTATCTAACACAATTCTGACATTGCCGCTAGGGATGCAACAGGAGATATTACTGGCATGGTTTGATCGGTTTCTAAATTCGGGTGAGGATTGCCCAAATATACAGAGGGGCTTCGAGGTTTGGTGGCGGAGGGCTTTCTGGAAGCGAAACGGAGAGCCCGAGCAGCCCCCTCGGCTTCGCATTACTGCAGTTGAGAATTCAGGATGAGTTGCTAAGTTAAATTAATTGATTCTGTTTTCTTTTTTTATTTTTTATTTTAGATTTTGTATCAGGGTGAGTGTTTACTGTACTTGTAATTCTAATTTTAGCTTAACTCATGCATGAACTTCTGTTGGTTTCTATTATTCTCTGCAGGGTCCAAACACCTTTTTTGTTGAAATCTTTAATTATGGATGTTTTCAAAGAAGAGTTGGTGATTATTCTGATAACCATAATTGTTAAATACTGCTGTGAGATAGTGAGAGAATATGGTAATTTTTGGTGAAGGTATAGGAGCTAGATTCCCTAAGAACAAATTGTATATTTGTCCTAGCATGGATCTGTTTTAATTTAGATATAGGAGAACATGACTGGACTAGCGCACCACATGGGACTCTTTGTAATATCTTGATTCTGTGGTGTACAAGCATTATAAAATTGGACTAAACTTTATTCTTCTATTAAAAAAACCCTCCTGGATAAGACCAAAGATGCAGGAAGGTATTCAAGACTAAAATTTTGGATAATCTATATTACCTAAGAAAGTAAATTTCGGTTTATTTTCTTATTATAGCTTTGTTTTAGTTAACTAAAATGTCATAAATAGGCAGGGCATTAGATATAATTTATAGTGAACATGTGCAAGGGTGTCTTTTACCTAATTAAAGAGAACCTCTTAAGGATCTGTTTATTTTCAATGGACATAGACTGGCTTGGCAAAAAACTATCAGATTGGGATGCTTGCCATGGAATTTTATGTATTGCACCGATCAAGGTTAGAAAGGTCGTTGAGATGCAAGTTGGTTGGTACTGGTCACCATTGGTACAAAATTCAGGCTTTGATATGGTGCTACTTCGGTGGAAATGGGTTTGGGTAACTTTGGGGAGGTCTGTGCTTTTTTTCTTATTTTATTATCATAATCGTTCCTAGTATTTTAAAAAAGATCAAAATCTTTAGATGAGCATTAAATTATCTTTTGTAGAAAAAGCTAGAAATGTAATAACCGTGGAATCTAATCAAACCTCCTAGCGGGTCAAGAATACTGGCATGTATATGATCCGTTAGCGAGTCAGGTTGACATGTTGGATGAATGCTGAATGTCATTCCTTTTACTTTCCAACAATAATAATCTTCAAGGGCAGATATATGTCGAATTCAGGTCCTTTGAAGTAACTCAAATTTTGAGTTTAGACCCGGACCGTCCGATCAGAATCCGGGCCAATTCGGTCCGAGTTGGAATGCACAGCCCCCCTTTAATATTCGTGCTAAAGCAGATTGGATGGTCTGGATCCAAACTCAAAAGTTTGAGTTGCCTTGGGTGATATGAATCTTATATAGGTCAGGACCATTGTTTCCCATTACAACTTTTCTGTACCGGTATGATGAGAACCATTTAAACACAGCCAACTTAATTATCATCTCTATCATTGAAACCTCTCAAGTTCAATTACAATTAATAGGCTATAATTGCTTTCTGAGATTTATATTTCTCAACCTTTATTTAAAAATGCATAATCATGTAATTACAAATTTTCTTCTTTTGGAAAATGGATGCTAATTACTAAATTACTTTGATTTGAATCAAACTTTTACTTGTTGAAATTCTGCAACAGCTTCGTTAATATCAGATGAGTCCAGTTCTCTTATAATTGTTCGGTCCTTGAACTTTATAAAAGGTATCATTGGTCTTAATTTTCAAATATTCCAAATTGGCTCAAGTTTTTTTTATATAAAAAAGGACACCTATGTTGGTCCTCCTGTTTGCCTCTGGAGTTGCCTGAGACAGCTAACTGACTAATGGTATTCAGTAACAAGTATTACGGCACACAGTTAGTATCAAGGTACATGATTTTTATGTCTTTAATGTCCAATCGTTTGATTGTAGCCTCAATCTAATCGAATTGAGCTTGAATTATTATAAGTTTTTTTTGCTAGGCAATTTGAACCTGTGTTAAAATGTAGGTCACAAATTAATAGAGGTTTTCTGTACATTTCCTTTGCCAGTATAATCAATAGAGGTTTCAGTTGATCTTGATATTACGCTTTTGATTTGTGAGATAAGGGTATTGTTACAGTAAGTATATTTCGTCGAATGGAGTTCCTGTTGAAGTGTGGTACTTTGTTTTTGCTAACTGGTACAGACTACTTGACACTAAAACCTCAGTGAATGATTTAGAAGCCCAATACAATCAAGGTATCTAATCAGAATTAATTTGTTGGTGGTGGATAGTATGTTTTATCTTTCTTCTCCATCTCAGCATTTTCCTCTGCAGTCTGCATCAACTGTCCCCACCAAAATTTGGTGCCGATGACGTGGAATTCCTCCTTACCAGTAGTCTTCTTCTTTTTCAGAGATCAGTACAATAAAAATACCTCTAATAAACCTAAAATAAACAATGTTCTTACAAATACAATTAAAACATTGATTTAGCTCCTAGATAAACATCCAATCCATTGATTGTCTCTCAACTTGCAAATTTACAAACAAATAGTGACTGTTAAATCTGATTGTTTCAATAATTTTTTAAAAGGTGAAATTGAATAGTAAATATAAATTAACTACCTCGTGCATTATGAGCGGCTCTGTTCTGTCTTTTCTGTATATCTTGGCTGACTTGGTGTCCTCTTCTCCTATTATTTAGTATGTCCATCAATTGCGGAATCCAGTCGTGTCGTCTTCTACCCGAAGTAACATTTTTTATTTCTGGAACAATGACATGGCCCTCGTGTTCAGGCCATTATGACTGATTGTCATACACATGCCATTCACCCCTCCATGTGTTGATCAGTGTCTGGATGTGATAGTAGTGATTTACAAAGCTGTCAGGGTCGATGCCTTAGAGACAGCACACGGACAGAACATGAGAACACGATATTATATCTAATTGAGGTTTCTGGTATGTGCATTCCACCGTGTTATCATCCTTAATAACCACCGTGTATTTAAAATTGGCCTTGGTAAAACGGCCAGAATCATCAGGCAGGAAAGCATGAACTCTCTCTTGTGTGGAGGTTACCTCAAACTCGTTGTAGGTGCCAAACCCCCGAAGCGTCTTCATAGTATTGGACCTTTCGAACCGTTTGTTAATAAGCTTTGAACAATTAAAAAAAATAAGTTAAATTGTTGATTTTGTTACAATGCCGTAAAAATAAAAGGAACAATATAGTACCTGGATTTTTTCTCTTGATTGCCTCCAACAACAAAACTATAAGAGCGTAAGACCCCTCTCAACTACCAAATTAGTGGGAAATTGCCAACTCACGGCCACACCACAGTTTGTTATATGTCGGTATCTAACTGTTATATCTTTCAGCAACAGCGATCTCGACAGCTTGGATACTCAAATCAACATCGTTTCTCATGTGAGCTGATATGCAATCGGCGACCATAGTAGCCGACAACTGTGCATGATCTATTCTTGTCACATCCGCGTGATAAGAATATTTTGTTGGACACTTGGAGACACGCCATTATGTACCGTAACCAATGGCCCTCGTGAATATGTACCAGGTGCATCTACTGTCCTTGCACTTGAACCTCATTCTGGTCGTGTCACTGTGCGTATTCCTTATCTCTTTGTTGCAAAGAATGTGAAACTTGGCAATTGCGCTCTTCATTTGCTCTTTTGAGTCGTAGGTTTGTCCCTCCGACAATTCATTCTCATACTCTGCTGCCCGTCCAAACAAACCCGTATTTGCTTCATAAAACCCTGATGTGTCATTGAAAGCCGAAACCGGGTGCTCAAACCCGCGATCCATTATCTGAAATCAGCGATCCATCTTGAAAAACCTCTGTCCAAGTACAGGCCTAGTATCTTCCTGGTCACTCTGTCGCTCATATCCTTAGGATCAATATCACCCCAATTTTCCTATGTCTCTTCTAATTTCGGATCCACTGTTTCATCGGTTTCATCCGAATTACAAGATTGACTCCAAGTAGCAGTTCGACTAGTAGAAGGTTGGTCAATATGGGTCAGGCCCGATGGGGGGGCCGACTACTAGACGGTCGGTTCCTCTGAACTGGGGCCTGACTACTAGACGGTTGGTCAATTTAGAGAGGGGACGTACTTGAGCCAGATGAGTTAACCCGACTACGACCCTAGATTAACCTCGTAAGTGGGTTGGTACGCCGGACTCGGGTCTCCACATATAGTTCAATTACCTTGTACCTACCCCCAAGAAAACTCATGGTCTGGTTGTACAGTACCTGCCAGACTCCATTATTCTGAACAAGAAAAAGTTGGAACCAGGTTTGTGCTGAACTAGTGGGCATGCTAATTTTGGCATGAATATTAAGGTCATACTGACCCTGATCCAATACCAGACCCTGACAAATAATTGATTTAATCCCCACATAACCAGTACGGGCATTACCGGAATCACAGTAACAGGCATGATAATAATAAACCCCATTAGGGCCTGTTTAAACATCACCACCGGTATAAATGGATACCATAAGAGCCATTTTGACTCCAATACACAAGAAATCTAAAATTAAAAATTAACTAAATTAATTATTAACCTACTGAAAAATAAAAAAATTGAAAAATAAAAACAAAAAAAACTTACAGATCAACTCTTGTTCAGGAGAGAGATTTGGTGAATGTGAGAAATGAATTTCTCTCTCCAGGACAACAATATATGGAAAAACATACAGAGGCCACAGAGCCATTGGGCGGCTCTGGGGCCGCATCGGTATTGTGCGGACCCCAGTGTTTGAGGCCGTAGAACACCGGAGCTGCCTGGGTTAATAGCAGTACTAAGTTTGTAACTAATAGCAGTACTAAGTTTGTAACAGAATAGCTTAGTTTGTAACAGAATAGTCTTTCTGTATAGTCAGTTAGAAGTCTCATGTATAGGCTATATATAGATGACTCCTCTGTACATTTGTCAAGTTGAATAAAATCATTTTCTGATTCATTCCTATTCGGTCGCTCCTAAGATGGTATCAGAGTCGTAAAATTTTTCTCTCTTCTCTCTTCTATCTCTCTTCTTCTTCCTGCCGCCAATCAAGAACTCAAAATGACATCAGCTTCTGAGATTTCCAGCACTCCTTCTCACATTTCCAGCGATCCTGTGATCCAGATTTCTATTCCAGTCTCCACAAAGCTTGATCGACAAAATTTCCTCACCTGGCGTTCACAGATTGAGCCAATAGTTGATGGATTTGGTTTATCTCAGTTTCTTGATTTCTCCCTACAACCTCCTGCCAAAGAAATTGTTACTGAAGGTGTTTCTAAGCCAAATCCTGCCTATCCTGCCTGGTACAAGCAAGATCGCCTCTTGCTTGGCTGGATCCGGTCTTCCATTACCGGTCCGGTTCTATCTCAGTACATCAGCTGTCAGACTTCTGCTCAGCTATGGTCTTCCCTTCATCGGGTGTATTCCGCCTCCTCTACGGCTCGCGAGATGGAACTCCGTCGGGCTTTACAAACCACCACCCGTGGTGGCAAGTCTTGTGGCGATTACTTTGAGGAGATGAGGGGCATTGCTGATCAGCTCTCTGCTGCCGGTTCACCAGTTCCAGATTCTGATCTGGTTCGCTATATTCTTGGCGGTTTGGGAGCCGAATACAATTCCTTTGTTGTCGCTGTCACTACACGATCTCACCCGATCTCTCTGACCGAGCTTCATTCCTTTCTTCTTGCACATGAGACTCTTCTCTCTTCTCAAGGTCAGGTCTCTTCTTACACCTCCGATCCTGTTGCTCTTTACTCAGCTCAATCTCAACGAGGAAGAGGACGGGGTCGTGGTCACAAATCGGGTAGAGGATCTGGATCCGGATCCGGATTGTTACCTACACCTACTGGATCGGGCCGTGGCGGAGCAGGCCGAGGTGGATCAGGCCCAGGTCATTCCACAGGCCAAGCCAAAGGTCCACAAACCTATACACAGGCTCCCTCTTCAGCTGGCAGGGGATCTCCAAATTTGAATTTTTCTGCTCAACCCGCCACTGATCTGCCCACCTGCCAGGTTTGCTTCAAGAAAGGTCATACCACTCTGGAGTGCTGGTACCGCTTTGATCACTCTTACACTGCCGCTCCTCCTTCTCAGTTTCAGGCTTTGTGCAGCTCAGCCGCTTCCGCACCACATGAGGAATGGTTCTTAGACTCCGGCGCGACTCACCATGTCACCGCTGATCTCACCAATCTCAACTCCTTCTCCCCATATGTTGGTACTGAGCACCTCCAAGTAGGTAATGGACACATTCTACCTATTTCTCATCTTGGCAGTAGCTCAATTCCAACCAATAATGGCAAGTTAACCTTGAATGGTGTTCTTCATGTGCCTAATATAACCAAGAATTTAATAAGTATATCACGGTTTACTTGTGACAATGATGTACTTATTGAATTTCATTCTCTCTTTTGTGATATTAAGGACCGTCGTACCAAGGCTCTACTACTTCGAGCCAAGCTCCGTAATGGTCTCTACACCATTTCACCTTCTCCACATGCTTTATTTGGACAAAAGGTCCCGGCTGATGTTTGGCATTCCCGTTTGGGGCATCCTTCTTCTACAACAACTCGTCTCACAATAAATTCACATAATTTGCCACTGTCTTCTTCTACTTTACATTCTTGTATTGATTGTAATAAGGCCAAGGCACATGTTTTGCCATTTCGCCCTTCTTTTTCTTTTGCTTCCTCTCCTTTAGAGGTTGTTCATACGGATTTGTGGGGACCTTCCCCGATTGTTTCCTCAAGTGGCTTTAAATATTATGTGCATTTTATAGACGAATTTTCCAGATTTTCATGGATATACTTTCTTAGAACGAAGGATGAGGTTATTCATGTTTTTACTCTTTTTAAGTCCCAAGTGGAGAATTTGTTTGAGAGGAAAATAAAAATCCTTCAATCGGATGGTGGCACCGAGTTCAAACCCATTCCCAAAACCTATCCCCATATCATTCACCAAGTCTCATGCCCTCACACTCCACAACAAAATGGCATTGCGGAACACAAACACCGTCATGTCATTGAATTGAGTCTTGCTATACTTTCTCATGCCTCGATTCCTCTTCGCTTTTGGGACCATGTCTTTCAAAGCGTTGTCTTCCTAATCAACCGCCTACCTCCTTCTTCTCCCCCTCATACTCCTCCCTACAAGCTCCTCTTCAAGAAAGACCCGGATTATACCTTTCTCAAGGTTATTGGCTGCCTTTGTTTTCCACTACTTCGACCTTACAATGCACACAAGCTCCAATTCCGCTCGCTTCCTTGCGTTTTCTTGGGGTATTGTCAACACCAAAAGGGTTACAAATGCTATCATATTCCAACAAATAAAATCTACATTAGCCGTAATGTGAGATTTGATGAAAGCATTTTTCCCTTCTCTGCCTCTGATCGGTCTGCTACTTCCTCTCTGCCACCGAATTTCTCTACTGCAGATTTCTTTTCCACCTCTGTACTCCTGATAATGATAAATTATATATACATTTGATCTTGATTTTATCATAAAACAACCTCAAATATCTTGTGTTTAGAATATAAAATGATTAAAATACACCTGGAATCAAGTTACTGCGGTTATTTGGCTTTTCAATGCAGGAAATGATGCAAATTGGTGAAAATACCTCTCAGTGCGGATCATTGAAACGCACTGCGGATTGGTTCGGACGCACTGGAGACTCAGCTCTGCGCAGGATTTTTCCCGAGCACAATGCGGACGCACTGAGAGCCGCACTCAATACTTGGCCAATTTCAGAAACTTCAGAACACAGAATCCACCCGCAGTGCGGGTCATCCATACGCAGTTCCACCCGCACTCAAGTGAATTCGCAGAAGATCCAGGAAATTTAAATAAGGAAACTTAGACCCACTGCGGGTGAGACCACCCGCAGTTCGGATGAACATGACCCGCAGTCAGCCAGAATTACCCAATTTCAACACGGATTCTATTTTTAGCACTCCAGGGACACGATTTAAGAAGACAAAAATAGACATACTTGCCAGGAAAGAAATGTAAAAAGAGCACCCACTAACTCCACATTCTAGCCTCTAAATTGGGCATGATCTCTTGCTTTAAAAGGGGGGCTCATTTCCATTCAGAAATCTACACACAACACATCTCATTCTCTCTCTATACACAAATTCTTAGCCATAATTTCTGAAGGAGGTAAAGCTTTCAAGCAAGGAGAAGAAGGATTTCCTGAGCAAGATTTGGCAAGATAGAGGTTCTAGATTCAAAGGGTGTAATTATTCTTTATTTCATTTCCTTTATTCTTTGCCAAACTTTGCGATGTTTCCCTCCAAGATGGAGTAGTTCTCTCTCTAGGGGTTTAGGTCAATATGCATGAACTTGTTTAATTCTATTTTATTCGATTATTTGCTTTTATTATGATTGTTTTATCGGATTTGATTGTTAATTTCTGTGATTTAAATAATTTGTGTTAAATACATAATTAGTACTTGAATTGTAGCATCTCGTTTTGGTTTCAAAAGAACCAAAATTGACTAGGATCAATAGGATAGTACCAAAATTATGAATGCAAATACCTTAGGTTTAGATTAAGATTCTAACCAATTTAATCTAAGCCGGAACTATAGAAATTAAGGTTAGGGATTTGGTGAAGAACCTAACCGTGAAGTCAAACCCTAATTAGGACATCTCAAATCGAGTCGGATATTGGTATCGTGGACTTAATTGTGAAATACCAATATTTGAGGAGATGAGAGACTAACAAGAGCTTATGGTCTAGGTAGCTAGGATGAAGGACTAAAACGTGAAATTCGAATTACTTAGACACGTTATTAATTCATGAAAGTGACCCTTAATGACATATTAGGTTAGAAACCTCATCAAATCATACATGAATTTAAGCAAATACCGGATAAATAGAGTTAACAAGTGATTGTAGACCAAAGACCCCTAGATTCTCTTAACCTTGAAAACAAACCGACTTTTCTTTCTTTTACTTTTACTTTTAATTGTTTAAAAACTCCTTCCTTCGGGTATTGAACCCAACCTTAGGATTTTTAGTACAAACCCCCCCAAATTTACTTTATTGCACTTTACTTTCTTTCTTTTCTGAAATTTATCATCTAAAGTTGAAAATTAAGTATTTATCTTACTCCTTGTGGTTCGATACCCGATAATATACTACACGGTAGGATTGTATACTTGCAATCTAAATCGAAAGTGTATTTGAGGATAAAGTTTTTTATATATACCCTTTGGACGTATCAACTCCCTGTTATTTCTCCTTCACCACAGCAGCCCAGCTCCACTTTAGCCTCTTCTCGGCCTGCTACTATTGCTGATCAGCCCACTATAGCTCCTGCTAGGCCTGCTACTGTGATTACTCGGCCTCCCTCTAGTCCTACTCGGCCCATTACTGCTGATCGGCCTGCTACTGTGTGCACTCAACCTCTCTCTATTGAGTCTCTGCCTCCTACTGTTGCTGCTCGGCCCATCCAGACTACTCAAGCCGCTGGGCCCTCTTCCCCTTCGGTTCGGCCTACTCCAGGCTCCTCTTGCGCAGCCCATTCTGACTATCTTCTGGAGCCCGCTATTCCTGCTATCTCCTCTCTTCCTGAGAGCCCATTCACTCCAGTTCCTGTGCCTCATTCACCTCCAGTGCAGCATCACATGGTCACTAGGCAGAGAGATCACACTCGCAGGAAAAAGGTGTTTCCTGAACATGTTACTTTCCTTACTACTAAGCATCCTCTCTCTCCCTCTTCTTTTCAGGAACCGACTTCCTTTACTATGGCTAACAAGTCACCCGAATGGCGTGATGCTATGGCAAAGGAATTAAGTGCTCTTGCTCAAAATGACACATGGGATCTTGTACCATCTTCTCATGACCAACATGTAGTCGGGTGCAAATGGATTTACAAAATCAAGAAGAAAGCCGATGGTTCCGTTGAGCGGTACAAGGCGAGGCTTGTTGCCAAAGGCTATACACAAGAGGAGGGTATTGACTACTCCGAAACCTTTAGCCCGGTGGTCAAGCCAACCACTATTCGTGTGGTCCTTTCCTTAGCCGTTTCGCACAAATGGCCGATTCGCCAACTCGATGTCAACAACGCCTTTCTTCATGGTGATCTTCAAGAATGCGTCTACATGGCTCAACCTCCGGGATTCCTCGACCCTCAACATCCCTCTCATGTTTGCCGTCTCAAGAAAGCCCTCTATGGGCTCAAGCAAGCACCCCGAGCTTGGTTTCACAAGTTAGGTTCAGCTTTATCCGAACTTGGGTTTAAACCTTCTCACTCTGATCCCTCTCTATTCCTCTTTCATTCACCTAAGGGTTTGATTTTTGTACTTGTGTACGTTGATGACATTATTGTCACAAGTTCAAACCAGGCCCTTCTTTCTTCTCTCGTATCTTCTCTTGCCTCTCGTTTTTCCTTGAAGGACTTGGGTCCTCTTCACTAATTTTTGGGCATCCAAGTCACCCCTACACCTCATGGCATTCATCTCTCACAACCGAATTATATTCGAGATCTTCTCATTCGTGCGAAAATGGAAGGTGCCAAGCCGTGCTCTACTCCCATTGCTTCCGGCCTCTCTTTATCCAAGCATAGTGGCTCTCCTTTGGCTGATCCTCATATGTACCGAAGCACCGTTGGGGCACTTCAATATGCCACCCTTTCTAGGCCCGATATCTCCTATGCCGTGAACAAGGCGTCCCAGTTTATGCACACTCCCACCGATGATCATTGGAATGCCGTTAAACGCATATTACGGTATCTTAAGGGCACTCTCACTCATGGCCTACACATCCTTGCTTCTTCATCCCTTGATTTTCATGCCTATTCGGATGCGGATTGGGCCGGTTGCCCGGATGATCGCCGCTCCACATCCGGGTTTTGTGTCTTCCTTGGCTCGAATCTTCTTTCTTGGGGTTCGAAGAAACAACATACCGTCTCAAGGTCTAGCACTGAAGCTGAATACCGTAGCATGGCCGTGGCGTGTGCAGAATTGATTTGGGTTCAGCATCTTCTTCGAGAGCTTCGGGTTCCTCTCCTTTCTCAACCTTCCTTATGGTGTGACAACTTGGGCGCAACTTTCTTGGCTTCGAATCCAGTCTTTCATGCGCGTATGAAGCACATAGAAATAGACTTCCACTTCATCCGGGAACGTGTTGCCTCCAAGGAGCTTCGGATTCAGTTCATCTGTTCCAAAGACCAGTTAGCTGACCTTTTTACTAAGGGTCTATCTTCAGCTCGTTTAGCTTTTCTTCGGTCCAAGCTTCGCATAGCTCCTGCCCTTGCTCCACTTGCGGGGGGGTAATAGCAGTACTAAGTTTGTAACTAATAGCAGTACTAAGTTTGTAACAGAATAGCTTAGTTTGTAACAGAATAGTCTTTCTGTATAGTCAGTTAGAAGTCTCATGTATAGGCTATATATAGATGACTCCTCTGTACATTTGTCAAGTTGAATAAAATCATTTTCTAATTCATTCCTATTCGGTCTCTCCTAAGATGGGTAGAAATAGAAAAAAAATAAAAAACAGAGGTATTTTGGTTTATTTTTTTTTTTTTAAGAAAATGCTATATATAAAAATTTCGGTTTCTCATGTTTTGATTTTCCTCTTACAAAATTTGTCTAGTCTGTTTAACCCGAACTACACACAAAATTATTGCTTCTTTTAATTTAATTCCTTGACTAGCAGTGATGAGTCATGTCATTTTGTTGAACTGTCATGCATATGATTGATTGGTCCTACTAAGGTTGTGCTCATTTTCTTGTTAAGTGGAGACCAAGGAATGCATTGTAAGGTAAGCTTTAGCTGTTTTGTACGGATCCAATTTTATCAAATTTCAAAAACGTACCCGGAGATCAAATTTTATATTTTTCAAAATCAATATACTCCTGTTTTTTAGATAGGTAGAAAATCACTTTAATAAAAAAATTCTGAATTATTCGAAAGTAGTGATTTTTTTATCTATCTAACAAATAGTAAAAAAATATAAAAATTGTAATATTTAATCTCTAAATATATTTTCACATGAAGATCATAACGAGCAGTTAAGATGACGTTTGACTATTGAAAATGGACCAATAGTACGGACTGATCTACGCTATGCATAGTACTGTAGCCTCACTAAATAAATGGAAGTTAATTATTTATTAATTAAAAATTATATTATTATTATTAATAATACTTATCACCTTATAACTATGGAGGTCGAGCTATCCAACTATTTAATATTTATAAATATTTGCTCATTTTGAATTTTGAACTATTTAATATTGATAAAAGTTTATTCTTTTTAAATTTTGAATCTACAACCTCTCACACATACACATGCATATCATTGTCTTTTTTACTGTATCAAAAGTTGATTCTCAAATTACATTGGAGGAGGCTTGAACCCATGACCTATAATAGTAGACTTGAGAGTAGGTCCGATGTCCATCGGACCTACCTCGGTTCGATGGGTTTAATCACCATCGATTTGCTTTTAGATTCGTGCGAAATTCTTTAAACCCCGTGCGTGTATGTTTCAATTTTCGTGCGCACAAATCTTATACTAGATCGGACGGTCAGCGTGGCGTTGAACCTAAAAGTAGGTCCGATGGCCATCGGACCTACTCCGTTCTCATAATAGTATGATAAAGAGCGCAAACAATCTATATACACTCCTGATTGGCTGATGTAAATTTATACTACGGACCAATGTACAACTTAGCCTTAATCTTTATACAATATACACTCCTGATTGGCTGATTCCATACACAATATAACGCTAAATCTGTAAATCACCTAACCTTGCCTCAAAGTCAACAAAACTTTTTACGTAAGAGCAGCGATCATCAAAAGCGAACTAATAGTATAATCTCAATCAATACATAGTCTATGTTCAATCTCTTTCCCTCGCCTAAGAATCTCTATCTTTTAAAGCAATGCAATTTCTCGTCCTTTACATTGGTCAATGAGATCCACAGATTTGAAAATATCGGTCTTTGAATTAAGTGCGCCTATGAGTTCTTTATCATTCATTTCGTCAAAAATATCAATTGAGATTTGAGAGCAGGTATCTGGTCAATTTGTATGATCTACACAGTTATTTACTACTGATAGTGAAATGAAATGAAATGAAATCAACGATGCAAAGCTTCTTTGAGGCTATTCGGCAATAATCTACTTCCTTTAGTTTTCTTAGCTGCTTAATTCTGACAAATAACGATTTTTTAGCGCGGATTAAGATCACCTCATTTAGTCTTTTTTAAGTGCGCCTCATGAGTTCTTGATCATTCATTCGTCAAAAATATCAATTTGAGATTTGAGAGCAAGTATTAGGTCAATTTGTATGATCTGCACGGTTATTTACTACCTGATCTGATAGTGAAATGAAATGAAATCAACGATGCAAAGCTCTTTTTGGGGCTGTTCAGCAATAAGGAAAGTCTTAAAACTTAATCCGTTTTTTTTAGCTTTCTTAGTCGCTTAATTCTTCCGAAAAATAATTTTTTAGCGTGGATTAAGATCACCTCCTTTAGCCTTCTTTTGCCCGGATCTTAATTCTCTGTCTGGACCTTAAGGCACCTCTACTTCTTTTTTTAATTTCTTTAGCTTTCATTTATGAATTAAGACAACTGAATATCGATTCCATAGTACTCCTTAAGTTCTTAATCCGTTATTATCGAACAGTCTCTTTAAAATTATTCTGAATGATTCCTTTGAAGTTTTGGGCCCAATTAGGCCCATGTTCTAAATTAAAGAAAAAATTACTACCAAGTACCAACTCGGCGTGTTAGATCAGTGACGCGATCTGAAAGAGATCTTAAAGGAAAAACAAACTACATAATTTATTCCTCTTGACAACCCATTAGATTGGCCATTGAGATCTAATTGACCTATACTTTTTGTGTATGATTATAGCTAGATACATCAGGATCCTCCTCTTCTTATTTTAAGGAGGTAAGGTAAGGTTCAATGAGAAGAGAAAAGCGTAGGTCTGATGGACCCGATGTACTTTAAGATTCGTGCGGACAAATTTTAATATGCATCGCACGGCTTTGGTGCTTAATGGACCAAAGGTAGATCCAAAGTATATCAAACCTACTCTGTACTCCAATAAGAAATAGCTGGAATTGACGCCTAATATGTTATGGAATTGGCAGTTGTTCGATGTTCTTTCAGAACTATTTGATTCACATTAAAAGTTTTGCGGACAATTTTAAAATGAGTACATATTAAATGCGTACAAATTTTTATGTAGATCAAACGATTCTGATATCAGATTAAATTTGATTGAATGCCATTGGATCTGTCCCACCAAATTTGATTTTTTTTAAAATATAATTAATTTTAATTATTTTAACGAAATAAGCATCATTAATTTGGTTTTTTATAAAAACAAGGAAGAATTTAAATTTGGTTCTAAGAGATCTATGATAGGTCATATTTCTGCTTATTATCCCCTTCACCGATCTTGGGTGGAGCTGTTTTTTATATAAAACAAATCAATAGTGTTTGTTATGTTAAAATAATTAAAATTGACTCTATTTAAAAAAAAATCCCCAAATTTGTTATACTCAAATTTAATGTCTTGCTGCACAGTGACATCATCTCTTTGCTAGCCAGAGGTCAACCGGGTAGTTATCCTTTGCGGAGTTCTATAAAACTCTGCAGGTGCGGAGCAAATGAACGGACCAGATTAACTCTCAGCCGCTTTGTGATCGGGTTAACGGAGGGGGCAGTATTATTGTGCTTTTAGATTCGTGCAAAGTTAAAACTAATGGACCACTAACGGATCAGATTAAAAGAACCGCAGTCTGCGGAGCTTTTAAGCTCCGCAGAGGATAACGTTCCGAGGTCAACCGCCACAACGGCACAACTAGACCGTGACTTGCAATAAATCAACATAGATATTTTGCATTTTGCTTGTACAAGCAGATCTGAGCTCTGAAAGCGAAAATATCTTCCACTTGCAGTTTAATATATATATATATATATATATATATATATATAGAGGCTTAAGTTTCATTTTCATTTTGCTTAAAAGTTTGCATATCTTGAAAAGCACCTATTATTCTCCTTTTTGTTTTCTTTATCACTCATGTTATGTTTTTCATTTGAACTCTGCAACAAATTGCATTTTTAAAATAGATTTCTCAACAAATCAACGGGTGTGTTCATCACAAGTTGCGTTAATTTTAAAATAACGCGCTTGGAAATGTCCCTCGGTTTCTTCCAAGATCAACATGCACTAAAGAACTAATTAAAGTATATCCACTTGTAATTTTCATATAATAAAACAACCAAAAGTTTGCCACAAAACTAGTCTTTTATTTGCAAAACATAATAAGCAATTAGGTAAAATTGCTTCTAAATGCCTTCTAAATTAGCATTTAATTCATCAAATTAGAAGTTTCATTTTAGTTATTCCTTCCAACATGTAGCTTATTCTTTTCATTTCCTTCTTTTTAAAGTAGCTGTCACTTAAACCCATGATAATAATTTTGAAAAGTCATATCAGAAGAGAATAAGACAAAACAAAACATGCTCTGTTAGACTGTTAACCAGGTTCTTCGTTGATTATCAGTCAAAATCAAGAACATTCAAACGGAAGTAAAGGGGAAAAAACAAAATCAATTGTAATTTAATACCTAAATCACCACGGAATGGCCAATTCTAATCGCTGCAGCCGGTAAAAAAAAACCCAAATTTCGATTCCAAATTTACGGAATCAAAGTATTTACAAAAACTCAACATGTAACTTTCTCTCCCTATTTTCCCTACCATTTTTTTTTGCTTGCTATATACAATTAACCATCCAAAAAAACCATCCTCAATTCGACTAATAGCCGGCACCGAGCAATTGATGCGGCTGGAAGAGAATTGGGCTCGGCAACGGCGAAGAAGGCAATGATGGGAAAAAGTAATCATAATCCGAGAAATCCGTCGTACCGGCTGAACCCACGGTATCGGTCGTGTCACTGGTACCAGAGCTGAGGAGCACATTCCCCATTTCATCTGGGATGAGCTTTGCACGGCACAGCGGGCACGTGTGCTGATCATGGTCCATCCATCGGTCGAGGCAGCCGCGATGGAACACGTGGCAGCAATTCGTTAGCCGCCTTACCTCTTCGCGACCCGCTATATCATACAAGCACACGGCACAGCACACGGCCTCAGCCTTAGAATCCAATTCCTCGAATTTGATGACCGGCAAAACCTCCTCAATCCGCACCGACGGGACCGACTTGAATTCAGGCCGGCGGTGCTGAAGAGTCCTGGATGCCACGTGTCCCTGTACAAGAGGCTCATCAATTTCCAACAAGTCACCGAGGCCAACAGCACAGAAAACCCACAAGAGAAATCGACGCACGGCACCGAGTAGCAAGAGAAGGTGGAGCACCAGTTTAGGCAAGAGCAAGTCGGAGTAACCCACGGGGAAGCCCATTGTGTTGCAAGATAAATTCTATGTAGCGTTTTGGTATTGTTTTGGTGGTGAGGTGCTTAATTGGGAAGGAGAGGCTTTGGAAGGACTTATATAAAGGGGGAAGGCAATGACGCGGAAAGGTCATGTGAGGGGGCTTTGATCATAGGATTGGACTCGAGTTGAAGGGAATAATGGAATTCTTATATCCTAAAGTAACTTAAAGTTTGGGTTTATATCCGGACCGTAAGATTGTTTTGACACGATTTGAAGAGGAACCGTGCATTCTATCTCGAACCGGTTTGGCCCGAATTCTGATCGTACGGTCCAAGTCAAACTCAAAATTAGTGTTACTTTAGAGGAACCGGACTAAATAATATCAGGGTTTGGTGATTTGGTAGCACTTGGTGGTAAGCTTCTCAGGAGAAAGTTCCGTGAGATTAAAAAAGGTATTGGGTTGGGAAGAAAAAATACTTTTTATCTTTTCTTTTGTTTGGTTGGATCATCTCCATATTTGTATGCAGGCGATCTCATATGATGTTGTGGATCTGATTGAATATCAATCAAATAAATATTAGTTTAGATAATAAATTAGAAATAGATCTCATCTGATGATGTGCCAACTTGACATGCTAAATTTTTTTTTTTTTGTATCCCTTTTATTGAAATAAATTTGTGACTTATTAAATAGATTATGACCTCACACAAGCTAGATCAATCATTTTAAATTGATATTTGATCTATTCATATATCAGATAAACAGATAAATTGATATATTTTGGATTAAATGAAACATTGAGATCTCCAACGTTACAATTGTGTTATATATGAGTTTAATTTGCAGATAAGCTGCCTTAGATGGTCAATCAACGATTTTCCAGACAGATTCTTTTGAGCAGTTGATCTTCAGATAGATGGATCAAATTTGTTGAGAGCTATTCAAATGTGCTTCTACAGTTGGAGAGGATCCTGAGTCATGGTTTAGGAAGGTGCTTCGTCGGTGCAGCGCTGACGGCCTGACCGCCTGACCCGAAGTGGTTCCCCACACGCTTCAGCAAAACCAGACAATTGGTCGTACCAAGTAAATTAGAGTAATTGTGTGAACTGGGAATCTGGATGGAGAGTGGTAACTGGTAAACATCAAAATTTTGAACTAATTTAAAATTCTACGAGCAATTTTTTGGTCCGGTAAATACGCGTTCCACTTTTTTAAACTAACGATATTGCTTTCTCGTAAACAAGAAAAGAAAAAAAATTTGGATATCACCGCTTCAGTTTCCAAATTTTTTTATTTAGAAATATAAAAAATGAATTGTCAAGAAAAGGATGATTTTTCATTCGATACATAGCATAATTTTCAAAGTTCAAACAGTCGATCCAAACCGTTCAACATGAGCTATATATTAAAATGCGTTTGGAGATCAAATTTTATATTTTTTGTGAATTTTTTACTATTTATTAAGTATTTTACAAAACACTGTTTTTAGACAATTTTGGACCACTGAAAAACAACAGATTTATAAAATACTTAATAAATAGTAAAAAAATTCAAAAGAAATGCAAAATTTGATCTCCAAGCACATTTTAATATAGACATCATGTTAAACGGTTTCGATCGACTGTCTGGACTTTGAAAATCACAAAACTGAATTGTTGTAAGATGTTATAACTTACAAATGTTGTAAGTGCATCCCTCTTATAGTCCTATATATCCCTTCATAAAAAATAGAGGATTTTTTGTGGCCATATTGGTGTAATTGTAGGATATTAAAGGGTTTAAATCAAATTATTGGTTCGGTTTCTTTACGACAAATTATTGATTCGGTTACTTCTATTACATTGAGAAAAAAAAACACTCTATCTCTTTTATGAAAAATTTAATTTTAATATTTCTAAAATTAAAATTTTTTGTTCAATTTCCGGATAGACGCTAGCCAATTATTTATCTTGGAATGGAACAATGTTAATCTGATACAAGTTGCTCGGTTTAGTCTTCTTTTATTAATTTTTACAAATTAATTAAATCGAGTAAGTAACTTTCAAAAACAAGAAGTCAATGTTTTTTTAAGAGATTTTATTTATATTTAATTTAGTGTCAGCTAACTTGAGGTTATTGTAATCAGCCGAAATTTTTAAAGTTAGCACAGTTTAAAAAAAATAAATAAAGAAACTTATCGTTTTTGAGAAATTCGAAATCTAACACGGCCGCAGAATGATTATGCGACCTCAAATGCTGAAGACCGCACAGGTATTCTGCAGACCCAGTCGTTTTAGTTTCGTTTTGCATGGCCGGTGTTTTCATTTCTCATGTGTGTTGATTTCATTTTTTTTTCATAAATAACTTCCAAACTAATAGATAATGTTTTATTATAAGATAAAGTGTGTGCTAATTTTTATCATCGCCTTTTTGGATAAAGAGTTATCTTCATCTACCTTATTTGAAGTTATCACATATACATCGTACACTTTATTTCACTCTCAAATATTATTTATGTATCTATTTGGGACCACAAAATTCGAAAAATATACTAAACTATTAAATTAGGATTCAAAATATTAATTTGTACAAGACTTTGGCTCGCGGATACAAACATGCAAAAAAGACTATATATCTTAGATATGATTTTTAAATATACATGAATGTTCTTAAAAAAAATCAGAACAATTATGTACCAAATTTTGAGAAGAGGGAATTTGATATACACCCCTCAAAAACTTCTAAAATTACGTATTTTCACCTCTAAACTTTCAAAATTGACAAATTTACTCATTTATTGTCTTTTATACTAAAACTCATTTTAAATTATAAAATACTCATTTTATCCTTCAATAAAAGCACAAAAAATGTGTAGCTTGTTTAAGAAAAATACCGGTCTTATAAGATACCCATTATATCCTTTATCTTTTATAAAATATCTATTTTGTTCTCGAGAACCGGATATCCATTATACTTTTTACCTTTATAATATACTCATTTTGCCTTCAAAAATCGATCAAATATGAGACTGATATTTTTCTTAAACAAGCTCCAAATTTGTATGCTTTTAATGAAGGATAAAATTGATATTTTATAATTTTAAAATGATATCTAATATAAAGACGATATAATGGGTAAATTTGTGAGTTTGGAAAGTTTGGAGAGGGAAATACATAATTTTGAAGTTTTTGAGGGATCCCTTTTGAGAAAGAGACTTTAAAAAAATCAGTTCTAGGGTACATGGTTTTTATTTTTATGTTTCAATGTCCAATCAAAACGATAAAAAAAATCACTTCAACGTCCAATCAAGGCACATGACTTAAAAATAAAAATTAGTTCAAAGTACCATGAACTGAACCGATGTCGTACTCAGAGATTTTTTTTTATTCGTAGAAATTAAAAAATAAAAGATATGAAACTTTTTTTAAAGTTGTGAAATATTCCACCGATTTCAAAACATGTACCAAAAGCAAAATCAGTCTTGCATCTGTTTAGTTACAATAAAATATACAAAATTAGAAAGAGTTATTGATTTACAATATTTTTAGAAAGATCGGGAACAATAATCCCGATCTAAAGATTTGAATCGGACTCAATGATCACGATCCGAAGTATTAAAACTTAACAGAGATCATTAATAGCAAAAAAATATTTAAACTTTGAAACGAACCATTGATGTTGATCTTCCTACAAATATTGCAAATCAAACACTGTTCCTGTTTCGATACATCTTATTTTATTAATTTATATAGATAAAAAATTCTCTAGTTGATATTAATAATGCAATCTGATCGGATCTTTTCTAAACAATTTTCAACTCTACAGAATTAATTATGAATTCTAAGATGAGCAAGATTGATTAATTAAATCGACACTGTCCCCGTCTTAATTGATTCTCACTGATTTTAAGGCAAAGCAAAGAGGCTGCTCAAGACAAATGTCAGTTGTCACAGATCTGAAGTAGTTTAGATTTGGGGATTTGATTACGAACATCAATTAGAAATGATTATGTGCCTTGGAAGAAGAGCTAACACCATAAGCTGAGAGCCACAGCACAAAATTATGTATCCGCAAGGCAAATGAATCCGTATCCTCGACGGTACCATAAAAGATTCCCTTTTACGATTAGCTATTTACGGTTTGAGATTAACTCTCAGCCGGTTTGGGATTCGGGCTGACTGAGAGGGCAGTATTATTGGGCTTTGAGATTCGTGCCAAGTTAAAAAAGAACGGTCCAGATCAAGTAATTGTAAAAGATTCTCTATTACGGTACCGTCGGTGATATGAATTCCAAGGCAAATGGAAGTTAAATGATCAAATATAGAAGAGGAAACGAATCTGCTGAAATTTTCATTTGTGAACAGTGTTTTTGAAATTTCTGTTTTTTTCAATCTAGCCGTCAAGCTGTTTTTAGATGAGTGCACAGAAAAATTAACTGTTTCGAGATGCGTGCATTAAAAAAAATTGGACGGCTGGATTCGAAATTTCAGAGATTTCAGGAACACTGTTCACGAATGATGAATTTTCAGCAGATTTCAATTCATAGAAGAGAAGAGTTAATATGTGTTGTTGATTTCTTGTTCCAATTATAATTCATATTCTAAACAACTGTTTTTAAGGTTAAATATGACCTCCAAATAAAAATATGCTTACAAACCAAAATTTATATTTTTTTTTTCTGAATCCTTTTTACTATTTTTTTAGATAGTTACAAAAATCACTCTTTTTTTTAAAAGATTCTACACGAAAACAGTCATTTTGTGTCTATTTAAAAAATTAGTAATTTTTTTTAACAATATAAGATTTGATCTTCAAACATATTTTAAAATGAATATTATATTGAACAGTTTGTAGCGAACTTTTTTCAAGGAGATAAAGATATGAAACACAAAAATAAGAAAATTATTTTGTTCCAAATCAAGCGGTAATATAAGAATCTTGAATTGATTGATATTTCGTCAGGAAAAAAAAACTTTTTTTTTTCGTGATGATTTTTAGAGCATCTACATCACAGCAACTCAAATGAGTTTTTAAATAACTGTTAATCTCTTTTTAGAAATTAAGGTCCTTAAAATGTCTAACTCTCACATCTCTGAAATTAGTTTTAGAGTTTCTATTAAGCCATGTCAGCAACAAATTAAAAAGCAGAAATAATTTGAGCCAATCATTTAATCAGTATGGAGCTTATAAATAATTTCTTAATAAAAAACTTTACATAATAGTTTCTAAATAAGAAACTCTTACACATCCCTGAAACTAGATTAGAAACTGCCACGTCAAATAAAAAACTCTAGTAGTACCAGGGATGTAGATGCTCTTACATTCAAGATAAGAAAAGGGGGCCTGGCATCCGACCAATCACGAAGAAGTTAAGGTTTCCCTTTTGTTTGAATTTTTCAATTTAATAGTGGAAAATTTGATATTTGATGAAATTTATCTTTTAATTCTAAAATGAGACATCTCTGCACAGTGACTTGTTGTTCAGAAGTACATATATTTCTCATAGCATTTCTATCGATTCAGGCTAAAAATAACTGGGTTTTGAATGTATTTAGCTCTTACAAATCTTTTCTTGGATAGAGAAATAGCACTTATTTTCTAATGTTCTTTGTCGCATAAAAATAAAAAAATATTAATATTTAATTTCGAATCTAATCTTAAATTTTGATCTAGTCTCGAAAAATATATTTGCAAAAAATTTGATGCATTAAATTAGATATACTCCAAACAATGAATTTTTATTAGCAAAAAAAGTTACATAATTTTTAACCATATAATCAAGTCTGAGTTGAGAAAATGGCCTATGTTACCTTTGAAAATAAAATTGACTAAACATTTTAAATTACATTTAGAGATTTGAAAATTGAAAATAGCACGTGACTCTCCGTCGAAGAAAGAGAAATGACGCACGAAATTCAAAGCGAGAATTTTTTTTTCTCAGCAGCAATTTTTTTTCTTCAGCAGAAAAACCTAATTAGAGTTGGTTGTCAATTAAGAAAGAAATCATCAATTGATTAGAGTCTATGGTACTATGCATAGCACGGATTGGTCCGTACTACGGATTAATATTTTTTTTTTCAAAATTCTAACGGTCGATCCGAACCGTTCAACATGATTTCCATATGATAATATACTTGTGGGCTAAATTTTTTATTTTTTTAGAATTTTTTTACTATTTTTTAGATAGGTAGAAAATCACTGTTTTTGGATGGTCCAGAATTTTCAGATCAAGTGATTTTCTACCTATCTTAAAATATAGTAAAAAAATTTAAAAAAATATAAAATTTAGTCTGCAAGTATATATTCATGTGGAGATTACGTTGAACGGTTCGGATCGACCATTAGAATTTTTAAAATAAAAATATGACTCTGTAGTACGGACTATTCCGTACTATGCATAGTACCATAGACTCACTCAATTGATTATATCCAATTCACGATGTGTCCATTAATGATGGAGTAAACAACTGCTTTATTAGTTTCCTTTCTAAAATGTGAACATAATGGTTCAAATAAAAAAATTTCTCTCACCTTTTTGCTGCTTTGACCCAAAACTTTACTATTAAAATCCGCACCCATTAAAATGGACGTTCAAAATACTATCTAATGAACTTGGAATTTGAATCCCCTCATATACTTGATGAATTCAGATCCTCTCCGGTACTGTAATAGAGAATATTTTAAAATTACTGGATCTGAATCGTTCTTTTTAGTTTGACACGAATCTCAAAGCCCAATAATACTGCTCCTACACTAGCTTGAATCTCAAAGCGGCTGAGAGTTAATTTCAAACCGTAAAGTAAAGAGAATCTTTTATAATATTAGAGAGGATACTTGTCCATACCTGAGTACCTGACTGCATCATATTAAGTTATTAACTTTTAAACAAGCCGGATAAGAAATTCGGACATACATATTTAAATTTACAGTCATTTTGAAATTCGTTCAAAAACATAACGAGCAGTTCGAATCTAATCTAAATATCTAATGCAATCAAACCCGAATTCATGAACTTAGAGCAGAGCAGCCTATACGTGTGCTGCTGTGTTGTGTGCATCTGGAGAGAATTCATCAATCATTGTCAATTTGTCATTCTCCGTGGGGTCCCCACAGTTTTGTATCTTTTACCTCTGCCACCAGGGCTGTTAATGAGTCAAGCTCGGCTCAAAACTCAGCTATAAAGTGAAAACAGCAGGGACCTAAATTATGAGGAAAATAAAAACAGGAATACAATAACTGCTTTACAAAGAAACTAAGCTAAAAGGTAAGAAAAAAGATGTGGCTGGTGCTTGTGTCCGCTCTTGTCTACTCTGTTGGCCCAGTACCTATCAGAAAAAATACAGGGTCTAATTGTTGAAACTCCTGCATCCAATTTGAGTCCATATCCTCGACGGTACCATAAAAGATTCCCTTTTACAATTAGCTATTTACGGTTGAGATTAACTCTCAGCCGGTTTGGGATTCGGGCTGACTGAGGGGGCAGTATTATTGGGCTTTGAGATTCGTGCCAAGTTAAAAAGAACGGTCCAGATCAAGTAATTGTAAAAGATTACGTATTACGGTACCGTAGATGATATGAATTCATCCAATTTACCACCATTGAGTCTTGTCCCGTTGCAAACGATTGTCTCCTCTGCCCCGTTCTTCTTGCGTAATTTCCAAGCGTGTGAGGGCCCTTCAGTAGTTCAGTGCCTCCCTCACTACATATGATACTGCTATCCGTCCCCTCATGCTTCTGACCTTTCTTGCACATTTTATTACAGTCTCAGCAGCCAGCAGCATCCCATGATGGTATGTCTTGTTCCTGTCCCTCGCTCTGGCTTCATCAATGGTCAATGATGGAACCCAAATCGAATCTCATTCAAGAATTCTTTGATAAATTCTTGATTTGTTTGTTGAAAATTGAAAATGCAAGTGAATGTCAAAATCAGAATTACTCTGTACTGTAGTGACTACTGAGCATTCATGAATGGACAGGTATTCATTCGAATTTTGGATTTTATACCTATCTAAATAATAGAAAAATAAAAAATAGATCAAATTTAGTCTTCAATTAATTTTAAAATCAAATATATAAGTAGTTTATAGTATGAATTGAAATTGTTGTTTTGCTTAGATTTAAATACATAATTTTTGTGTTGGTTCTACTCATCAAATCAAGTCTGTACCAAATATTTGGCCCCTAATTGGAAATCACTGCAATCTTTTTTGTTGGATTGCGGTAACATAACCTCCAGGATTCATGCACTTCGTACATAGGAAACGTGTGCAAAATGCAACCGTAAAATTATGCATTTGTTAAAATGGGGTCCAAATTTCTCGTCAGCATGATCCATGATAACGCCGAGCATTAATTTTTATCCGATAATTTAATCAGTTCTGGAGATATAATATGTTATCACTTTCCAACTACCTCGATCTCTCTGCCTCTCTGGCCATTTCTATATAGAGAGGGATGCTTCTATGGGCATAAGGACCTATTTGTAAAATGAGCATATTTTTATTTTCAAAGTTCAAACAGTCGATCCGACTGTTTAAAATTATCTCCATATTAAAATGTACTTGGAGGTCAAATTTTACATTTTTCTGAATTTTTTTACTATTTATTAAGTATTTTACAAAACTAGTCAAATTCAGACCATTGAATTTTGTACACATCTTAATAAATAGTAAAAAAATTCAAAAAAATGTAAAATTTGACCTCCAAGTACATTGTAATATGGATAAAATGTTGAACGGTCGGATCGACTGTTTGAACTTTGAAGATAAAAATATGCTCATTTTACAAACAGGTCCTTATGCCCATAGAAGAATTGGCCTTCTATATATTCTGACAATATCAGTATATCACTATCACAAGTTATATTACCTATATAGAATGCCCTCCATCGTTGATTGTAATTGATGTGTAGTTCATGGAATATGCAGTTCTCGATCTGTTGATCACTTTTTATTTCTTCTGAGAAATAGTAACTCAGTTTAGGTTATCTGTTTTCATTTCTTTTCGGAAGCAAAGTACACTGCATGGTTTGAAATTGCAGCGAGGTTGAGACAGATTTTCAAGTTATGAGAATCAAATCTAGAAAGTTTCATATATAAGAGTTCATCATATAAAATTTACTCAAAGTTTTATAGCAAAATTTTGTCAAAATACAATTTATTTTAAATAAATAATGGTCAATTAATCTCCATTCAATATAACTGGATTTGCTACTGGCAGTGCTATATTAAAAAAAAAAAAAAAACAAAACTACAATTAACTACACTACTCCTACAATCTTATCCAGTTGCACTTAGAGACTGAATTGCCGAACTTTTTTTAGTTATCATAAATATATATATATATATATATATATATAGAGAGAGAGAGAGAGAGAGAGAGAGAGAGATGGGCTACAGTGCTTTGCAAATTAAAACACTCTATTTAATTCGGGCCACTTTTTCAATTTGCAAAACTCAAACAACCGATCCGAACCGTTCAACATGTTCTAAATATTGAAATGTGCTTGGAGACCGAATTTTATATTTTTTGGAATTATTTTACTATTTATTAAGGCACTTTGAAAATCGCTGATCCGGTGGTCCATAAATTTTTACTTTTTTTATTGTGGACCACCGGATTAGCGATTTCCAAAGTGGCTTAATAAATAGTAAAAATATTCCAAAAAATATAAAATTTGGTCTCCAAGCACATTTCAATATTTAGAACATGTTGAACGGTTCGGATCGGTTGTTTGAATTTTGCAAATTGAAAAAGTGATCTGAATTAAAAAAGTGTTTTAATTTGCAAAGCACCGTAACCTATCTCTCTATGTATATAGACCTGTCATATTTATTTGAAAATTTTCATTTTTATCTGACGCGAAATATTATATGCGCACCCTTCGGAAAGCGTGCTTGTATAATATTCATGTTTTTAGTGGTAGGTGACTGAGGAAAGGAGTTTTAGTTAGGTTTTAATACAATTTATTATCTGCGCAAACAAATAGTATAACAAACTGTACCAAATTTTACCAATTGATTGATAGATAATATATGTGTGCCACCTCTGGAAGATGCACACAGGATTAAAATGAAAATTTTCAAAAAAGTACAACTCTGTATTTTTTTTTTCCAGATAATAACTTAAAAAAATTCGGCTGAACTAGGATTCAAAGATGGAATGGCTAAACATCAATTTTTAAAGTTGATAATTGAAATGGCAGTATTTTCATTACGTATGTAAAAATTTTACATTTAAGTCCTTAGAGAATATTATATTGTGTTACTTTAAAAATTCTAAAAAGACTTGTTATTAAATTAAACAACAAGATTTAAATCTTTTACTGTGTTGCACATAATAAGAAAAATTATGTAATTAAATCAACACATCAAAAGAGATGCTAGTGGGTAGCAAAAATAAATTAGAGAGGCTAATATATTCCAAAATTAAAATTTAAACCAAACCATAGACGGACAAAATTTCAGGATCGGACATAAATTTGTCATAATTTTGAAGATAACAAAATACTTCTACAATTATTTTTTATTGTAGGTATGCTTTTACAATTACTTTGGACATGGGGCAAGGGAAATAAATCGGTTGCGATTCCAAAGAATTGCAGGGATTCTGCTTTTTCAAATCCAACTATTAATTTTTTGAAATGCACGAATCTCAAAAGTAGTTAGTTGTTATGCAAGAATCTCAAAATATATAAATGGTTGGATTTGAGAAAGCAGAATCCCTGCGATTCTTTGAAATCAGAGCAGATTTATTTCCTGGGACAAGTGCTCCGGCCACAACCAAGTTCCACCTTGAATGAGTAACCCACAAGATAAATGAAATTTCTCAACAACCAAATCATTATTCAAAATAAAAAATTTAACAATTCCAAAAAAAGAAAAAAAATAGCACCTTTAATTATTCTTTTATTTGCACAAAGGTTTATCCGCAATTCCGCATTCATGTATGAATATCTCATATGAGTCATATCTATCAATGTACCACCACAACACGATAAAATGATAGTACGTGATAGTACGGTGGTTTAATTTTTTAAGATGCCAAGAGTTAAAAAATGGCATTTCCAGCTGGATCCCTTTTAAGGCGGAGTTATCTTCTTCTTTTTATCCAGACACGTCGATTAAAGGCCCAAGTAGTCTTTAATCTTTAATTCTTTATGGACCAACAGTTCTGAGATGCTGTCCGTACGGTAAATAGTTCGACTATAATCTAATACGTGAAGAAATATCTTATAAATATCTTAGAAATACTTAGAAATACTTCGACTATAATCTAATACGTGAAGAAATATTATTTACTAAATAACAAAACACACAAATATAAGTAATATGTTTAATATTTTTCTTATAACAAAACGTATACACTAAATAATTAAAATAATTACTAATTAGTGTTCAAATATTATCATATGATATATTACACAAATCAATTTTATTAAATTGAATATATTGTATAGTTTATATATTATTTTATTTCATATAATTACTCTATAGGATAATGGGTACGAAATAGTCTTTACCTATATCCTTATCCGTTTAGCTAACGAAAAAAATATTATCCATACCTGTCTTATCAAATACAGTATGGATCAGATAAATAGTTAAAAGGGTATGCCATTGGCCCATTGACAAGAAACAGAGCTATCCGTCCTGCTTTTTCTTAAAGAAAACAAAAGAGAAGCCGGTTTCTCACTATTGTTGAGTAATGTTTTTAATTGTGATTCAAATTGTCCATATATTTTGTATATGTTATTTTTTTTCCGTTTTTTTTTTTTTTTTTGAGAAATGAAGTTGCTATTGCTGCCGATTTATATATTGTCCATGCTGGATTGTACAACTTAATACGTGCATAAATATTTATTTGTAGCAAATACGAACTGATACTGTAATATTTTGCACACTAAACAACTAGAATTCATTTGCTCTATTTTTTTTATGTTTATCTAGATATTTTGAATCAATAATTGTTGTATAATTTCCTAAACTCATAGTTATCTTTTTTAAAAGTTGTATAATTTCCTAAACCCTAAACCAGTCCACCGATTTCTATTAGAAATCAATTAAACCAAGACAAAGTACCCAAAGCAGGTACTTTGAACCCAGTTATCAGTACATCAGAGTCATACAAAATAACAGTATCAACAGAATAGTAAAACATCACAAAGCAGTACAAAAGGTCATAGCTAAACTAAACAAAATACCAAGTTCAGTAATCTAAAAGATCCCAATCACAATATCATCATCATCATCATTTAGCAGGGCGCCAGACATTGGAGATATAAGGCTGCCATGCTCAAAATCCTTCCTAGTCAGGTGCAAAAGAGGGTCCAGATCTTCCTGTGTCACCTGCACTGCTGTGCCTCCTGCCAGTGACACCAAGATGCATGTCCACTGCCGTGGTCACGTCCAGGGCTGGTTCTTTCCTCCATCCGTAACTGATCTGGTAGATCCTTAATATCATCATTTCTAGATGAGCACCAAAATGTTGTTAAAGAAATAATTCTTTTACCCAAAGCCCTAACAGAAGCTGGATTAGAATGATTAAAACATACATTATTCTGTTCTAACCAAATAGTCTATAAAACAGCACCACGTAGTAATTCAATCAATAAACGATCCTTAAAAGGTATAGCTGCACCACAAATCATCTAAAGTAGTACATGCAAATGATATCACCGCTTCAGTTTCCAAAATTTTTATTTAGAAATATAAAAAATAAATTATCAAGAAAATGATGATTTTTTATTCGATACATAGCATAATTAGGATTTAGGACGTCTATATATAGAGAGAAGAGGAAGAATCCACTTACAACATTTGTAACATCTTATAACAATTTGATTTTGTAATTTTCAAAGTCCAAACAGTCGATCCAAACTGTTCAACATGATCTCTATGTTAAAATGTGCTTGGAGATCAAATTTTATATTTTTTGAATTTTTTACTATTTATTAAGTATTTTACAAAACCGCTGTTTTTAGACAATTCTGAACCACTGAAAAACAACAGTTTTATGAAATACTTAATAAATTGTAAAAAAATTCAAAAAAAATGTAAAATTGGATCTCCAAGACATTTTAATATAGATATCATGTTGAACGGTTTGGATCGACTGTTTGGACTTTGAAAATCACAAAACTGAACTATTGTAAGATGTTGTAACTTACAAATGTTGTAAGTGGGATCCCTCTTATAGTCCTATTCCTATATATCCCTTCATAAAAAATAGAGGATTTTTTGTGGCCATATTGGTGTAATTGTAGGATATTAAAGGGTTTGAATCAAATTATTGGTCGGTTTCTTTATGGTCAAAGTATTGATTCGGTTACTTCTATTACATTGAGAGATAAATAAAAATAAACACTCCATCTCTTTTCTGAAAAATTTAATTTTAATATTTCTAAAATAAAAAAATTTGTTCAATTTCCGGAGAGACGCTAGCCAATTATTTATCTTGGAATGGAACAATGTTAATCTGATACAAGTTGTTCGGTTTAGTCTTTTTTTTTTTAATTTTACAAATTAATTAAATCGAGTAAGTAACTTTCAAAAACAAGAAGTCAATGTTTTTTTTAAGAGATTTTATTTATATTTAATTTAGAGTCAGCTAACTTGAGGGTATTGTAATCATATGAGAGGGTTGATTTTCACCCATTATTTGATGTGAGGTCAGAAGACAAAGCAATTCGGTTTTCAATAAAATTTAATTATTTCTGAAACAAAAATGCAAAAATTTGTTTACTATTTGATGTTTTTTGGAATTTGTTTACTATTTATTAAGCTGGTTTGAAAACCGCTGTTTTTCAATGCTGCAAAAATTTAATAAAAACAGCAGTTTTCAAACCCGCTTAATAAATAGTAAACAAATTCCAAAAAATGTAAAATTTGGTCTCCAAGTACATTTTAATATAGATTGAACATCTAACGGTTTGGATTTGTTGTTTGAATATCAAATACTAAGATATGCTCCCATAAGCACTTCGGTTGAAATGCTTCCGGTAGCAAATTAGCCGGACCCTATATATATATAGACCTGTCATATTTATTTGAAAAATTTTCATTTTTACCTGACACGAAATATTATATGCGCACCCTTCAGAAAGCTTGCTTGTATAATATTCATGTTTTTAGTGGTAGGTGACTGAGGATAGGAGTTTTTAGTTAGGTTTTAATACAATTTATTATCTGCGCAAACAAATAGTATAACAAACTGTACCAAATTTTACCAATTGATTGATAGATAATATAGAGTAGAACTAGGGTGAGCTGTGCTCACCAAGCCTTTTGGTGAGCACACCTTCAAAAGCTGCATTTACAAAGTTCAAATAGTCGATTCGACTCTTCCAACATGTTCTTCATATTAAAATGTGCTTGGAGACCAAATTTTACATTTTTTGGAAATTTTTTACTATTTTTTCCGAGCCCTTGAAAATCACAGCTTTTAATTAAATAAAAAAAAAATTCAAAAAACACTGATTTTTCAAGGGCTCGGAAAAAATAGTAAAAAATTTCCAAAAAATGTAAAATTTGGTCTCCAAGCACATTTTAATATGAAGAACACGTTGGAAGAGTCGAATCGACTATTTAAACTTTGTAAATACGGTTTTTGGAGGTGTGCTCACCAAAAGACTTGGTGAGCACAGCTCACCCTAGTTCTACTCGATAATATATGTGTGCCACCACTGGAAGGTTGGGACTTAAAACAATATTTCAGTAACACAAACTGTTATGACATTATGTTGTGATCCAAATTGTAATTTATGCTCAGTACACCGTGTATCTTATTTGAATAAGTATTATGTAATTTAGACTCTTGATGAAAGAAAAAAGTTAGCAAATTCAGTTTGCTCAGGAGTTTCTCTCCTCTCTTCTTCCCCTTCGCACCAAACAATAGACGGACAAAATTTCAGGATCGGACATAAATTTGTCATAATTTTGAAGATAACAAAATACTTCTACAATTATTTTTTATTGTAGGTATGCTTTTACAATTACTTTGGACATGGGGCAAGTGCTCCGGCCACAACCAAGTTCCACCTTGAATGAGTAAGAATTCACATCACCTCGGGTTACCTGACTCAAGCAAATTATGATCGGACGGCCCATTTAACATGGCACGAAATCTCAAAACAGACTCCCTACAGTCTCAATAGGCACTGGATTGAGTATGATCAGATAGAATTAATCTGGTCCGGCCGTTGCAATTTGCTGGAGTCAGGTATCTGGGAGGATATCTGTCCGAATGAGTAACCCACAAGATAAATGAAATTTCTCAACAACCAAATCATTATTCAAAATAAAAAATTTAACAATTCCAATAAAAAAAAAAAAAAAACATAACACCTTTAATTATTCTTTTATTTGCACAAAGGTTTATCCGCATTCATGTATGGATATCTCACCGGCATTTTTATTAATACCCTAAAAAAAAAAACAAATTATCAAATCTGCCCTCACTTCAAAATTATTTTTAAAACTACCCCAACCGCCCGCCTGCTGGGTGGTCCGCTAGTGATTTTTTTTTTTTTTTTAAGAGACAGTATGAATATCAAGATGCTGAATTCTTAACGCTAAAAATTCGAATTTTTTTTAAAATATTAGTTAGATCACTTCTTTTAAGCATATTTATACTAAAATAGGCTAAATTACTTGAAATTATGTTAAATTACGTTGAATTACACTAAATTACTTTAAATTACGCTAAATAACAATAACTTCGCTAATTATGCTGAAATACGGTAAATTATGGTAAACTACGCAAAATTACGCTAAAGTAGACCGATTCTGTGCCATCTTTCATGAATCATAAAAAATAGTAAAAAAATTCCAAAAATAGTAAAAATTGTATTCTACAAGTTCATTATGTAACTAATTTACTGAGCTACTTGGATTGAATAATACAAATAAAAATCTTAATCGGAAACTTCAACTCAAGTTTTGAGGCTCTTCTCTTTATTTTTTGGCGATTCTGAATTTTGGAATCCGGCAACACTGGCACGGACGCATGCGCATTTTAGCAAGCTTTCCAAAAAGTGGTCATTTGCTGAAATCGGACACTCGAGCGCCGTTTTATGACCGTTTGAAGTTTCGTCGTCGTTTTTCGCCTTTTCAGTGACGATATCGTCCCTATTCATATGTAATTTAGCATAATTTACCGTATTTTAGCGCAATTTAATGTAATTTAGCGTAATTAAAGTAATTTAGTGTAACTCAACGCAATTTAACATAATTCCAAGTAATTTAGCGTATTTTAGTATAAATATGCTTAAAAGAAGTAATCTAACTAATATTTAAAAAAAAATCCGAATTTTTAGCGTTAAGAATTCAACATCTCGATATTCAAATTGTCTTAAAAAAAAAAAAATTCACTAGCGGACCGCCCAGCCGCTAGACGGTCAGCTATGGAAACTGAACCGCCCAGTGGCTGGGCTGTCAGATATGCATAGTGGACCGCCCAGCAGCTGGGCGGTCAGCTATGGAAACTGGACCGCCCAGCAGGCGGGCGGTTGGAATAGTTTTAAAAATAATTTTGGAGTGAGGGCAGATTTAATAATTTGTTTTTTTGTTAGAGTATTAATAAAAATATCGGGATATCTCATACCTATCAATGTACCACCACAACATGATAAAATGATAGTACGGTGTGTTAATTTTTTAAGATGCCAAGAGTTTAAAAATGGCATTCCCAGCTGGAACCCTTTTAAGGCGGAGTTATCTTCTCCTTTTTATCCAGACACGTCGATTGAAGGCCCAAGTAGTCTTTAATCTTTAATTCTTTATGGACCAACAGTTCTGAGATGTTGTCCGTACGGTAAGCGGGAAATAGTTCGACTATAATCTAATACGTGAAGAAATATCTTAGAAATATCTTATAAATATCTTAGAAATATCTTAGAAATACTTAGAAATACTTCGACTATAATCTAATACGTGAAGAAATATTATTTACTAAATAACAAAACACACAAATATAAGTAATATGTTTAATATTTTCTTATAACAAAAAGTATACACTAAATAATTAAAATAATTACTAATTAGTGATCAAATATTATCATATGATATATTATGCAAATCATAAATTGAATATATTGTATAGTTTATATATTATTTTATTTCATATAAGTACTCTATAGGATAATGGGTACGAAATAATCTTTACCTGTATCCTTATCCGTTTAGCTAACGAAAAAAATATTATCCATACCCGTCTTATCGAATACAATACGAATCAGATAAACAATTAAAAGGGTGCGCCATTGGCGCATTGACACCCCTACTTGTAATTAAGCATCTCTTCTTCCTACTTTGATGTAGTTCAGAAGCATCTATGTGCGTTACTAGCTGTTTGAAGAGCAACCATACTTGGTGCTGAAAATTCAGTGTATAGCAGTATGGCCCAAAAGACTGAAATGTCAGTGACAAGCCAATTTCGGAGTAATTTATCCGTAATTTATCTTGATAGATGAAGGTACACAAAAGCAATGTTTTAAAATGCGGTTTCCATGCGGTTTCCATTCGGTAAGCGTAAATAAAAATAATGTTTTAAAATCCGGTTTCCATTCGGTATGCGCAAAGCCACCGCATACCGCTGCATATGCATATTTTTATGCGGACTTATATATGCAGATTTTAAAATGAGAATTAATATATATATATATATATAAATAAGTATGCGGTAATATACGGTAATATTCGGTATAATACATTCGGTAATATGCGGCCGAATATGCGGTAAAAATATGCGGCCGAATATGCAGTAAAAATATGTGGCCGAATATGTGGCTAAATATGCGGCCGCATATGCGGAACCGCATATTAGACCGCATATTGATTTTCTATGCGGCTGCATGAACCGCATTTTGTTACACTGCACAAAAGTGAAGTGTTGCATTTGTTAGACATATCATAGATAATAGTAATAAGAGCACGATTGTTATTTTTATTCAAAACCTATTGAATAAGTTTCAAATAATGAATTCAAATGTTGAAACTGATCTACATCACAAGTGACCTTCAAAATTTATAAAATTTTGACTAAATTTAATATAAAGTCAAGCTATCAAATAATAATGAAAAATTAATGAAAAATAAACATATGAAAGTTATAAACTTTCTTTGTTAGACCCTTTGAATTATACTAAATTAATCATTTTTTTTTATAAAATTACATGTAAATACATAACTCATAGAGTAGATCAGTTTAAATTTGAATTCTAAATTTGAATACAATTCTATATTAGGTTTCGTAAGTAAACTTACCAAGAAACTTAGCGAGCTTAAAAACACCTTAGTTCTATTATATAACTAATCTGAATTAGTGGTAAATAAACATGAATTAGTACTAAATTTCAAATTAAATCCAGCAAAACGAAATAAAATAAATTGAGTGGAATCTGAACTAAACCCGACCTAATTCAAGTTGGATAAAAAATTCTAGATCCAATTCGACTCGGATCTAATCGAATCAAGTCGACTCGTTCGAGCCGAATCAGAAATTAACATCCCAAGTCTGAACTCAACAGAGCCCAGGAAATTGCATTGATATTCAGTTGACCCCATCGCATTTCTTTTTCTCTTTATTGGGCCTTCTTGATGGACCGTGGAGGCCTCGCCAGATTAATTGGGCCTTCCCGATAGAGTTGATTTTTTTTCCCCCAATAATGGACACTGAAATTGGTGGAAGCACCATAAATTTTGAGCAAGGCACTAAGGAAAAGTAAATCCATCTTTCTTTCTACATTTGTTTAACATGTTTTTCTTATTTCATGAAAATGGAAAAGAAAATCCATATTTCTACCTAATCTAACTCTTCGGTCTGTTCATTGGTCACGAGATTAGACAGGTTGAAATTTGACGGAAATGAAAATTCAAATTTGGAAAAGTAGGGAACCCATAGATACAGACAAGCACGGAATTAATTACGAAATTGTGTTGAAATAAGTATTTGCTTGCGGGAAATATTAATTTATTTAAAAAGTTTGTATTTTATTTAAATTTTCATGTATTGAAAATAAGAAAAAAAAATGGAATCCGGACAAGAAAATCAAATTAACTCCGAAAATTCTATAAAATGAAAAAAAAAAATGAAAAATTGTAGTCCGGATCTGTTTGGATCTGGTTAGTCCCTCTCATTGTAAATAAGTCCAACTCTTTATATATAAAATTCCATTTCATCAAAAACTGGTTACTGATCTGTATAAAAATATTAAGCGGGGGTTTATGAATAAGAGCATTTTTATTTTCTTCACAAAAATATTACAGATGCTATTGATGTACTGATTGCATTTTTAATTGTAAAAATATGAAGCACTTTCAAATTAACAATATTATTAAATTAATAATTTGTCTGAAATTGTCACATAAACTTTTGTAAAAATATGTACCTTCACCTTATCAATTTTCCAAAAAAAAATTTTTTTTTTTTTCTAATTTTTAAAGTTAATTCTTTTTGCCTCGTCAATAAAAATTAAAATTACAATTGTAATTGCAAGGTCAAATATATTTTGAAATTAATGTCAATAAATATGTTAAATTTATTGATACGATAAATAAATTTATAATTTATAATTGTTGGGTTGCTCAGTAAATAGCAATTGTTTTTTTAAATAAAAAAAAATAATATCATTCAATTAATTATTTACGAGACTTTCCTGTCTACAACTTCAATCAACTTAATCACAAGTAATAATTATTGTTCCGTTTAACTTACTAATTAAAACGCTTTATAAATCTTTTCACATGCCGCCTTCGTGACTTCGTCAAGTCAACAATCGTGATAATCACGGAATTCACATCACCTCAGGTTACCTGACTCAAGCAAATTATAATCGGACGGCCCATTTAATATGACACGAATCTCAAAACAGTCCCTACAGTCTCAATAGGCACCGGATTTGAGTTTGGCCCATATAGAATTAATCTGGGCCAGCCGTTGTAATTTGCTTGAGTCAGGTACCTAGGAGGATATCGGTCCGATAATCACGTATAGCAACATTGGATGCAACTAATGTTTGGAATCAAATTAATCTGATATTCAATCAGGACCGTTCGATCCACATCAAATTTCGGACACATCTAAACGATGCAAAATTGAAAGCTATCTGCACAATTTTTTAACCTGGATCGAACGACTTCAACCTTATATGGGAAAATTTTTGGTCCGGTAAGCATCACACCGACCTCATCCATAGGAAATATATTTCTTTCTAAAGTCTCGGCAGCCCAAACAAGAAGTTGCATCTTTCCTTCTGAGTCCAAAACATATATCTCTTCTCACCTACCATGTCCACTGATCCACAAGCAAAAAAATAATCCCTAAATCACCATGGATTCTTACTCTTTAATAATACTACTTTCCTGTTTTCTAATAATATTCCATGGCAATTCTCAGTCACCGGCCTCACCGGATGGTTTCAACTGCTCAGCAAACCGCACCATCTATCCATGCCAGGCCTATGGACTGTACCGTGCCGGGCTAACCCGGGGCATACAGGACCTAGTCTCGGTCGGCGACCTATTCGGCGTAAGCCGCCTCATGGTTGCCCGGTCAAGCAACCTAACCACTTCAACCACTCCCGGGGTCGGCGAGCCGCTACTTATCCCCTTCACTTGTGATTGCCTCCCGGAGTACAACAACCACTCTTACTACCCGGTAGCTTACCAGATAAATTCCGGCGATACGTATTACTTAGTCTCCACTGGAAAGTTTCAGAATTTAACCCAGTACCAAGCAGTGGAGATAGTGAACCCGACTCTGGTACCGACCGACCTTGATATCGGACAAATGGTAACTTTTCCAATGTTTTGCCAGTGCCCAAGCTCAACTGATAACTTCACCAATTTAGTCACCTATGTGATGCAACCATCAGATAATTACAGCTATGTAGCATCTAGCTTCGGAACCACCGTGCAATCTTTAGTTTCATTAAATGGTCCGGAAAATACGAGCGCCAATTTCGCTACCATTTTGGTTCCGCTCGCGCAGAATCCACCACCGATATTATTGAACCGTAAATCTGAACAGGCCGCGGCACCTGCACCATCACCGACTCCTGTGCTAGTAGTGCAAAGGAAAGATAGAAACGGTGTGATTGTCGGGTTAGCGATTGCTCTGGGCATTGTTGGTGCGCTATTTGTTTTCATGTTGGTACTATTATCTTGCTCATGGAGATCCTTTATTTTGAGGCAAAGGATGTCAGAGGAAAATGGTGGGAAAGGAAGCGGTGCTGCCGAGCAAAGATTCGGAAGGAATGCATCAGGAGTGAAGCTCATGAGTGATATAACAGAGTGGTTAGATAAGTATAAAGTGTTTAACTTAGAAGAATTGAAGGAGGCAACGGCGAATTTCGATTCTAGCTATCTGATTCAGGGGACAGTGTACAGGGGTAGCATCGATGGAGAGACCTTTGCTGTGAAGAAGATGAAGTGGAACGCATGTGAAGAGCTCAAGATTCTTCAAAAGGTTAGATTAAATTAATTAATTAGTGTTTTATTTATTGTGGTTTAAAATTATTCCCTTTTTAACCAGACTGTTGATTAGTTTTGTTTCGCAACTAGCAATATTTAATGTGCCATTTGCAGAAAAGATTTTATGTGTCGGGACAATTAATATACTGGATATTCAAATAAAATAAATTTGGAAATGTTGATCAGCTGAGCACCCAAATTAATGAGTCTGACCAAGTCTTCCTTAAAGTCATATACAATTTTCGATTGCGACAATTACCATCAGAAAGCGACAAATAATCATACTATTGAAACCTTGACTATAGAAGCAGCAGCCATGGCCCATATGAACTTCAACTTTTAAAGTTATTCAATTTGGTCATCCGACAAATTATTGCGATCACATGGACAGTTAGTGAGAAACCGGCTTCTCTTTTTTTTCTCTTTAAGAAAAAACAGGACTGATAGCTCTGTTTCTTGTCAAACATGGGATTCATATTTTGGAAGCTTTCTGAGTCTTTGAAAGATACATCCAATATATATCTTCTTAAACTAATGTCTCAATCGAAATTATATCGTAGGTGAACCATACCAATCTGGTAAAGCTTGAAGGCTTCTGTGTTGACTCCGAGTCGGGCACTTGTTACTTGGTATACGAGTACTTAGAGAATGGGTCGCTCGACATGTGGCTTCATGACCCGGCATCTTCCCGCAAGATCGATTGGCGAACAAGACTGCGGATTGCTTTGGACCTGGCACACGGGTTACAGTACATCCATGAGCATACATGGCCTCGTGTCGTGCACAAGGACATCAAGAGTAGTAATTTGCTGCTTGATTCGAGACTAGGTGCTAAGATCGCAAACTTTGGCCTCGCCAAAACCGGCCATAATGCCGTCACTACTCATATCATTGGCACCCAGGTATGGTCTAGTGTCTACTCAAAATTGACACGGTACATGTTTTTGCTTTCTAAATTACATAAAAATATCCTAGATTAATTAAAACTTTACCAGCAAGACTGGCTTTTTAATGCCTAATCAATTCCCGGAATAATAAATACCGGCTTTTAAGGAGATTTAACCCGTCGTATTAGCGTATTCACTCAATTGCTCACTCATTTGAAATTACACAGTTAACTTTTCAACTAAAAGAATTTCCCGTCTATTTTTAGGGTTATATCGCACCGGAATACTTGGCTGACGGGCTTGTAACTACAAAGATGGACGTCTTCGCATATGGTGTTGTTCTATTGGAGCTCTTGTCAGGCAAAGAGGCAGTCAATGCTGAAGGAGAGACCTTATGGTCGGAGGCCGAGAAGACAATCTTCGATTCCCGGAATGGGATGAAGGAGGCGAAGATCCGCGAGTGGATGGACCCGGCTCTAGTGGAGCAATCATGTCCAATTGATAGCGTGGTAAGCGTGATAAATATTGCCAAGGCGTGCTTGCATAAGGATCCTGCTAAGAGGCCGAGCATGGTCGAGGTGGCATACACCCTCTCGAAGGCAGATGAGACATTTGCAGATTATTCAGGAGAGAGTTTGTCGTCGGTCAGCGGTACCGATGTCTTTGCACGTTGAGTGCTCGCGGACAGCTTGTTACTTGTAATATTTGGAAATTTACTTGAGAAATATTACGTATTAGTATCGATTGGCATGTAATTAATTATCTTACCTAAGTCATGGCTATGTACAATAATTATTATCAGGGAGAAAGTAGTTGCTTTGGTTAGTTAACGGACTAGAGAATCTAAAGTTTCGGTTTATGTCACTACTGTGTGTGATTGAGGCATTGAGACCTCCAATTTCCATGGAAAAAGTAAGCATTGTTTGTTGAAAATATCTTCTGCTGCTCTAGTGAATGTGTCAAGGTACATTCTAGCAAGTACTATTTGGATCGTTGACTAGCCACCGATTTCCATTTAGAAAACCATAAGATCAGTGAAGGTGTACCAAGCTGGTACCACCCTGGGCGGATTCAGAATTTTCGTTAGAAAAGGCAAAAAAAATATTAAATCGGATTTAAATATCTAATCGGATTTAAATCTATTAACTAATTGAATATTCGAAAAAAAACAATGCTTTAACTTATTATTCCCAATGTTTTGACTTGTAATTTTTGATGCTCTGACTTATTTCTGTCGCTACTCGCTACCGCAAATCAGAGAGGAGGAACAGGGGCTGCTTCTGGCTATTTTGATTTTTGCGTAAGTGAGAAAGGCAGAGAGGAAATCAATTCATCTAAGTTAGGTTTTTAATTTGCTTTTTGTTTTTTCTGCTACAAATGGCAAGGCAAGCCGCAGCCCATCTATTTGCCTATTTTCTTTTTAATTTTTGACTTTTAATTTTGGGCTCAGCAAGAATTCGTTTTGGGCTCCAGCAGTCTAGTTATTTTGGACTCTGGGGGGCAATTAAAATTCAGGAGGGGCAAAATCAAAATGAGCCTATTTTTTCCACTGTTTTTAAAAATCCATGAGGGGCAGCTGCCCCCCTGGGCTACAGTGGGTCCGCCCATGGTACCACCCCACAATAGTCTTACAACATTACTAAAACGATTACAAGCAACGAATCCATAACAGGCATGATTAGTAAACTAAACCAAAATAGTCTATCAAGAGAACCCTTGGCTCCCTAGCTGACAACAGTACACAAAACTTTATGCAATAAGGTCCATAAAAGCATAAAAATAAAAACAACCAGCTTTGAATAAAAAATAGTTGCTGTAGCTTCCCAAATGGGAGAGAAGGGTATTTTAATTTTCGTGTGTGACAGATAATTTCGAACTTTTATTTTGACAATAATCTCCAACAGTTAATCCCCTATCAAATACTTAATTTTGATCTTGATATAACTTTTTTTTGAAAAAACCGATAGTGGCTATCAGTTACAATACATCCGATTACATCAGTTTACAGCAACTGCAGAAGTTATAAAATCATCCCCTCAACAATATTTCAACCAGAGTGGCACTTCTCTTATCGCATAATGTGCTATCCATTCCGGGTTTGTACTATAGTCATCAAAAATCTTGCGGTTTCGTGCTTTCCAGAGGAGCCACAGAATGGCCAAGAAGTAGGAACCCCATTTCTTCAATGAAATCTTATTTCTGCATGCCCGCCAAGACCTATGTACAGTACCATGCAACGTATCTCCAGCTGTAAAAATTTTGAATCCCATTAGTTCATTCATTTTAGACCAGCAACGGCGAGCTTGAGCGCACTGAAAGAAGAGATGAAGAGCAGTTTCGGTAGGACAGTTTTGGCACACTTCACATCTTGAATTGCACTGTAACCCTCTGCGTAGCATTACATCATGCGTTAAGAGTCGGCCCTGCAGCAGGAGGAAGCCGAATACACGAACAGTTGGTGGAATTTGTAGCCGCCATATGAAACCAAACTCCCATTTCAATTCCCCGGCAGATATAACCTTCTTGTAGTATGAGTGAGCTGAGTACTGACCAGTATTCGACCATAACCAAACAATGCCATCATGAGACTGCCCCTGGCCGAGCTCACCATGGAATAGCCCTTGTTCTTTAGCCTTTTGGAGTGAGAATTTCCTTGTTGAGGGATTCGGTAAAGACCGAGAGGCCATTGTTGGGTAAGTCCAGGAATCAAACCAGTACGAGATCGAGGAACCCTGAGTTATATTCCATTTAACGGACCAGTCAAAGAAAGGTCTGATTTTGTGCAAGTGCAACCAAAAGAAAGAACCTTGTCTTCTCCAAATTCTGTGCATGTGTCCAGTTGTTAGATTGTATAACTGTGCAATAGTTCTGGTCCAAAGAGAATCATCAGCTGTGTACAACCTCCACCACCATCGCAGAAGCAAAGATCTATTGCGAATTAGAAGGTTAGCTGCACCCATACCACCAAACTCCTTCGGAGTGCAGACCTTGTTCCACGACACTAGAGACATTCCTCTACGGTTTTCTGACCTCCCCCATAAAAAGTCCCTTCTTATTTTGTCAATGCGTTTAATCACCCAAATTGGTAATAAAAATGCAGACATAAAATAAATCGGAATTGAGCTCATTACTGAATTCATTAGCTGTAGGCGGCCCCCCCGGGAGATCAATCGAGTCTTCCATCCCGCCATCTTATGTTCTAATTTTTCTATGAGAGGCATGAACATCAACTTTGAGGGCTTGTGTATGGTCAAAGGCAGTCCCAAATAAGTAACAGGGAATTCGGTCAAGGAACAACCTAGCACAGCCGAAATCACAGGCACATGGTCGAGAGAGATGTTTAAAGGTACCCATGAACTCTTGGCATAATTAATCTCAAGCCCGGAAACAGCAGAGAATAGTCTAAGCATTATCTTTAAGGAGATGATTGTAGTAGGCTCTGCATTTGCAATAATAACCGTATCGTCCGCATATTGGTGAATAATTACCGGTTGCTTCAACTTGCGAGTTAAGTGTGAAGGAACTGAGTCATTGAGAACCTCTATCATTCTAGTTAGAACATCAACAGCTACATCAAATAACATGGGTGAAAGAGGGTCTCCCTGCCGTAAGCCCCTCTTGTGAAAGAAAAATTCCGATTCAGACCCATTCATAATAATGCGAGACGACGCCGTACTGAACAGCATATTAATCCATCTGATCCATCGGAGAGGAAAACCACGAGCCTCCATAATTCGGTTTAGAAATTCCCAGTTAACCGTGTCAAACGCCTTAGCGAAATCCAGTTTAAGGAAACATGCCGGGTTGCCACTTTGGGATATATGATGTAGCATTTCCCTTGTTGAGATGAAGTTTTCAGTGATTTGTCTACCACTAATAAACGCCGTTTGGTTGGAAGAAATCAGATCAGGTAGTACAACCCGAAGTCTATTTGCAAGCAACTTGGAAATGAGTTTAGGGATTGAATTCATGATGCTTATAGGTCTAAAGTCATTGACACGTACCGGATTTTCCAGTTTGGGTATCATTACAATGTTAGCTTGATTAACAGGAGTGAGATCCAAGGAGTGATCATAGAAGCTCCGAATCATTGAGCAGACCTCGTCTTTTATAGTTAACCAATGCTCTTGAAGAAACTCATTCGGGATCCCATCGGGACCCGACGCTTTGTTCTTTGCCAGTTGTCGTATTCCAGTTTCTATTTCTATCACAGAAAAAGGGTACTGCAGAGATTCCAAGTTCGGGTTAGATGGATATAAAGTTGATGGATTAAATGGTCTAACCTCTGTAGCCGTACCCAAAAGGCCTTCCATTGATGCCTTGAATACATTGCGGATCTGTGCATCAGCTAGAAGGGTTTGATCTTGATGCTGCAGAAAGGAAACTCTATTCCGGCGCTGTCTAGCCGATGCCAAAGCATGGAAATAGCGACTATTTTTGTCACCTTCTCGGAGCCACTTGCAGTGAGATCGGTGTCTCCATCTAGATTCCACTATGCATGCTAAGTTGTAAGCGCGCTCCCTAACCATTATGCGAAAGTGCCGTTCATATGCAAGAAGGACCCGGTGTTCTTCAATTTGATCGAAGAACAACAGAGTCTGTTTGCAAAATGAGAGCTGCTGCTCCAGATCGTCGAAATTGGAACAATGCCAAGATCGAAGTTTGTCATGAACAATTTTGCAAAAAGCTGTGAACCTCTGTAACCCCTGCATTCTTTGAGTTGTTGAAATAGCTTCCCACGTTGATCTAATTATCTCGGCAGCAGTAGAGTTAGTCAACCAAAATAACTCCATCTTATAGGATCTCTTTGGAGATTGTTCATCAGCGAAGGATAATAGTAATGGAGCATGATCCGAAGCCAGAGCCTCTAGCGCCTTCAAGGAAACCACTGTAAATTGCAACGAGATATCCGGGGATATAAGGAATCGGTCCAGCTTTGAGTGAGTTGCCGATGGTCTGTTATTGCACCAGGTATATCTCCTGTTAGAGAGCGGTATATCCTCAAGCTGCAAATCCCGTATGAGGTCATTAAATAGTGTCATTAATCGAAAGCTCCGTTGGCTGCCTGAGCGATCAATTAACCAGCGCACTAAATTAAAGTCACCCCCTAAAATCCAGGGATGCTGAACCAGTGCCGACAGTGCCCTTAATTCCTCTATGAACGATGGTTTGAGAGTGTCTGTAGCCGGACCATAGACATTAGTAACGAGCACAAGTGCCCCTGATTTGATTTGTTGCAGCAATGCTGAGCAAGTATGACGTGTCACCCAAGAATTAATCAGAGAATATGTGTGTTTCCATCCAATTAGAAGACCTCCTGCCGACCCTTGGGCATGTAGCACCACACATTGTTTTTGAAAGAAAGAAGGAACAACACCAGAGTAATTGAAATTATTATCATTTAACTTCGTTTCTTGTAACATACAAACATCGCACCTTGAACGCCTAATTGCATTTTTAACAACATCACATTTATCTAACCGGCCTAAGCCTCTACAATTCCAAGACAAGACTTTGAACTTTGATAGTTTACTAATCATTGAAGAATTGAACAGCTGCAACCATCAATCGGGAGATACTTAATATCTAAACCCCTTCCTCCTCTGAGGAGAGTTCATCACTAGAATCCGGTTCGAACCGGGAAAGATCAGGGATTTCTTCAGTAGCCTTGACTGCTTCCATGTTTCTTTGTTGGTTATCTAATTTAATCACATCTTCAACATCCTTGTTGGTGAAGCCACAACCCGAAGCAAGCTTGGATATATGGTCATAGTGTACCTTGACCTCGTAGAAACCATCAGGGTTGAAGGAGATATCGGCCTGTTGTTTGTCCTTTTTTTTTGCTGGTGTTCTTCTTGCCTGGCTCGGATCTGAGATAACTTTCCTCTTGGTGCTGGCCGATGAAATGATTCTTTTAGTTACTTGGGAGCTGTTAGATGGAGCCGGCCTAGTCCACTTGAATTTTCGTTGCTGCGGGCCCATGGATAAAATAGCCTGATTTTTCCCTTTGGGCCGTTGAAGATTTGTTACTTTGCGGGCTTGGCCTTTAACTATCTTTGGTCGATCTCCCAAAAAGGAAGGATCCCCAATACGGGACAAAATCCTGCTCGTATTCAGTGCTGATTCTGCACCCTGATTCTGCGCAGGTGCAGCGCCGCCAGTCTGAAGATCTGTCGAGATTTCAGTGCCATCAGTATTCAATTCCCCAGATGCCGCCATATGATTGGATGGGCCACCCCTCTGTAGGATCTTGTATGGCATATGGCTTGTTGCTATTCTTGAAACATGAGGAGATTGTGAATGAACCGGATCCAATATGACATTTGGGTCAGGCTTATCCCTGTTGTGGATTAAATCTGTAGCGGTGTCCATATTCGCTGTATCTTGATGAGTATGAACCATCAACTCCTGACCCGTTGGTTCCACCGGAGGCGTTTCCTGCCGCAAAAGATCGGATGACTGATGTAGGAAAGGTGGCCCGTTATGGAAAGAATCTCGTGGGGTTTTGGTAGGATTTCCCGCAGGCCCCTCCTGTGTGGTCAAACGTGTAGTATCCATTTCCATGCTGTCAGGTACTGCAAAATGGCGAAGCTCCGGCGGCAAAGAGCTCGCTGCTCTACCTCGACAGAGGTCTCTCAGTACTCTAGTGCTCATAGGAATGAGTTCTTGGTCATCCACTAGAGAGTCACCATCTGATGAAGATGAAGAGGGTGGTGGAGGTTGCGGCCGACTGTAGGTTTTGGGATGCTTCGGCATATCAGCCTGTCCATAGATAGGTGATCTGTGCCATTTTAGCACAAGGATGCGAACTGGATGCACTATACCACCAACATGGAGGGCCATCTCCGGTGGTATCAATGCTAAATCATCAACTCCAACAGCCACCGTCCATGAGGCTAGGGAAGAAGGCTTCTCCGGGGCAAGAGAGCCCAAGTAAACCCCGAAGTGACTTACTGCCTGAGAAACGTATTTCTCCCTGAAGAGTGGTGGTGGGAGGCCTACCAAAGTAAGAAGAACTTTGTAAGCAGGAATACTGATAGTCGCGTCTTCAAACGGGTTCCACGGTTGAAATGAAATTCCTTCCTGCCAAGCATCCGGTGGTGTTTTGTTAATGAAGGTATCTGGGTCTAAGCCTTGTGGCAGCATGATAAGAAATCGAGGGCCGCTTAGTTCAGAGACAAAGATTTCATCCTTGGTGACCAAGTTAGTGCGACACGCATAATCACAGACATTTTCAGTTGTCAAATCCCACTGAAAGCCTCCTGTGTGCATGACTACACCCTGCTTGAGACGATCCAATTCAACAAAGTAGTCACCATCCCTGGATATGAAGCAATGTAACCGAGTTGGACGTTCCTTGGGCATCTCTGGAGATCTATATGGATAAGAGCCGGTGAGCAGTTCATCAAAACTGGGCTCTCTCGGCAAGATCTCTGGTAGGGTAGCTAATGGTTTGGTCATTGTTGATGGTGGAGAGACAATTTCCTGCTTGCACTTTGAGCCAACATGGCCATAGGACCAGCATTTTCCACATCTCTTCGGGTTACGGCATTTAGCGGCAGAGTGACCGGTACGGCAACATCGAAAACATCTCCCCTTCCACTCGGGGAAGGTGTGTGACGGTGGGAAGCGGAGTCTGGACGGGCTATGAGGCGAGATGTAAAAGGTACTGGATGTTTGGGATGTTGGTGAGGGTGGCTGTGTGGAAGGAGGAGAGTTACGAACTGGAAGGGGCATGGCAGTAGGAGAGGGCTTGAGAAGCATCTGTGCGTACGTAGGTTTGGAGTAGGGAAGGTAGGGGCTCGCCTTGGGAAGGGACGGCTGGGATAGTCGCCATTGCTGGGGGAAGGGTTTCCGGCGGCTCACCAGTTTCCAGTCGCCATGGTTGTCGCCTTGGTTGTCGCTCGCCATTTGAATCTTCTCGCCTTGGTTGTCGCTCGCCATTTGAATCTTCTCGCCTTGGTTGTCGCTCGCCTTAATTTGTTATCTTTGTTCCCTTAGCATTTCTCTGTTTCATGATCTTGATATAACTACTTTGTAATTAATTAGATGAAAATTATTCAGACATGTGAAACTAAATTATGATTAATTTAAACTTGGTACTGAAAAATATGAGTTGTAAACTTCAAAATTTTATTTGAATAAGAATAAGATTAAGAGGAAATACCATAGTAATTTCAGATAGAAAAATAGTTATGCTAGGTGAGATAATGTAACACTATGCAAAATACGTATATGAAATTAATGACTGAAAGTAATATACGTAATGCTTAGAGGTATTTTTCAAGTAAGCAAGTAATATTTAAAGTGAAACATAAAACTGATTATTTAAAATTCTGTTTGAATGACATAAAAGTATGTTATATTGATTCAAATTTTCTAAAATATTTGGAAGTGAACGTTCGAACGTTTGACATAGGAATGAGATTAATTACTGATCAAGCGTATGAAGTTCCTCTTTTTATCATCTTGGACGATTTGCGAATTTTGGAAATTTAACGGTTAACAATATAAAAGAACAAAATTAAAAAAAAAAATGAACCACCTCAGTGGCGCTATGGCCACGTGGTAAGTACTGGTGCTTCACCCCTTAGTTTCCTAATTGGCCTTCTCTTTCTCTAGCGTGTAGAAAGAAACAAAATAAAGAAATAAACCAAAGAGGAAAAACACAAAGACAAAGAAATGAAAGGAAAGGAAAAACGAAAATAGAAAGAAAAAAAAAACAGAGAGGCTTTTATCTCTCTCTTCGTGTGTTCATGAGTGCTACAGAAAGGTTATCGTGAGGAAGGTTTTAAGTTGAAAATCCAGTTCTTATGGTATTTTGCTCATCTTTCTCTCTTTTTCGGTTCTTACTCAAATATGCTATTAAGGCTTAAAGTAATTGTTTAGAATGATGAAAGTATAACAGTAGAGGATGTAGAGACGTGAAATACCTTTTCCTTTGGTTTATACAGTGGTACCGTACCTGGGTCTAATGGAGTCAACAGTCAAAGTCAAAGCACTAAGCTTTAGTCAAAGTTAGTTAGGCTGTTAGGGTGTTACTGTGGTTGTTAGAATCATGGTTAGATACATCTAAACCATAGTTAGCTAATGTAACAGTAATTAGACTGTAGAGATCATTGCCTATATATAGGCCATTCGTGTACTGTAAGGAATAAGATGAAATCAATAAATCTTGATTATCATAAATCTCTATCTTAATCTCTGATTATAGGGTCATTAAGGACGTGGGTACTTGATTGAACATGAACCTGATACCGACCTCAAATATATCACTTTATCATTGTTTAATTATTTTGTGATACTGAGATTTTGTTCTGACGATAGTACCGATCAGTACCAATAGGTCTTACCCCTGCTTGGTGAAAATTGACATATAGAAAAGGCAGTTGTGAAAGTTTTATGGAACTTGATTAACTCAAATTAAGCTGGGCTTTAGGCTCGGCTGAAATAAATTAATTGGATTTTTGGACATGTAAATATTAAAGAAGAAACTGAATAATTATCTCAGCTTAATTGGACCCTGACTTGAAAAAAATATGAAAATGCAAATTTGGACTTTGATCTTGATTATTTGGATACTTGGACTGTTAGACTATTTGACTATAACTTAGTTAATTGGATTGGATTCAAATCTAGACTTTGAACTCAAACCAAATTGAAATAAAAAGGATTAACAAAATGATTTAATAATTGATCTAAAGATGTCATTAGTTGAAATGGATACAGTTGGAGTGTCTTATAGAAGTGTCTAATTATATGTATAAGAATTTAACCGATATCACAGGGTACCGTATGACATCGAAACTTAATATAAATATTGATTAGAATGTGTATATTATTGTTAACGTAAGCATAATTATGAAAAAGACTGATGAGACAGAATGTTCAAGACAAACAGACTGATGGTGACCTCACCTATTACCCTACGATATCAGGTGCGGGATTATTGGATTAGTCTGAGATTCGTGACTAGAAATTAAATTGTAACTCGTTGTGCATTTTGAATATTTTATTGACTGCATTGATTGAACTGTTGCATCATATGTATAGCCCAATACAATTGAAACTGAATTACAGGCAAGTCTGTTGACTGTCATGTTGATATTGTTTATCGATTGGTTAATTCTTATTGAAATCTGATTGATTGAAACCACAGTGATTGAATTGATTGAATATTGAATACTGTAATTCTTGACATATAGTGGAGATAAACGATTAATATATTGCTTGTGTGACATGGAAGCAGCGAAACGAGCGTATTTTCAGAGGCAAAGCAATTCCTCCGAGACTATTGGCAAGCAGAATAATTACAGAAGTTGGTCTATGGCTCAAGCATTGCTAGGAGGAGTCAGGGGGTTTTTAATTTCTATTGTTTTGCAGGAACATTCAGTAGGAAGCCTATTTACTGGTAAATTACCAGTAGGTACCGTAATTGGGCTCTGTGTTAAGCATGTATGATAATTGTTGTAAACTTTGTTGGCTAATGCAAATCACTGGCAGCTACTGCCACGGAATCTCAAAAAAAAAAAGAGATGATAGATTATATAAGTTGGTAATCATATACCGGTTTTGTTGTTTGATAATACATCACCAGAATAAAACTTAAAAAAAAGAAACGGTTAATTGCAAAGATTTGAGGCTGCGAGGAGATGGATATTGCAATATATGAAGCTTCCAGGTATATTTTTGTTTAGTCCAAGATTGTTCGATTGGAAAAATTAATTTTGTTTTATTTTTCTTCTCCAATCTCTGCTCTTTATCTTACTTTTTGCAGCACAATTATGCCGAAATTTTTATTTATACTCTAATAAAAAAATAAATCAAATCACCTCAGATTCTGAAAAATTCAAGAAATACTCAGGCCGTCAAACCGTTCTGCGGCCCCAAAGACTGGGGGCCGCCATATGCCCCTGCGGTCCCAGTCTAGGGGCCTCCAAATGGTTTTGCGGTCCCATTGTTAATTTTTTTTTGTAAATGGCTCAGAGGTTTTGTCTGGAAACCAATTCTGCTGAAGTTTGACACAAATATCAATAATTTTTGTTCTCTGTGCCGCAGGTCAATCAAAGTTTTTTAACAACAATTGAAATTATTAAAGAAAAAACAAATGGGGCCACAGAACTATTTGGAGGCCTCTAGATTGGGGCCGCATAATCATTGGGCGGCCCCCAATCTTTGGGAATGCAGGGCATTTGGAAGCTTGGGTATTTCTCGAATTCCTCAGAATCTGAGATGATTTGGTTTATTTTTTTTATTTTAGGGTATAAAAATTTCAGATATGTGCTGGTATATGGAAGCATGAAACAGAACTGGTACATGATATTAGCGAAGACAAGCTCTTCAAAGAGTGGGGTTAGAACCATGAGTGAGGCTACGGTACTTTGCAAGATGAGGAACTGTCTATACTATGGATCAATATTTTCATTTTAAAAATTCACATAATTGATCCGAACTGTTCACAATGATCTCGGGAAAATTTTATGTATACCACTCAAAAACTATGAAATTACGTATTTTCCCTTTCAAATGTTATAATTACGTTACTCCCTCCCCTTCCACTTCCTATTCCTCCTTCCTTCTTTCTCCTTACTCCATGCAAACAAACTTCAGTTCACTAATATTTGTGTTAAGTATCTCTTTAAGAAAATGTTTGTGTTGAGCATATATGATGAGGAGGGATTCAATTACACCATTTTATGGTGACACATCTTGACACCATATATTTATATATGTCATATTTGAGATTTCAAAGTCCAAACAATCGATTCGAACCATTCAACATTATCTCCATATTAAAATGTGCTTGGAGACCAAATTTTATATTTTTTAAAATCTTTATAGTATTTATTAAGATGTGTACAAAATTGTTGTTTTCAGATAATTCTTGACCTACTGAAAAACAACGATTTAAAAAAATTCTAAAAAAATAGTAAAAAGTTTCAAAAAAATATAAAATTTGGTTTCCAAGCACATTTTAATATGGAGATAATGTTGAATGGTTCGGATCGACTGTTTGAATTTTAAAATCGCAAAAATAATTTATAAAAATATAGTGTCAAGATGTGTTACCGTACCATAAAATGGTGTAATTGGATCCCTATATAACTCCACTTAATATAAACATTTAATATTATTTTTTCCGGAGCAGTAGTCTTTTAATAAATGTGTTTCAATGAGCTTTTAATCCCATCTATTCTCTCATTGCTTCAATTTGTTAATTGCACCCTTGAAGAGCAAATTAAAGCTAGATTGGACCAAATCGAAATCCTTGATTTCAACCAAACTTGCCTAAACTAAATAAATAATATATAGCATGAAGACGACAAGCAGTTCGAACTGAAGGATGTTCCCGGCACTGTCAATGAATCAGTGGCAGGTATCCATTACATGGAAAATAAATCTGCTGTGATTCTCGGGGAATCACAGGACCCTGCGATCTGATCTCAACTGTTGGTCTTTCTCGAGATGCGTGCATGTAAATTTATTTTTTCCAAGAACGTTTCTGAGATCCGCGCACGAAAAATTTGAACCGTTAATCTCAGAATTTCAGAATCCTGCGATCTCTCTCGGAATCACAGCAGATTCGGACTCCATTACATGCGAAGAACGAAAACTAGAGAGAGAAGAGATAGAACCACCCACATAGATGACAGAAAGGAATTGAGACACCGTCCATATAAGATTAATTATATTTTACATAACCTTAAATCTAATTTAATCTCAATTTTCAATTAATTAGATAAATATATGAGTTTATTAAAATTTTAGATGATAAATATGTAATTATATAATTTAGAGGGAAAAAAGTAATTTTAGAATTTTGAGTGGTATATATGATATTCTTCCAATGATCTCGTATAAAAATGTACTTGATAACCAAATTTTACATATTTTAGAATTTTTACTACTTTATTAGAAAGGTAGAAAAATATCTAAATATTTTGAACCATTCAAAAGTAATATATTTTAAAAAATAGTAAAGACCAATCCACTATTTGCAAAATACCATAACCTCACTCTAAAACCATTATATAATTAGCAAAATAGTAATTTTGCCTTAATATGATAATATTTAATTATTTATAATTTTTCATTGTATTTATCTTCTTTTCCAATAAAAGTAATGAGACAAAACCCTATAAATTTTCTATTTTGTTGTTTCATTTGTGACAAAAATTTTAAATTTTTTATGGTTTTACAAAAAAGTTTCACATCGCATTTGGTTTTAGGAAAAGACATTTGTCTAACTCTGATCCAAATAATTTTCAAAATATACTTCTTTTGTCATGTTTTTTTTTCCATGTGGATTAATGAGAAGACATTTGTCTATCTCTGATTCAAACAATTTTTAAAATATGTTTCTTTTGTTATATTTAAAAAAAATATATTACAACACTATAATTATATTTAAAATAAATAAGATAAATAAGATAATTATATAATTATGTTCTATTGTGAAATTTTACTCTTAACATATTCTATTTTTTTGGCTCTGCCATTATAGCTTCCTAGCTAGAGCATTGTTCTCTTTTCCTTAATGGAAAAATCATAATTAGAGTCTGTTGATATAGTATCATCTTTCTTTTTCCCACTGTCTATTGTTTGAAAAATATGATCTCTGTTTCTATACTTCTAATTATTGCTCAGTGTCTGCTCTTATCGTGTTAGCTGCTTATTTGTCCATCAACAAATCTTTGTTTATTTGTAACATGAGCTAATTACGTTTGCAACCATAATTTTGATATGAAAAATATATGCGTCATCTAATGACACGGTTTTTTAATTCATCACGTTCGTGGTGAACCAATTAGAAACAAGAAAAAAAAATTATAAATATTATAGCTATAATTCTTGCCAACATTAATTGTTGTGCTGGCTTCCAGTTCAGTTTGGCCAAACAAAACAAAAATGCAATTTAAAATGAAGATAACAGAACTTTGAAAATAAGTAGCGTCATGGATTCAAGAACAAAAATAAGACCTTGTAGCGAGAAGCGCGATCTTCTCGCTAGTGCTTGTAGAAATATTGGACTTGACTATCTTCATCCGCAATTACTATTGTACTTCCTAAAAGTAGACATGAATCCATATCCTCGACGGTACCATAAAAGATTCCCTTTTACAATTAGCCATTTACGATTTGAGATTAACTCTTAGGCGGTTTGGGATTCGGGCTGACTGAGGGGGCAGTATTATTGGGCTTTGAGATTCGTGTCAAGTTAAAAAGAACGGTCCAGATCAAGTAATTGTAAAAGATTCTCTTTTACGGTACCGTCGGTGATATGAATTCAAGTAGACATAAGAAGAATAGCTATATATATATCCCAAAAATTTTATTTTTACCATTACAAAAAAAAACCAACATGCCACGAATTTTCATTTTTTATTTTGGTCTTGGAGATGTGCATTCGTCGGAAGAGCCCAATAGCATTTCAGATAGATTACAAAGCTAATGGGCCAATGTGTATCAAATTCAAACACTGAAGAGGTGCGCTGATACAGGCCTTCAATTCTCTGATCTGATGGGGCCTAGAAATAAACAAGAAAAACACTTCAGAATTGTTATCAAACTCCAACACCTACCTCTTGAATCAATTTCTCCCAAATTCCTGCAAAATTTTCAAATCAAATTACCAAGCCGAACTAGTGCCGGGCTCCTTCTTCTCTTCTCTTCTCTTCTTCTCTACCTCCAAAATGCTTCTAAAATTGAGACAAAGAGCTAAAAAGCCTCTTGAATCCATGTATTTGCACAAAGCCATAAGCTTACAATTTTCTTTCTTTCTTCTTTTTCTTTATTTTGTTTAGAGGACTCAAAACGACCTAAATTTTTATTTATAACATTTAAAAAAAAATAAACCAAATAATCATCGTTTGGTGGGATTTCGAATTCTAGCACGGCCGCACCGGCATTCTGCGGACCCAAATGCTGGAGACCGCACAGGCTTTATGCGGACCCATTTTTTTTTTCGTTTTTTCTTGTTTTTACGGAGGCACCAGCAGCAGCCACCTATTCATGTGAGCACCGACAGAACAGAAGAGAAGCAAGATATCTCAATTTTTTTGTTTTTAAATATTTTTTGGTTTTCTAGGAATGCGTGCCACACATATATCTCAAAGTTTGAAAACGGGATGAAAAAAAAAATGGGTCCGCAGAATGGTTTTGCGGACCCATTTAAGGGTCCGCATCGACGTTCTGCGGCCCCGCTGAAATGGGTCCGCAGAATGCCGGTGCGGCCGTGCTAGAATTTGAAATCTCACCAAACGATGGTTATTTGGTTTATTTTTTTTTTAAAATGTTATAAATAAAAATTTCGGCTCAAACGAGCCTCTCAAATACATGGAATCATTTTTGAGCCAAAAGAGGTCACCCCTCTCTATCTTCTTCTACTTTCAAGGAGATTCAAACTTGACGATTCAATTCGCAAGAACAATGACATTCTTTCTTTGACATTCCAAGTACACCGTGCAAATCGCCGGATGCGCTTGAGGGGGGCTAAAGGGAATAACATAACTGATGCTGGCAGTTAAGACTAATCAAGGCTGTTAGGCAGTTAGTGTATCCTAGGTGGTTAGGCAGTTATTAAACATTCTGTTAGATAATTAATATTTCGGTTAAGCTTTCTGTTAGACAAATGTAACTAGGATTAATATATATCAGATAACATCTACTGGTATTTGCTATATATAGCGATGTACACTGTATCTAGAAATACAATACAAAATAATCATTCTCTCAAAATTCATTTCTCTTTCTAAAATTCTTTACCGTCCGCAACTTGAAATTCAGCAACTTCAAGTTACGGACAATTACTTCTTTTTCCTAATCAATGCGCTGCACCTGAAGTCTGTGAGCCCCCAATTTTTTTGACCAATCATAACACCCCATTTTGGTCAACAAGCAAAAATGTTTGGTCCAAGTTGTGGAAAAAATTTATCAGATTTTGTGATTTTTTGGTTTATTTTTCTTTTTAATGATAGAAATAAAATTTCGGCTATATATCATTATTTTTAGTTTTGCCAGATTATGAACTGAATTCCATAAGAACAATTGAAGATTTTTGGTACTTAATTAAACTGCTTTCGAAGTGAATAATTCTGAATTATTACAAAATTATGTTGAATAGCGAGTATATCATTTTTCCAAGAGGAGGGTTCAAATGCCTCCATTTTTCATGCCTCCACCATATAAAAAGTATATGCGGAGATAATTCAAAATTTTCTTCAGTGACCTGAATTAATTGAGAGGAGCATTTCAGTGTCCTCAAATACAATTACGTTTTTTTTTAAATATTTATATTTGAAATTTACAATCTATATTTCAAACTGAAACTATTAATTTTGTTCTATATACATGGATGTGTCAATGTAAAATTTTATACTTTTTTAGTTCATTTTTACAAGATCAGTCCATAAAATGAACGACTCTACTTAACTGTATAAATAATTTAACAACAATATTTATTTTTTGACATATTCATATAATTTAAATTGCACACAAAAGGATATACAATTTTATGTGTTACATTTATATTGTATACTTAAGTTACAGTGGCTCTAGGTACCAAAAAGAAGATACAACCGGGCACATATCTTTAATTGTTGGCCCTATTTCTCTCCCTCTCTATAAAAAAACCGTGTATGATATTATACATATATACTTAGGCCTTATTGAATCCAAGGTAATTGGCAACTCCAGTTGAAGCAATCCAGTTGTTAGAATTGAGGAATGGTCCGGCTGTGAACTGAGTTGCGACCGCCTTATTGATAACATGGAACGTGGGCCACTTCACCCTGCCAGCGGTGGCTGCACCAGGGCCTGTATTGGCATATTCAGCATAGTACAAGGTCTTTAGTGCAAAATCACCATCCCAGGCAACCCACCCCTCAGGACGGATCACATCGCTGATGGAACTCTCCATGACCACTGTGCGAGAGTACAGCTTCCATGGTCGGCCAAGGTAGCTGGCGATCTTCGTGTTGACTGGCTCAAGTGCTTTGTCTGCCACAAATTGACAATTTTGAAGCACAATACCTGTCTTCATGTTCGGGTCGGTACGCCCTGTTCAAGTCAATACAATACACTTTTCAGAACATGTTTTCTCATTCTCATATACTCAGAGGCGGATGCACATTCAACATATGAGGGCCAATTGACTCCCATTTATTTTCAAAGTTTTTGTACTTGTACATGATTTTCTATATAGTTCATAGTAAAATTATATGGGTAATATAAAATTGGCTCCAATATGCAGCATGAAAATTTATATGAGTGGCCTTCATTCATTTTTAACCTCGTAAGTTGAAAGTCTGACTCTGCTCCTGCATATATTTGGTATGGTCCTCTGTGCTGGCCATTTTTTTTTTTGAATTGAGCAAGAGCAAGGAGAAATAAGTTCATATGTTACATATTTTGATCATCATTTCAATTTATTGTGCAATAATTAATTATATAAGAGTTGAATGAAAAATGAACTATTAAAGAAATAGAAGAGAAAAAATCTTCTCCAGTTTAAGAAATTTATTTTTACCATGAGCGGTGACGGTGTTCAGTTGGTTGTCCATTGGAAGATTGCAAATGATGACGCAATTCTGGAAAACCACAGCAGAGTTGCCGAAGATGAAGTCAATTGTGCCCGAAACGGTGCAGTCCCGGAAAAACTGACGGCCAGCATGGGTGTAGAGGGTGTCTTGGAAGCCATCAAAGCGGCACTTGAAAAATGCCCCAAAATCTCCACTGATGCGAAGGGCCACAGCCTGGTGGTTCACTGCTCCGGCAGTGTTTCTAAATCCCATATCCTTGGCGATGAAGTTGGCGCCTTCTACAGCTGCAGAATGAAAAATATATATAGGTAACACGCCATTTAAAGAATTTATTAATGGATAATATATATGTTTTGATTTTTTAACAAATTTATTAGAGAAACTGAGAAGGAGAGGGGATTACAGAATGTGGCTGTGAGCCTTGTGGTGACTTTATCTTTAACATTGCTTTTGTCTCCGGTAACGATAGATTTGTCAGCCCCGTCACCATACATGAGCACATTATCCGTGCCCTTTGGCACCATGACTATCTCGTCGTATACCCCAGCCTTGACATAAATCACGTATCTGCCCGGGTGATTCTTCGGAATGGCCTTAACTGCATCGTTGATAGTCTTGTACTGACCACTTCCATCTTTTGCCACAACTGCATTTGGCTTTGCACTATACCAGAAATTGTAATCATTGCATAGATAGTCAGTTTTTAATCTTTTCAGATATTATTTCATGGTTAAAAACGATTATCGATGATTCCATCTGAGTAGCCTGGATTTGTTATAGTTGAGATCTTTAGATTAATAATAGTTAATGTTAAGGACTCCAAAGGTGCTTAACCACTCCCTATGGTTTTAAATTTTATATATATTGACATATTTAATTTTATATATATATATTAAGTTTTTAAATAGTTCAGCCCTCGTAAAATATTAAATATATGCTTGTAGTCTAGTGATATGAATTACAAATTGTGGTTGTGGAGATTCGAGTTCAAATTCAACTTATCACACATTAAACATTTTTGCACTTTATGTTTCAACAACTCCAATCTAAATTTTCTAGTTTTGTCCCCTGCTTAAGGTGTCTCAGATATGCATTTTCTTGGAATTATTGTCGTCTTTCTCCTATGATATAAATAAGGTGATATTCAGTATGTTAACTTTTACAATATATACTTGGTTATCAAATAAATACCTGTTAGTTGTTGCTTGCAATAGCTTCCTGTCACCGGCAGAGAGCCATGAGGGATAACCCTGTTTGTCCATGTCATACCCCAACAACTTCCTATTTGTTCCCTGGGAGGTAAGTGAGCCAAGATCGATAGATTGAAGTTTCTCTGCAAAGGAAGCAATGCTTGTGATCACCCCCAAAACATTGCTGCTCATCTCAGTGGCATTGTTCAATGCGTTGTTCATGTCAGCGTTCAGCTTTGGGTCCTCAAAGCCGTCAACACAGGTGTACAGGTATGTCATAGAGGAGGATAGCATGTGCACTATGTTGTCGGCCTCAATAGTCAAGTTTTTCATATCTTTTCCTACAAGCGACGATACACCTTTCATGTCCTCTAGCGCGTCGTCAAGGAATTTCTTGCAGTCTGACACAGCAGTAGCTGTTCTGGTGTCGTTACCGGCAGCCAGCTTGGCTTTGGTAACTTCAGCGGATTTTTTAGCAGCAGACTCAAACTCTTTGATCGCCAAGTCAACAAAACTTTTGAAGACTTCATTGGGTGTTGCCGAGGTGTTTGTTTGTAATTTAGATATTGTGCTCTCGCAGGAATCCTTGTGTAGGGCTGTCGAGCACATGGCCGTCATGGATTTGGAGGTGGCACTTAGAGAGGATGAGTTGTCATCAGAGTGAGAACTAGCTTTCTTGGTTGAGTTCACGAGCGCTATGATTGCGCCAGCGCACACAACTCCTATAAGTACTGTGGCAACAAGGCAAACAATGACCTTTTTCGCCATTTTTCGTCGCCTTGTTTCGACAAGATGTAGCTAGATTTTCAAGAACAAGGAGATCAGGAGCTTGATCCTTTCAAGCTCCTGTATCTCAATTGCACTTCTCTTCTGATGATAGAAGGAGGATGACCCGGGGGTTATATACTGTCTGAAAATCTTAACTAATTTACTAAATAAAGAACTGATCATTGGAGACTTTTAAAATCACCAGTGATAAAAGCTGGCATCGTTCCTAATTATTGCATTAATTTAGTGTTTTTTTTTTCCATTATTAGATGCATCTTTGGCAAATTATGAGGCATTAGTTCGATAATTTTCAGTGGTACACTCAACGTGATGTGTTGTAGTAAAATATATTTTGCGACTCGAGACATGAACACCGGGACTGCAAACCATATTTGAAATCAATGCAAGTTTGGAAAATGTTGAAAATGTAGTACAGTAATTAAGGAAAATTAGATGTAACATCATTGTGAGCAGAGATCGATGTCGCAATAATATCTTGTCGAATAATGAAAGTTTTTCTATCCAGAGATATCGATCCTCTATAATTTTGCATCCAAGTTTTTGTATATACAGGAGTTCATCTCTCTATCCACACAAGCTTAATTATCGGAAGAGTTTGCCAAATACCATAATCTACTATTCGGGTAAGACAATAGTTAGTTGGTCATCATATTCGTATATCGGCCTCATATTATTTATACTAAATGAATTCGCTAATTTATAAATATTGCATTAAACGCATGTATATCGGTTTCAACTTTTTGAGTTTGTCTTTTGAAATTTTTCATAGGCACAACATGTCACTTGGAACAAAGCACCTTAGCCTATAAATAGAGGGAACAAAGCGGTTATGAGCACATTGCCGTTCTTACTCAGTTCAGAACAGGGCTGGGGAGGTTGAATTTGATTTTGCAAGATGCCACTTGCATGCGCATCTTAATCCATTAAGATTTTTAGATATGTGTATACAGACAGGGGCAGAATTTTGATCAAGGTAAGCACAAAATATTGACAAGAGTACAATTTTTTTATTAGATGTTAGATCTTGATCGAAAGGTGAATCTTGAATAAACTAACATAATTATGAAAATATAGTTAAACATTACCAAACGTGACCGGTCACGTTTGGACACGACATGGCTTGTGACCATTTACGTGCCATAACCATTCTTCCAAATTTGATCACGGCACTGCACGACACGTATAAATCTGACTTGCTCACGTCACGACACGTGATTCAAGCCATGGTGCGACTAGTCATGGCACGATACATATTTAGATCTCTAGTAGCAGACTTCTTTTTTCTCCTGGTGAATTAACGATTCTTCTAGTAGGGTAGTGAATGAACGTACCGCGTCTTTTTTTTTTTTGCTTTCTTTCTTTTATGCGAATAAGTCTGAGCTGGTTTTCTTTTTCATGCAATTTTCTTCTACTAGACCGTGAATTAAATCCAAAGCCAGGTAGATATTATTTCCATCCAGAGATTAGCATAAGTATAAAAATACCACTGAGTCTTAAAAATTTTCTAATTCAGTGCCTACCTTTGATTCTCTTTAAGTCTGCCATTGTATACAGAACCCCATGACAAATAGTAAATATTTGAATGGAGAATACTAAATATTGCATGCTTTATAGCCTGGTTAACTCTTTCATACGCTTGAAAAAGAATCCTAAAGATAGAATGATTGTTAGATATTTTGTTATCTTTATCATCACTCATATATGTTTTTTTAATGCTCGTATGTGCTGCAAACGTAATTTAAAGAGAGAAATACGATAAACAAAACTTTAGGGAAATTAACAACGTACGTAGATTATAATTCCACAAATTAATTCTAAAAAATGAGCATTTCGGAGAATTGCATCAAGTTAATCTGGCAAATAATGTACTGGATGATGTTAAAACATATATATAAGCGCACATGTAAATAGGGTGTTGTAATATTTCATTTATTAGTCAGGAGCTGCCTAGACTTAAAAAAAAAATTCCCTTTATTTGGATGAATTTATTTGTAGTATAACAGCATCCTGGAAACCTTCAGATTACCATCCAAGTAACTCCCAGCAAGGGTCAACCTGACCTGAAACTTGCTAGCTATAAACATTTATTTTTTTGGGAACTAAGTGATTGCTTTATATATATGTATATATATATGGCGGAATTTCATGTATCCCCTCAAAACTTCAAGATTACGTATTTCCCTCTCTAAATTTTGAAATTACATATTTTTCCTTTAAACTTCTACTCACAAATTACCCATTTAATCAATAAAATATATTAAAGAGTAAAGATTTCATCCACGCTGTTGGTCCCCTAAACGTCCCCTGATGATAACTACCTTTGTTAATCATTAATTAGCGATTTTAACGAACTGTAAGTGATCCACGTCTAACTGTCATTACCCACTGGCGGCGCCTCCGTCTTTATTACCTTATTTTTTTGAATTTTGAAAGTTTCCTTCTCCTGCGTGATTTTTAGGCGATTTTGTGGCGATCGAGATCGCACCTCTCTCTCCGGCGATCTCTCACTTTTCTCTCTCTCAGGCGAGATCGCATCTCTCTTTCAGTCGATCTCACACCTGTCTATCCGGCGATCTCGCATCTTTTTCATCCCTCATGCGATCTTTCTTGCTACGCTCATGTAATGTTTTTCTCTTTCATTCTTTTATCATCGATTTTCTTTTTTTGTCATTTAAATCATCGATTTTGTTTTCTTCTTTCAGTTTATCTCAAGCGATTTCAGTTTAGATTCTCATCCCTCACTTCTGAAAGAAAACTCAGGTTTGAATACTTCATAGTAATGCTATAAGTAGCTGACTCTTTTTATGTTTTTTTTTTTATGAATTTGATCTTTTAATTTAAGATGATGATGATCTGATACCGTGATGTTATATTATTATGAACATGTGATTGAGTTATTGTTTTATGTTATAAGAATATCTGATATTGTTAATATGAATACTTGATATGTTATTGTAGGGCGCAGAAAGTTGCACAGCGGTGGAAGTTGTGTGCATGTGTTAAATGCCTCAGGGTTCAATGCTCTCGATTTTTAAGCCATTGGAAGAGAACATCGAACTTGAAACATTCATTTTTCTTTCTACAATTCCTTCGGTTCACCCTCGACAGACCTACTGTTCATAATCAGTCTGTCGAGAGAGTTTATTGATTGTGGGGACGTTTAACTCCCAGCGGGCGCAAGCCCTCGCTGTTAATTACATCAGATGACCCTTCCAAGCCATACTGAACACCTCGTCCATTCCGGGATTTGGAGCCTATTTGTTGTGAATTGCATAATGGGGCTAAAGGGGAGAGAACTCATGTACTTGGTCTTTTATGTTCATTTGATTATCATTGTTTTGGTTATTTAATTAATATGTATGCACAAGATGTAATTATTATACCTTTTTATTTATTTTAGAAACATATTTGTGTTTGCAAAAATATATTTGTGCTTTGTTTATATTTTATTTAAGAGGAAATGATTTAAATATAAGAAAAAGGGCATTTTCGTCATTTGGCAGGCTGTATGATGTTTGATTGTGTTTGATTTTGATGTGGAAACATGAAGAATTTGATTTGGGTTCATTTGGAGGTGGTTTGAGCTGATTTGGATTTGAAATGAAGGAGTTATGGCCAAAAAGGACGAAAAATGGCTTATTTGTCAAGTTTTATGTTTTTCAGGGACTTATTTGTAAAGCTGGAGGGACTGAGATTTGTAATTTGAGCCTTTCTCAGGGTTTAGAGAGTAATTTGGGCTTCCAGGGGCTCATTTGAAGAGGTTTCATATAGTCAAGGACTTATTTGCAACCATCCAGGGACTGCGCTGTGAAGATAATTTTGTCAGAGGGGCTTCTTTGTGAAAAGCTTTCTTTTAATATTTTCTGGGCTTTAAGATTGGGATTTGGGCTTTGAAATTAGTGTTTGGAACTTTGAGATGTGTACTGGGGTTTGGGGATTTGTGTTATGTTTCAGGATTGGGGTATGCTTTGAGATTTGGGTATTTGGGCCTCCAATATCTGTGCTTAATATCTGGAGTATAGATTCTGGGCTTTGAGATTGGTGCATGAGGGATTTGTTTGTCTGACAAGTGGGCCCAGAAGGCAGGAGTTTGGGTAGCTTTCGGATCAGACTTTGCTTCAAGATTCGAGTTTTCATTTAAACTCTTCTTTTGGCGCCTGGATCGATTGGCTCTGTCTGCTTTAAAAAGCGTGCAGCTGAGATATGGATCGGGTTTGAGACCCGAACTAGGGTTTAAACCGGCCATCACTCCGGCGAGATTTCCGGTCACGGCGAGGCTGAGGAATAGCACCGCTGGGATCGCCTTGGGCCCTTGAATCTATTGGGTATGTCATCGGTGATGGTTGATCATCGGAGGTGGCAGAACGAGGCTGGTCATCGGACTCCAGTACCGATTGAAGCTCAAACTCAATTCTGTTGATTTATTTATCTTTATTTCTGATCACTTGCTCATTTAACATTGTTTGAACATGAGGAAGCTTCAGGTGTATTCAATTTCGAGCTTCATCAAGGTTTGGATGCTTTCCAAGCTTTAACTTCTCGGTTTGGTACCGAATTGGTATTGGCATATGGTATTTGGTTTGAGAGATGTTCTTGAGGTTGGGATATTGTAGTTTGGACATGTTTCGAAGGTATCAAGGTTGAAGAAGGTAGGTACTGGTCATGGCTTTTGCTTGAGTCTGGGTTTCAGATTTAGATTGGGCATGAATTTGTTATTGGGTTTTGGGTTTGAGAAGAACATGAAATTCATATATCTTCAACCTAATTTCTCATGAATTTTGCTCATGACATGTGTGATTTTCATATTATTCTTGTAGTATAATATATCAAGAATGAATGCATGAAGTTTGAGGATTTTATGCTTTTTATTTCTATTTTTAAGAGAAGAAATGGACAGAGGGGCATGCAAGTAAATATGCGGTAGCAGCAGATTTTTTATTTTTTTGAAACCCAACTTTGAAAATTGCTAGAAAATAGTAGAAAAATCAGAAAAATGCAAAGTTTGAGTCTAAAATGATTGTATTTTCATCCTCTATCTAACTGTTCAAACAGAATTTAAATTTGGTTTTCAGATCAGCCTGCACTGGCTGATTTGTACCAGTAGGTCATTTGGGGCATTTTCAGCATGAGTGCTGTACCAGTATAGGCTCTATTGTATGTATCTGGTACTGTACACTGGTACCACTTGGTATTTGGTTTAATTAGACTATATCTAAGCCCTTGTATCAAGATCAAAAATCAAAAAAGGCATTGGTATCACAATATGTCACTTACCAACACCATTTCGAATTTGCACATAGGTCCAAGGTCATTTGCATAATTGTATGAAGGTCCTTGAGCATCATATCATAGGGATTGAAATTCTCCCTCTTTTCATTTGCTCTCTCCTTCAAAGATTATGCATCTAGGCCCTTTAAAGATTAACAAAACTCATAATATAGAAAGAGATGTAGTGAAACATCGATCTTTCATATATCATTTGTCTTATTTCTCTTTCATGCATTAAAGTCCTTCAAAAAGTCCAAAAATAGCATAAGTAGGGAGATGTAGTTAAACATCAATCCCTAATATACTATTTAATTTTGTTTTAAATTCCTATTTGTTTTGCACTTTTTAGTTGATTTTATATTAAAAGAATTATATAAGAATTGGATATTTAAAAGGATGTAGTTAAACATCAACTTTCAATATCTTCTCCTTTTATATTTCTTATAATACAAAATGTCACTTTTTATATATATCATTTTTATATATTTTTGTGTAATTGTGTGTTTTTGTCCTTTTTCTTTGCAACATAAAATGAAGAAAAGAAAAGAAAAAGAAAAGAAGAAAAGGGAAGAGGAGGCAAAGAAGACAAGAAAATCACAAAATGCCTATCTTCTTTTTTTTAGAATCATTGGCTTAAAAATCAGCTATAAAGCTATTAATTGCCTCTTCTATCTTATTTGTCATTTTAAACCTTTCAATATAATATTTTGTTATTACATGAAAGGAGTTCAATTTATTTGTATGATTTCATGCTTTTAAACTCATTTTTTTGAGTTAAAGCACTTAATCTTCATAAACCCGAAAGAAATGAGAGAAGGAGATTAAAAAGAAAAAATAACAGAAGCTCCAATTGCATAAAAGAAAAATGAAAGAAAAATCATGGAACAAGAACATCCTTTTTTTATTAAATCATGAGATAATGTACATGAACTTAAGCTCCAATAAGCTTCTACATTGCATCAAAGAACACAAATTTCTACCTATTTTCTTGATTTTAGCTAAGAGGGGATTTCTTTCCTTTTCTCTCTTGTTTCTTGTATGTTTTCTGCTGGAGAATTTGGGTCTAGTATAGGGTAGTTTCTGATTTCTCTGGTGGTGCTTTTCTTCTTTGATTTGGTGCTCTTATATAGCCTAGAGCAAGAGGTTTAGGGTTTAGGCATAGGGGCTGAGGTGGCTTGATCCTTGCCTTCCACTTTCTTTATTTCATTTTCAATGTTCTGGATTTGATCTTAGGGTATCCAGCTATGCATAGTCCAATAGTGAACAGCCAAGTTGGCAATCCATGCATTCATCCCTTTTTAGCCCTTGATTTGATTTCTTTTAATGGCCGAGATTTAGAGCTATTGTATCATGCATCTCCTCATGCATGGGGGGAGATTCTTCCATTTTGGCATCTTATCTGGGCACTAGGCCAGCTGTACATGGAGTTAATTTAGCACAGTGCGCCAGTTGCAGAGGGCATACGATACACATACAGTTTTAGACCGACTCAACATGTTTATACCGTTTGAGTCACCTGCAACTAATGAGGCATCGCCACATTGCAAGCACAGCATATTCTTATCATGTCTAGATGTTATTTTACCTCTTTAGCTGCCAATTTCTATTTTCGATTCTTTGAGTCTCTCCTTTTGATACCCGTCGGATATCACTTCCCAAATCAAGCAAACTCTTTTAATGCTCATTCAATTGGGGGTTACAGTAGTCATATGAGATCCCAACGACACCATTTAAACCTTTTGAGAGATGTAATTATACTCGGTCTACTCCAACTCAAGTTATACCCGATAGTGAGCAAACCCGAACCCACTTCATTCTCTCTTCCTTCTCTTAATTGCACTAGCAGGGAGCATCGCAGAGAGGTGAGAAGCACATTTATCTTCTCAATTTTATGCTTGGGGACTTAGCTTATAGGGTCCGAACTTCTTCGATTTTTTCTTTCTTTCTTTCAGCCGTCAGAGGAGAGTAGAGATGGGAGAAGGGGCTGACGAGAGGGGGCCCACTGTCAGTCTCATCTCATCTTGACCAACTATATCTTTCCTTTGTATTTTCCTTTTGGCTGCTCCTGAACCTTGTGAGTCGTGTAGGGAGCATTGCACGGTGCATAAAGCGCCGAGTGCTTGCGAGTTGAAGGGGTCAAACTATCCCAGGTTTTAGATTTAGCGTCATTTGGTCGCTGGTATGTGCTCTCGGTGTATGGTGAGCCGTGAAGCTGCCAGTTCGGTCTATTCCATTGTTTCTCTGTGTTCTGGGTTCACCCAAGTTTAGGGTCTAGCGAAATTCACCCCAAGCCACTGACTCGTGGGCCCTGACTGTAAGGTTTGAGTTCTGTGTACCCAAGTTTGCACCCAGAGAAGCATTCTTAATGCTATAGGTTCCCAGAGACCCAGAGCCATGTGGCAACAATCAGAGGCTCCTGTTTTTTAATTTCAACATCTTTCTAACCATTTTGAATTAGGAAGTGTGCCATATATCAAAATTCATGATTATTTGAATAGCATCTAATCATGTATTTTGTTCAACAAATTTCATTTCCTATTTTGTGGCATTGTGTCGAATTAAAGTATGGTTAGACCTTTAATTGACCAATTTATTTAGTTAAGTGGCACATTTGTCCAAATAACTATAATTCTGACTTTTTAGGGTCAAACAGTTATGTTTTATATGATACGAATATCTCCTATATCTGATATGAACAACTGTTTATTTATATGTTTATAGGTGATGTTTTAATGATTGAAACATGATATTGTGGTATGAATACTTGTGTTGTTGATACCTACAGTTTATTACTTTTGATATTAATACTTCAGCTATTTGATATGAAAACTGTTTCATATGGTGGGTATAATACCAGAACTGTTTTGTAACTTTTTACATGAATCATCCATAGTAGATTTGTTTGATATGAATTCCCTGTTATTGTTGTTCATTAAATTTTTTTTTCTTATACTGGAATGAATTTTGATCTGAATGAAGAGATTGGTGAAGAATTGTCGATAGATGAGGTTGATATCTATAGATATTTTGAAGAGCAGCATCGTGCTAATGAAGCATTGAATGATGATGTTGGTGCTAGAGAGAATATATATGGGTGGGATTTGAATGTTGGAACTCTAGATGAATTGAATGCAGTAGAAGATGAACCAGAAGATGTTAATGGAATGGTAGATGTTAATTGAATGAGTTTCATGAGTTAAGCCCACACGCTGTTGATGATTAGTTTGAAACACTTGAAGAGGCTTGTCAGTACTATGAACTTTTTGGAAAGCAGTCTGGTTTCGGGGTTTTCAAAAGATCAAATCACAAGAATAAAGACCTGAGCCAGCATTATACATTAGCATGCAGCAAGTGTAAGAATACTTCAGTAATTAGCTATGAATACTTAAAGTGATAGAGCTCCGTATAGGTTCTTCATTAATATATTGGGTACAAGATAGGTAGTGGTCTCTAGTTACATATTCATAATGTTTTTTGAAGAATTCTTTGTGACATATATATTCGTACTTTAGTTTGTTGGGGAATCCTCTATAGTGTTCCCCAAATGTTGTTGCACTGTTTTTACTGTGAAAATTGCTGATCAGATGGTCCAGAATTTTGTTGCACTATTTTTACTGTTCACCCGGATCAGCAATTTTCAAAGTGGCTTAATAAATAGTAAAAAAATTCCAAAAAATGTAAAATTTGGTCTCTAAGCAGATTTTAATATAGATTGAATATCTAACGGTTTGGATCAACCGTTTGGACTTTGAAAATCCGAAAACGACTTGGTTGTACGAGAGCCTTGGTGCAAATATTTTGATATTAGCCACTCTCTCTCTCTCTCTCTCTCTCTATATATATATATATAGTGCTTGGCTATTATGCTTATATAAGCATATGCCCACATATGCTTAAATGTTCATTTTTGCATTTCCAATGTTCAAATGGTCGATCCGACCGTTCATCTTGTTCTCCATATTAATATGTGCTTGGAGACCAAATTTTACATTTTTCTGAATTTTTTTACTATTTATTAAGCCACTTTGAAAATTGCTGATCATATGGTCCAGAATTTTGGAAACACTGTTTTTACTGTTCACCCAGATCGATAATTTTCAAAGTGGCTTAATAAATAGTAAAAAAATTCAGAAAAATGTAAAATTTGGTCTCCAAGCACATATTAATATGGAGAACAAGATGAACGGTCGGATCGACCATTTGAACATTGAAAACGCAAAAATGAGTTATAAGCATATGTGGGCATATGCTTATATAAGCATAGTAGCCAGCCCCTATATATATATATGTGTGTGTGTGTGTGTGTGTGTGTGTGTGTGTATACATGTATATATACATGTATTTATACATGTATATATGTGTGTGTATAGACATGTGTATATACATGTCTCTATATATATATATACGAGTTGAGATGGGGACCACTATAATGTTGAATTTAAATAACAACTTTTTAATGTCAAACACAGTATGATTACATGGCAATATAGGTACATTTGGAAGTTCAAGACTCCACCCACAGTAAGAATTTTACTGTACCTACTACATAAAAACAAATTGCTAACTCATGACATTATAGACAAGAGAGGGTTAAATGTGGACCTGAGGTGCGTTATGTATGGGGCCAATCGTGAAGCAAACATTTGTTTTTTTCTGCCCAAATGCTAGACAAATATGGAGCCGAGTTGCAGGCCTATTGGGTAACAGTATAATGGTACTGGGTCTAACCGTTTCACGGGTATGTGAACCATCCATGCATGCATCAAGGAACGAAGGAAATGTGAGATGGTCTCTATGGAAATCCCACTTTGTAGCAACTTGCTGGAATATTTAGAAGCAAAGGAACCAGTATATTTTCAGAGGGCAAAAGTTAAGAGTGGAATATGTAGGTGCAATAGCGGTACAGGAAGGAGCTTAGTGGGGTACATACTGCTAACTGTTTTTGATTTGTTTTGTTTTCATGATGTTGTGATAGTGTATTTTCTAGAGCAATTGCAAATGTAATATGAACTAGAATCAACTTCGGCAGCCTTTGTCGGGTTTTATCAAAAAAAAAAAAAAAGACTATAAAATCTGCAGGTCCCTATTAAGAAAAAAGACAATGAAATTGAACCATTTGAGATATGGTAAATTGCAATTGGTTCGATCTCATTAATTTTTTCCCACGCTGTAGTTGATGTGATAAATTGTGAAAATTAGTGGATCAAGTTATTAATTCGATCCCGTGGATCTTGATTTCTAATGAAACCGAATCTTTTTTACAAATCTATCCATTTATCGAAAAAAAATCTTATTTCAGACAAATTATTATTTTAATTTTTAAAAAAATGATAAACGACCTTAGGCAGGGGCAGACCCACATGGTCCCAGGGAGGGAGTTGCCTCCCTGGATTTTGAGTTTTAGTGGAGATCTATCGGTCCCAACCGACTTTGTCCCCTCTGAAATTTTTTTTCCCTCATCTGAATATTTGATTTGTAATTCGGATTAAATTTAGAATTAAAACTGAAATAAATTTGTTGAATTTTAATTAGTAATTACAAATATAAATTAGAGTATCAGAAATTACAAATCAAAGCATTAGAAAGTATAAATTAAAGCATTATTTTTTATCAAGTACTCAATTAGTTAATAAATTTAAACTCTATATTTTTTTTTTTTGAAAATTAACTATTTAAATCTGATTTGATATTTTTTTATTCTTTAACAAAATTCTGAATCCCCCACCTTGGCTGTAAGCCGCCTTTGACCGAATTAAAAACAAAACGATATTCCAAACTCCAACTTCCCCAGGTCAGCAATTCCCTGTTATATTTTCATTACGAAAGTTCCGAGAGTCATGGTGCGCACATGTCTTGATTTTCGTTTCCATACAACTTTTTTTAGTTGCCACCAGCTATTAACTGAAAATAAAAAACAATAAAAACAAAATATAAACTACAATGCTCTCTTCTCCAATCAAAATGGATTCGGCTATTTTCCATTACTGGTTTTATAGGATCTTCCCGGATAGGAATGTAAATGAACTGAATTTGAACGAGTTACTTCCAATTCGAACTCAGCTCATTAAATAAATGAGCAAATCAATTCAAGTTAGAATAGTAATAACGAGTTGTAGAGTCAAATCGAACTCAGCTCGTTATTAACTCGAATTGGCTTACAACTCGTTTATAACTCGTTTAACCAGTTAATTATATACTACTATTAAAAGAATTTATCAGTATCCAACAATAGTACATAAGCACCATCAATTTTTTATACAGCAGCTTAACAAAAACAATTTCTGAGATTTATTGTGACCAATACTATGTAACTCGAGTGATAAATGAGCGAGTTGGAGTAAGCTCAAACTCAGCTCATTTATTAAACGAGTCAGCCAACTCGAGTTGGAACTGACTCGAGTTGTAAATGAACGAATTAAAGCAAACTGTAAATGAGCGAGTTACGAATTTAAGCAATTTTGCTTAAGCCCTAGTCCCAGAGCATATATAACTTCCAAAACTTCGCTAAATATCAACACTTAGTGACAGATCTACAGTTAAGTTAATCATAGAATGCAGGATGCTTAGTTATTCTATATTTTCTAAATTTTAATTATGTATATAATAATTTAATTAGAATTTCATCTTATTGTCCTAGAAATTTGAGTTCAAATTACACTTACCAGAAATTTGTTCGCATATAACAACAACACAAAAAACACAAAAAAATACTTCATATCTTAAGGCCCTGTTTGGCTGCTTCCCGCGATTTACTGTTCACGTGGGAAAAAAAAAATTCACTCAGACTCAATTTTTTTTTTCCCATGTGAACAGTAAAATTCAGTTAAAAAAATTTCCCTTCCCTTTCCCATTCCCTTTCCCCTGATGCAGCCGAACATGCCCTAATGGACCTGAATTTGAATCAAATAGAATCCGATGCGTTCACAGATATCGACAGTTCATGGGATCATCACCACTGGAGAGAAGCGGCGAAGGTTGCCATTATTCTGTTGCCCGAGTCCATAATCTCTGAGGTAACAGAATATTTCTCTTTAGATACAGACCGTCCGATCAGAATCCGGGCCAATCCGGCCCGAGATAGAAAGCACTGGGCCTCTTTAATTTGTGCAAATTTTGATCGGAAGGTCCGGATCTAAACAGCAATATTCTGTTACTTTAGGTCATATAAATTCTCCGTTTCCTAGCGCCTAGTGCTCTAATGAAAGCACTTCTCTTCTGGAAAACCAAAAAAGAAGCAAATTAATTGGTTAATTGAAACCTCAATTTTCTTTGTGGGACCGCTCCCTCAGTCGTCGTTGACTGCGCGTGATATAAGATCGATTTTTTTTTTCTTAAACCCGTCCAAAATCAAATCTCTTTCCCCCTACTTCCGGTTGTCGATCGAAGCCAATCGGCGAAAAAGCAATGGCGTCTCAGGAGTCCCTCGAGAAGATGCAGCTCCGACAGAACTACCGCAACTTGTGGCACACGGATCTCTTGAGCACGATCCAGGCCGACTTCCCTTGTATGGTTCTTTTTCAATCAAGGAATTATTTCTTTGTACTTATCTCATGCTCTACCTTTATTGTTATTACTAGATATTTCTGATCGGACTTGTTAATTTTTCTTTGCAGTTTGTTGTTTGTCGCTTTGGTGGTAAGAATCTGATCTATTTTCTTTTCCTTTTTTTCTTTTAATTTGTTCCTGTGATTAGCTGATTTAAGCAATGCAGTACTAGCTTTTCATTTGAATATGAAGGAACCTATAGGAAGTTGTTAATGTCTGCTTCCAAGCGAATTATTGAAGTAATTGCTAATTTGTTTAGGATCTGAAATTAGTATGTTGATTTTTTAATTAATCAGCGTCTTGAACAAATTAATTTGCTTGTATGATTTTCAAACAACTTATATATAACCCATTAGTGCATTTTGCATATGTTGTTGAACTCAATTGGAATAATAAACCCTACCATTGACGGCAATGAGTTATTTAGGGTTGGTATGTACCAGGTTTGTCTTACACTGTGTTAAGACAGTTTGTTTCATGATGATATTCTACCTTTTGTATTATTTCACAAATTAATTGATGACACCCTCAGGAGTATAATGCATACGCTAATTTGATTCTAGTTCTTGTATATATTTAGGGGAAAAATTAATCTATTTATAGAATAAAACTTAGATATCAGCAAATTTGGATCTCCTTGGATATTGTTATTATGTTCATAAACGGTTATTCTTATCCCTCAGTTGATTGTGTAAATTTTATTTCTCATATACTAATTGCTCATCATCATATAAAATTTACTAAAATATTTACGTGTTTCTTTCAGTGGGCCATGTGTATCCTACATGCTCCGGAAAAGAGCTCTTTACAATGATATGTCAAGGTAAAAATAGATTAAACTAATATTCACTGCTGATTGCCACTTTTCTGTTTATGATTTTTTAACTAAAGTTAGTTAAGTTAATTCATCTTTTCTCTGAACAGGTATACATGCTGTGCTGGCTATCTCCCCTGCAGTGGAAGGTGTGGCGAAAGTAAATGCCCTGAGTTTTGCCTTGCTACTGAGGTAAATTTACCAGTTCATCCCATGTTCAAAAAATTGATTGAGGCGATTCTCAAATTTCTTTCTTTTATTAATTATTGGCTTATTAGCATGTGGTGGATTGCACATGAATTATATTAAGGTACGAGGGATCCAGTGAAAAGATTTCTGTGTGATTCTAAAAATTACAAAAATGAAAGGGTTATAGATCAGTGGAGAGCTAACTCTAGTTTTGTAACAAAATTGGAAAGAAACCATTTTAAATTAACCCTAGTTTAATACAATTAATTGTGGTCAGCCAGGCATGCCGGAACAAGTAATGGTATTAGCTAAGTAAACTAACCCCAGCAAATGAGCCAAAAGACTTATGGGGTCAATTTTTTGAAAGATCAAGGGGCAATTTGGTTCATTTAGAAAGTTTAAGGAACAATTACCTGCATTGTCCCTTTTTTTTGTTCCCTTTTTTTGGTTGATGACCCATAATTTTGGAAATTATGTGCTTCTACAGAGGCAACATTTACTAATTACTCATCCCCCGCCCCCCCCCCCCCCCCCCCCCCCCCCCCTCATTGAGCTATTCCCGTAGGTAAATGCGGGGCATACAATATGAGCTAGCTTATAGCATTGTTCTATCCATTTCAACTCCCTTCTACTCTTAGATCTCAAATAGAACCCATTTTAATATAATTAATGTTGACTAAAAGTCGCCATATCTTATATAGAGGGGCTTCAATTTTTCTAGTTTGGTGTTAATATAAAAGTCGGACCATTGTTGTTATCTTGCTGTACTTAGTAGATTAAATAAAATAAATGATTAATTGCACTTGGTAATTTCAGGTATTTTGTTGCTTCGGCAATTCGGTTGCCTCTACCCGTTTCCTACTGCAAGATGAGTTCAACATCCAGACTACCAAGTGCGATAATTGCATTATTGTAATGTCTTTGTTCAATCTGCTGTATGTATTAAAATGCTCTTTTTTATATTTTCACCTCTAAAACTGTTCCCTGCCTCTTTACTACAGGGATTTATGTTCTTTCTCCAACAACTTGCATGCATTTGCTCTATTATTGCCTGTTTAGTTGGGAGTGAAGAACTCTCGGAACTCTCTCAGATTCTCAACTGCATTTCTGACTTTGTCTACTGGACGTAAGTTAATTTTCCATAATTATCTATTAAGTACTTTCTCCTAACATTTTACATGTATGACCTTGTGAATTTCTTGTTTGAGTTGTACCCATGGAAACTTCTTTTAGTGATTTTTTTTTCCTTGTATTGAAAGATCAATGTGAATTAAAAAAGAACGAGATGAGCTAATTACATGCTTTTTCAAAGATTCCTTTACATGGATCTATAAAGTTGTTTTTACTTACTGTTGCTTTTTTTGTACCAGAGGCTAAAAATCTGTCTGAATTTGTTTTGCAGGGTCTGTGCATGCATGCAGGTAAGAAAATTTCTTTTTTCCTGTTAAGTGTAGTTGGTTAATTTGTCCGTGTCCTTGATCAATCCCAACTCTGGAAAGAGTTAAGAAAATAAGACCAGCTACTTTTCTTCAAAATAATAATATAAATAAGACCAGCTATTGAATTACCAATTAAAGCAAGTTGGCAACTATCTGCTTTAACTGCAGACACAACACAAAGTAGAGCTGGACAAGAGGGACGGGAAATTTGGTCCGCCTGGTGTGATGGCCGTGCCGCCAGTGCAACAGATGTCTCGCATAGACCAACCCATCCCACCACCGGCATATGGTGCACCACCACCAGCATATGGTCAGCCTTACGGCTACCCACCACCACAGGCACAAGCTCCAGGCTACCCACCACCAGGGTACCCGGCCCAACCTCAGGCTTACCCACCTCCTGGTTACTACCCCAAGTAGAATTGAACAGTTTGAAGAGAATTCTTGAATTGTCGAGACGGATATTTATGCATTCATTTGATCCTTTTTGTTTTGGTGCTTCCTGAGGTTATGTTGTGGTTCTTCTAACGTGAGTGGGTTATGATATATAGGCGACAAATACTTGTGTCCATTTTCTGAGTTCATTTACTTATATTATTGACTGGTTAATTCTGTGGATGCCGTTGCCATGTTGGCAATTTAGTTACATTTGTGATATGCATGTGTTCTTCATGTGCTCCCATATGGTCTGAGTTGATTTAGTCTATTGATCTCATGTCTTATCCTATATGGTGTCAGGTAGAAATCGTGGCCCTGCTACACCCCAGCCACTAATCGTAGGAATTCATATCGCCTAAGGTAACAGAATGTTTCTGTTTAGATCTGGACTGTCTGATCAAAATCTGCACGAATATTAAAGGGGCCCATGCATTCCTCATCATGCCGGATTGGTCCAGATTCTGATCTGATGGTCTGGATCAGAAATATTATGTTACCTCAGAGGATATGGACTCAAATATTATTGTTTACTTGTATATGCCAATGGTTGCAGTTCAGATGTCAACTTAAACCAGGATAAGCATTCTGTGTTGTGCATGGGACGTTTATGCAGTTTATGGTAAAGATCACACAAGATGAATATTTTTTGACATAAGGTTGATGTATTTTCTTTTTTCCGAAGGATTAAAATAACTCACAATAAATTTGCCAAAATGAGTGATCGAGCTAAATTTATTATTTGTCTATTTGAGGATCTAAAAGAAAAAATAGTAGTATAGGACGGAAAGTGTGCTAACTTAATTAGCAAGTTAGGGCATATTCGGCAACATGGGAATTTTAATTTGTCAAAACCAAAGTTATTTAACCTATGAGAAATTTTAGAATATAGGTTCGGCAAATGCATGGAAAATTTGTTAGGATGTTGGTTTGTTTTTCTTTTTATAGAAGATGTAATACTACAATTAAATTATATTAAGTGTATTAATACTAATCACTGATTATGATCAATATATTATATATATCAATATAATTATGCATGTTTAATAATTTTTTGTATTATTAAATTGTGCTTGTTTAATTAATTTTAGCCTTTGTATTATTAAATTGTATTTGTTTAATTTCTTGTACATGATTCACCAGTTGTTTATGCATAAATCACGTCAGAAACAAAATTTAAAAGCAGCTCAAAATTTAAAAGCAGCTAAATTTTGAGGCACACTGCGAGTTTCACCAGTTGGGGAAAACAACAGAGCTCGGACTCAATTTTATTTTTTCCAAAAGTTTGATTGTTGGAAGGGAATTGTTACTGTCTTGGAAATTGTTTTGGGAAAAAATAATTGACTGTCGAACGGAAGCAGGGAAAGATAGTTGCTTTTTTCCATGAAAATCCATGGGTACATGAGGTGCCGAACAGAGAGACCATGTAGTTCCGTCCCCCATAGCTACTTTTCAGAAAACCGCAGTACTACTAGAAAATTAATTGTTACGTGCAGGTCACCATGCTTTCAATGGTTAATCTTGTACCTAGCAATTGTCTTTATCTACTCCATACCGCTATATTCAGAAGCCCTAGAAAAGACTTTACTGCATTTAAGCGCCATTAGCCGTGTTCAGAGATCTCTCGGATTTTGGCAGAACGAGTTGTATTGTTGTACGAATGTCGGGGTTGACTCAAATTAAAGTGAACTTGCACTGTGCACAAGCTACGAGCTCTGGATATTTATTTCAATAGAACAAGTGTAATAATGTAATTAATCAATGTTAGGTGGATCTCATAAAAATAAAATATAATTATGCATTACAATCTAATAAGTTATTTTTTTTACTGGATTATTATTAGATATTTCATATATATACGTAAATAATTAGCAAATTATATTTAGATAATTTGAATTGGGTTAGTCTAATTTTTTTTTAGTGAAAATAGGAGTCTTTATTTTTTGCCAGAAAAATAGGAACCAGGTCCTATTTTTTTTTAGTTAAAACAAAAGTCTCGATGTTTTGAATTTTTTTTTAAAAGAAGGGATGTTTTGAATTTGAAACAAGTAAAACAAATATAATCTAGTAAGTTGATTTTTAGCTAGATTCAAGTCGAGGAAATGAACCATAAATTGTGATCTAAATCTTGTAGTCCATGTGACCATGTTGCTATTATAAGTAACGTCAATGTTAATTAGCATATTTATTAGTGTAATTCTCCAACTGTGCGTTAATGAGAGAATAACAGAACAATAAACCAAATATTTTATTTTGATATTGGAACTTGGAGAATATTGGCTATTCAATGTACAAAATTTTGATATTGGAACTAGAGAATATTGACTATTGGCCATAAATATTATCCAAAAACTGACATCCAGTCATCAGAATTAGACATTCCCAGCAGAAATTATTGGATATTTTTCGCATTTAAGACTATAAATCATACAAGTTGAGCATGTGCATGTGGCTGCTTTAATTTTTGTTGGGGCATACATAACAAAGACTGGATATATCCCATCTTATTCTGTGGTGGTGACGTCCGAAGAGAAGATCGATATGCGAATCATGAACACTAATTATTTGTATATATGCGGAACCAGAATTAGTTAGAGCATCTACATCCTGGTATTATTAGAGTTTCTTATCTGACGTAGCAGTTTCTAATATAATTTCAGGAATGTGGAGAGTTTTTTTATTTAGAAACTATGCAGTAAAGTTTCTTATTAAGAAACTGTTTATAAATTTCATGCTGATCAAATGGTTGACTCAAATTATTTCTGTTTTTTTAATTTGTTGCTGACGTGGCTTAATAGAAACTCTAAAATTAATTTCAGAAATGTGAGAGTTAGAAATTTTAGAGACGTTAATTCTAAAAAGAGATTAACAGTTATTTAGAAACTCATTTGAGTTGCTGGGATGTAGATGCTCTTAGGTACAAAGTTTGGCAAATAGTACCAAATGAAATCAGAGGTGGTCCGACGGCCATCGGACAAAATTCAGTTCGATGTTAAGTCGGAGTTATTCAATCTGCATCAAGATTTATACATATTTTTTTGCATAAATCTTAAAGTTCTTAATGTGAATCTCAATTCCGATTGAATGAATCTGATATGACATCAGATCAAATTTGATTGATCCCATCCGATTCAATTGCAACTATATGCTTAATTAGGTTTCTAGAACACATTGATTGCTTATGACATCTTCCATACTTGTGGTTTCAACATCGAGAAAATTTTATTCTGAAAATTTCAACATACGATTGTACTTTGAGAACGACCTTATTTTGGAAGCACCGGCCGAACTTTTTTTTTTTTAAGGAATTGGGTTTTGTTGAAAGAGATTTGGATAAATTTTGTTTAAAGTAAAGTCTAAATCGTCTGATCTGTATTGAGATTCATACAAACAATTTACTACTTAATATATAAATTTAAACTGCTGCAAACCGTTCTTACAAATTTTAGTAACTGTCAAACAATTTAGATCCAACTTCAAATAATATTTTGTCGAAATCTCTTTGAACAAAGCCTCACCTTTCTTCTTTACTCCAATACTACTTATGAACAGAAAGATGTAAGCTCAAGATAAAAAAAAAATATATTTAAAGAAAGAGATAAATAATACAAAATCGGCATTGTTAACCACGAAATGTTGAATGATTAGAATAGAAATGATGAAACCACAAGCAAGAGTTTTATATTTAATATATTGTGCATATGATCTTACCAACTTAGAAGGATCCGTTCACCGTTTGCGTGCATATAAAGTGTTGTGGATATTTAGTGGCAATTAATGTCTGGCCCAAGAATCTTCAATGTATCATTTGGGAATAAATACGCTTTATAACTACCATCTACTACAATGACCAACTTTGGTTCATATTTATAAATTAAGAAAGCATAAAGTATGAAGAACAAAACCCTTCTTATATCAATCGCTAAATATCAAGTACCGCAGAAAGTCGGAATATCCTCAGTACAATTTGAAAAAGAATCAAATAAATAAATTAAGACGAAACCAATGGCAACCTCATAGTCACTTCCAACTATGGATCCAAATCTGCTGAAATTCCAGTACATAAACAGTGTTTCTGAAATTTCTGAAATTCAGAATCCAGCCATTAAACTGTTTTGAGATACGTGTACAGAAAAATTAGCTGTTTCAAGATGCGTGCACAGAAAAAATTAAACAGCTGAATTCAGAATTTCAGAAATTTCAAAAACACTGTTCATGAAATTTAGATTTCAGCAGATCCGATTCCTCCAACTCTGTAAACCAGGTCATGCAATACGCGCTCGCTTGTAACACAAAAAATAAAAGATTTAAGAAAAGTAATAATAATTTAAAATTCGCCTCACGAGACCGGGCCCGTCCTAACTACATTCCTTGCGGAATTAGATAAACCACAAAACCAAATTCTCATCCCATTCATTCGCATCTCCATCACGCACCCCAATATCTACATGACAGCTCATCTAGTCATCCCAGATCACAATTCAATAACAAAAAAAAAGAACAATTTGCAATATATTTCACTATTTATATCATATATTTCCTTGTTAATAACAATAGAAACAAGGTGATCGGCTTAAATGACAATTGAGTAATTGACGAAAGTTATTGCTACCAGCGATCAATCAATCACCATGCCTATAATTAATTAATTGTTGAAATAGGAAAGAAAAGAAAGAAAATTTTGGATATGCTGGTAGAAGTTGGTGAGAACGATAAAAGAGAGATGAAGTCGCGTCAGGCTAACGCCAGGCAGATGCCATTGTCAGGATCCGACCCGTCCACCCAAACCCGATACCTCCTGACTCCTCCTTAACCATGAAGCCGGTATTGGGTCCAACTGAATTTAACCGGGTACGAAGATGATTGACAATGGCAGGTCCGAGAGGAACCGGTACCAACCCAGCCATGCTCATACGGGATTGCCACTTGCCGAGCACCTCGCATCGCTCAACCCGCTCTGCACCTTCCCTTGACACCAAGTTGACAACTTTATGTGTCAGGGCAGCCTCTACCCGGGCCCGCGCCATGCTATCCTGACTGAATATCGCCTCTAGAGAATCCAGGATTGCTCCATAGTAATTATATGCCTCAGTGAAACGTGTGGTAAATGGTGATGTATTGCCATTCATCTCCTGCTCGACAAGAGTAACCACATGGGGCCCGAGGGAGCGAACCCGGCGAAGTAGTTCATCACGAGGGTTTGCAGGTGTGACGCTCTCGTCTGGCACTCGCGATAGCGAAAATGCCAGGTTTACAGCCAATGTTTCTCCATGCTCACATCCTAGTAGTAAGCGGTCCAAATCCGTCACCCGACATGTCACCATGTTGAACCTAAAATCTACTGCTACACGCTCCGCAACCTTCTTCAACCGCTCCCCGACTGATCTGGCATTGGTAGAGGCAGCTGGGGTGAAGGGGGATGTGGGGTCCAATACAACAGTGATTTTGAAAACCACATTTCTTCGGCCTTCACCGAGGGCTTGTATGAGGCCAGCATGCTGAGATCCGGTGCCAATGTCAAAGTCGATTAAATGAAGCCGGGACCCTCCAGTAACCCCGAGAATCGCAAGGTTAGCGGCTAGGAGGCCGAGCTTGAAGCAGGGAGACGTGTCATGCAACATCTGTGTTGCAGCCCGTTGCTCTGGGCTGCACAGCTCAGCGATTGGATTCCCTGCTTGTATTTGAGTCACCATTGAAGAGTTTATACGAGTGGCCAGCGAAGTAACCATCATCCCCGTTAGCCGCTGCTCTGTATAACCAATTGAGTTCACATTCCTTTTTAAGACGGCCATGTTGGCCAAAGCCATTTCAAGATTTCCTTCAGCAATGGCCGTGGCAGTGTCAGAGAGCAGTTGCCGGGGAGATGTTGCTGAAACTGGAGGGGAATATGAGGCAGAGGAGGAGGCGGTGGAGGAAGAGGAGTTAGAAGGGGAAGAGGAGAGGGTTTGATCCTGAGCTGTGCCTATCACAGGAAATTGTGGTACCGGTGGAGCTGATGGAGACGGAGTTGATATCTCTAGAATTTTTTGCATCGTCTCTCCCCACTCAGAATTGGTAACCACCGAGCCGGATGCGCTAGGCTCGTCATCCTCATCATCGTCACATAAGAGCTGCCTCTCAAGCTCCTGCAGCTGGTTTCGCACCGAGTCATTTACCGGTGCTGGAGAGGGAGTAGCAAAGGAAAATCCCACTGGGTTTCTGTTCATATTCATATACAAATTCAAATTTGAATTCATACTCGTATTCATATTCAAATTTGAATTCATAATGATATTCCTATACATATTCCTATTCATATTCATACTTGTGTTCAAAATCGTTTCTCTCTGCTGTGGCTGCGACACGAAGCCGGGATGTGAATTGAGAGAGGAGAAGGAAGAAACCGAAGTTAGGCTCCCAAGATCAGAGCTGCCAGAGAATACAGAGGGAGAAAGGAGGGGCGAGACAGGAGATGGTACCGGTATATGTGCATGTACCGGCGACTCCAGAAGCGTCTTCTGCCTCACCGCTCTGGAAAGCAGAGCTTGCTGTAGCAGTGTTTGCTGATTTTGCCTCTCCATATCTGTGAAACTTCTCTTTAACATCCCACCGGCGCCGATCATACCGCTGTCCGATAAGCCTTGGAGAGGGGATCCGGCACCGTAGCCGTATGATCCCCAGAGTGGATCCTGCCATGGTGGCCCGGGCTCCATGTTTTGTTTAATTATAGAGAGGGAGAGAAAGAAGGTGAAGTAAGAATAGAAAAGAGAGAGAGAGAGAGAGGTTAAAGAAGAGGCCTCGTTGCAGAGACTGCTACTATCTCTTCAAGCAGCTTTCTGCTATTCAATCCCATCAACGGCCGAACCTCTCCTATTAAATATCCCATTCCTTTTCCCCGTTTTTATACGACCCTTTCTAATTTCTCCGTTTTCAAATTTCTCTGCGCTTTTCAATAAACCGGAGACGATCAGTCTTGATTTTGAAAATTAAAGCGTCATCCCGTACGTTCGATAATGGCGAGGAAGCAAATCCGGCCGTCATTTTTATTAAAATTCAAAGTTAACTACAAATTAATAAATAGAGTAGAACTAGGGTGTGATGTGCTCACCAAGTCCTTTGGTGAGCATACCTCCAAAAACAGTATTTTCAAAGTTCAAATAGTCGATTCGAACCTTCCAACGTGTTCTTCATATTAAAATGTGCTTGGAGACCAAATTTTACATTTTTTGGAAATTTTTTACTATTTTTTCAGAATTTTTGAAAATCAGTGTTTTTTGAATTTTTTTTTTATTTAATGAAAAGTGATGATTTTCAAAAATTCTGAAAAAATAGTAAAAAATTTCCAAAAAATGTAAAATTTGGTCTCCAAGCACATTTTAATATGAAGAACACGTTGGAAGGTTCGAATCGACTATTTAAACTTTGAAAATGCGGTTTTTAGAGGTGTGCTCACCAAAGGGCTTGGTGAGCACATCACACCCTAGTTCTACTCTAATAAATATACCGACGTTATTTTTTTTTTTTAATGTCCAAACCGACCATTCAAAGTTAACTACAAATTAATAAATATAGCCGGTGCCCATGTTTTTCGTCGACCGACTATTAAATAGCCGATTTGGGCATTTATATATATATGTGGAGGGTGAGACGTTTTTCTCACAATTCATTCTATCAAATTTCACATTATCTCTTCTCACTTTATTTCTTTCTCCCAAACAATAAAACTGCCAATGGACCCCACTTGTTGGCCATACTGTAGAATATATTGTAGCAAGACCCTATGAGGATTATATATATAATAGATTTCTCCTCCTCTTCTCAAATTTGCAAGTAAGTCCCTCTAATTTTTTTAAAATTCATTTTTAGTGCAAAATAGTTGTAAAGTGTTAGAATTTGTTAGTAATGTATCAAAATTAGTATAATTTAGTTGTAATTAGTGTTAATTCTTTTTAGTTAGTTTTAATTATTTAATTTAGTATAATTTAGAGTAATTAGCTAAATTTAGATTAATATAGCGTAATTAAGCGTAATTTAGTAAAATTAGCATATTTTAGCGTAATTTAGTATAATTTGACATTTTTTACCATAATTAGAATAATTAAGCGTAATTTAGTGCAATTTAGCTTAATTAGCATATTTTAGCGAGGTGAGGATATGATACAGAGCTACCTCATGATAGAGAGGCTAGTGGTAGCTGGTCTCAGACTCAGCCTGACTTTGCTACTGAGTTGGCAGCATTCATCTTCTCTACACCCCGGCCAGTCCTAGGGGTGAGGATGAGAATGTCTGGGAACCACGGTACGGATAAGCATAGAAGCTGAGGCCGTTACACCTTATCAGGGAGGATGAGAGGGACTCCCCGATAGAGAAAACAGGGGACAGTCACCTCAGGGATGGTCCCCCTCTGGTGGTCGTCATCGCTGAGTCCTGTTTTTTATGGTAATTTTAGTTATATTGTTTTGTTGTATTTACATTTGGTTACTATATTGGATATTTTATGTTTGGATTATCTTATGTTTTGGTTCTTTTTTATGTACTACTTTATGATGTTTTTATGGTAGTATTTATATTTTTTAGATCTTTTTTGTCACTAAATTATACTAAAATAAACTAAATTATGCTAAATTATACTAAAATAAAATAAATTACGCTAATTATGTTAAATTATACTAAAATAAATTAAGAGAGTTCGAATAGATAAACAACAAAATAAAAATAATAACATGTATACTACAACATAAAATTTAAACAGAAAATACTACAACAACATAAAATATACACCACATATTCTCATATAACAAATACTATGGCTTAGGAGTAGTGGAACTTTCTCCCATCGTCTCCGAAGGCCTGCAGCAGCACGCAACACACTCCCACGTTTGGAAACGATAATCGTTTACCAGATAAGCATTATTATCAATACATTTGGGGTGAACTCTTACGCCACAGAGACGACAAAAGAACATTTCCTCAATGTCTCCCTTGACCTGACATGCTGGGCACAATAGTCATTCAGGTAGAGGATTGATATCGCCGAAGTTCTCGTAAAAAAACGCTTCTAATAGTCAGATTATCAGTGGTAGCATATTCTTCAACATCTTTGGGTGGAAACCCTAAACAAGATAAGTGTCTCTTCAAGCGGGCTTCTGATCAGAGTCAAAATAATGATGATTTACGTAGGGTTTTGGCTTAGGTTTTGCATATTTTCTCACACTTATGTTACTTTATTAGAGAAAAAGGCTACTGTCACCCTTCTTTATATTTTATTGCAGAAAACAGGTTTTGGGACTATTTTACACCAAATGGAGCTAGAATCGGGTCAATCGGATCAGCGACGCTCATCGACTAAGTCTCTGTTACGGTCCGTATTGCCTAATACGGACCAGGCCTAGCACAGACCAGGAGATAGCGCTGGAAGCATTAAACCCTAACCGTCAAGGACCTAATACGGACCGTATCACCTGATACGGCTCGTATCCGAAGGCATCTCTTGGGAATAGCTGCCGACAGCTGTTTCCAGATCAGTTTCTTAGCCCCTACTCAACCTCTACACATCCCTCCACTCCTATATAAGGCCCCTGGGCAGAGGGAACAATCATCTTTGTAATTAGGGTTAGATTTGATTAAAGTGAGAAGAGATAAGTGCTTGTAACAATGCCGTTCCGCGGCTAAGTTCATTTTCTTAGGGCTAGGCAGTAAACCTTGTTACTCTTGATGTTTTGATATATATATTTCTGTTGATTATGATTTCTTGTTGTTGAAACAAAATGCTTTTGTGATTTACTATCTCTTCATCTAACTTCAATGATCTAGTTTGAGTCCGTTAGGGTAGTGACAGTACTTTAATGGCAAGAGAAACTATTTGTATGAATTAGCCTCGTTGAGATCTATTAGGTTTATGTGAAGAAAACCGTAGCGGGGAAACCATAACCAGATTAACAAAACGCGTACCAAATTCTATCACACGCGTAAAGAAATTCGCAGTGATCTATGTAGTAATTTGGGGTATTTGAGAGATCAGACATTTGCGTAAGGAAAATCGTAGTATCCTATGTAGAATCTCGGTGAAAGATCTGTCATTCTTGCGTAACATAAATCGCAATGACCTATGTGGTGTCTTTCATGAAAACAACAACAGGAAATCAGACGTAACAGGAATATAGTCAAGGCAGATTGAGTGGCAATGGTGTGCCGAAACCCTAGGAATTCTCATCTCTATCTTTATTTTAATTGCTTTTAATTGCTTCCTAATTTACATTGATCACAACAACATCTCTCAATTTACAGATTCCGTCTAGCTTTTCGAAAGATTGTGATTCGATCGCTCAAAGCATTGAACCAATATTCTCTGTGGATCGACCTCGAATATACTACTCGATAGGATTGTGCGCTTGCATTCCGAACCGATAGCATTTACGAGTTTATAAATATTAAAAGAAACATTGCTCTCTTTTGAGTGATCAGCTTCACCCGTCCAAAAATTGTTAGCGAGGGATATGCGAGCATTGCATGTGGTTTTACTTCTTTCTTTTCGAAGTTCGGATTTAGGTGCCATGGTAAATCTAGAGTTTGAAATGAAAGTTATGGATTACACAATTTATATTAATTCTAAATAATTTCTAAAAAAAATAATAAAAAAAGGAAAAATAAATAAATAATAATAAATAAAGGAAAAATAAATAAATTTACAGAAAAATCGCATCAAATATTGCCCTTTTCGTCTCAGAAATTGTTTTCTCTCTCTCTCTCTTTCTCTTCCTTTCTTTCTGTTCTGTGGTTTTGAGTGAGTTGTGAGCTATGTTGCACGGATACGCCAATTTAGGCACCGTATCCGTATCAGACACGTATCGGATACCAATACGCACCCGATACGGCATCGATACGTATCCGATACACTAGCTGGCGTATCGGCTTACGTGGCGTATCCTTACTCAGCCGATACGGTCGCTGATACTCCGTTGAAACCCACAGATAAGGTTGGATATTACTAGATACGGCTGCCTAGTTGTGAACCGCGCCTGTGAACCACGCCCGACTGTGAACCGCGCCTGTGGACCGCGGTGGACCAGCGCCAAAAATCAAATTTTAGTGCTCTGCAGGAATCGAACCCATTCCCTTTGGGTTAACAACCTACTCATTTACACTGCACCAACTCATATTTGTTGTTAGAATAGAATAGCTATGATATTTAATGTATAATTAGATTATTGTATAGTCCCCCATCTAATAATTTTGATATTTAATAAGTGTTGAATTAATAACATAAATAAAATAATATTATAAATAATATATTTAATTGGCGTATCGTATCCGGAATTTTTGAAAATTGCCATATCACCGTATCCATATCATATCTGATACGATACCCGTACCCGTATCTATTCAACATAGGTTATAACTAAACTTGTAATGGAGATTTGGATAAATTTCAATAGAACCCTCGTTTTATGTTAAATCATGGACTGATGGGTTAGCTCATCAACTGGCAAATGTTGGTAGGGTCCAGTAATTAACTGTAACTAGGTACACTTGTAATTTTTAAATGCAACTTTGATCTGGAAATGAAAACGCCTACGGGGGTTTAAAATTTGTCAAAATAAAATAAAATAAATAACAGATAAGCGAGCGTTGGAATGGTGTGAACTGTTAAGGAAAGGTCTTGAATATAGCACGAAGAGGTCGCTCCACAGTCCATACTCCATACAATGGGAACGCGTATTCTCTGCGTTAACTCAAAAGCGAATCTTTTGAGTTAATGAATCTCAATCACTTAATTTTAAACGGAAAAATCCAGTTCCTGCCTATAACATAGGGACTTTTCAATATTAGTGTAGTTTTAGTTCGCACGAATGTTAAAACAAATTGGACGGTTGAAATTTATTAACTCAAAAGATTCTATTTTGAGTGAATGCAGAGGTACGAATTCATACAATGATACATTCACCGAAAACCGAATACGATCCTCTGCATTAACGCACCGTTTGAGTTAATTTATGAACCGTACGATCAAAATTCGGACCAATCCTGTCCACTCCTATAATGCACGTGTACTTTAATATTAGTGCGGATCTCAATAGGACGGTTCAGATCTTAACTCAAAATTTGAGTTAATGCAGAGGATACGAATTCCCGAAAACCTCGCAGTCGCGCTTCCTAGAAAATCGGTCATAGCCGGTAAAGGACACCGACACCAGTCGGTGTGCTGGTTTTTCCTCTAATTTCAAAATTTTGAAAGCCCTGGTACAGCCTAAGCCACAAGAAAACGCCTCGCTGTCGAACTCGCTGCATTCTCGGACGATTTTACCCTTCCTATATCCTTTTTTTTGGTTAATGTAGTCACCTAATACAAAATATCCAGGGGCTATTTGGTCAATTACGCTAGTACTGTTTCATTTTCCTTTTACTAGGTATAAAAAGGAAGATTGCGTGTAGAACTGAGGTGGAATTAGTTATTTATAGACCGGAGAATCCATCCATCTACCCACCTCGCGCAGTCGTGTCAGGACCCATTGGGCGGTGCTTATTGGCCCACTAAGTAAGCTTGCTTATGTGTAATGATTTACGTTATAACATGCTAAATCCCATGGTGCCGTGAATCCTTATCCTCTGAGGTAACATGAAATTATGATTAATTAGGTCTGAGATGGATTACACGGAGCCCTCGGATAGTCTGTTTAATTGAATTTAAACATAAATATATTCTGTGACTATATGAATTCTCGAGGACACGGACTAATTAAATAAAAAAAAATAGACAATTCTGGTGTCTCTATTCAATTTGTGTAGTAATTTCATCAAAAATCAGCAATTATTGTTTGATATTTTTGTATTCAACAAACAGAATGATTATTACACAAATATTTGCGTAACATCTGATCACCGTAAAAGAAGAAATTATAATAAAAAAAATAACAAAAATTATTGTATGACATATCAATCAAGAAGAGAACGACGAGACGAGATCAGTAAATAGAGTTCTGAGTTGAGAGTTTTTTTTTTTTTTTTTCAGAAACAAATCCTTTGAAGCATTTATGCAAAGTAGTGCATGCACACTTGTTGAGGTCCCACTCTTCAAAGATGATCAATATTATGAAGAGACAACCTTTAGGGGCGAAGCCAAGTTGCCCACCTAAACTTATTTTTATTTTTTTAAGAAACATGTTTTTATTTTTATGCATTTTTTTAAACTTATAAAAGTATACTTAAACTTTAAAAAAATGTAAAGTTTGTGTATTTTTTTTTTCAAAATATGTATCTATTCTATGCCGTGTATTAAAGTTCGGTCTATGCGACCACATATTTGTATTCGGTTGTAATCCGAATAGAAAATCTATATTCGGTCAAATATGCGGTTTTGTATTTTCGACCGCTTATTACCGCATATTACCACATACTTGTATGATACCACATATTACCGCACACTTGTTTATATATATAGGTTGGCTAATATCAAAAGGTTTGTTCCTAGGCCATGGAACAAACGCTTCGGTTTTTAAATTTTCAAAGTTCAAATAGTCGATTCGAACCGTTCAATAAAACGTGCTTGAAGACCAAATTTTGCATTTTTTTTTGAATTTTTTTACTATTTATTAAGTCAGTTTTAAAATCACTGTTTTTAATGATCCAGGAATTTTTCACTCTTTATTAAAATCAGCGATTTTAAAACTGACTTAATAAATAGTAAACAAATTTCAAAAAATATAAAATTTGGTCTCCAAGCACATTTTAAAATAAAGATCGCATATAACAGTTTGGATCAAAAAACTAATTGATTGCACCACGGTTCCGGATCAAATGTTTTGATATTAGCCAACCTCTCTCTCTCTCTCTCTCTCTCTCTATATATATATATATATATATGAGAGAGAGAGAGAGAGAGTCTGGCTAGCGTGCAAACGTTTGGATAGAGGTCTATATCCAAACAAGTCATTTTTGCGATTTCAATGTCTAAATAGTTGATCTGAAGCACTCAACATATTTTTCATATTAAAATGTTCTTGGAAACTAAATTTTACATTTTTTAGAAATTTTTTTGCTATTTTTTTTAGAATTTTTTAAAATCCCTATTTTGATATGAAAAAAAACAATAAAAAATTCATCAAAACAATGATTTTCAAAAATTCTAAAAAAATAACAAAAAAATTCCAAAAATGTAAAATTTAGTTTCCAAGCACATTTTAATATGGAAAACATGTTAAGTGCTTCAAATCGACATTTGGGACTTTGAAATTGTAAAAATGACGGACTCTCTCTCTCTCTATATATATATATAGAGTTGGGCTACGGTACTTCGCAAAGTAAAGCGAGTATTTTACTTCACATCTATATCTTCAATTTCAAAGTTCAAAATGCCGATCCGAACCGTTCAAGTTGATCTCCATATTAAATTGTGCTTAGAGACCAAATTTTACATTTTTTAGAAATTGTTTACTCTTTTTTTAGAATTTTTGAAATCACTGTTTTTCAAAAAATCATGGACCATCAAAAACAACAATTTTAAAAAATTCTAAAGAAATAGTAAAAAATTTCCAAAAAATGTAAAATTTGGTCTCCAAGCACAATTTAATATGGAGATCAATTTAAACGGTTCGGATCGGCATTTTCAACTTTGAAATCGTAAAATATGAGTGCGAAGTAAAACACTCGCTTTACTTCGCGAAGCACCGTAGCCCAACTCTATATATATAGAGAGAGAGAGAAAATTGCTAATATGTTATGCATAACATAGAGGGCCTCCGTGCTATGGCTCAATATTTGAGTTTTCAAATTTCTAACGGTTGATCTGTACCATTCAACATGATCTCCACATGAATATGTACTTGCAAACCAAATTTTACATTTTTTTAGAATTTTTTTACTATATTTTTAGATAGGTAGAAAATCACTTGATCTGAATATTCTGTACCATTCAGATCAAGTGTTTTTCTACCTATCTAAAAAAATAGTAAAAAATTCTAAAAAATGTAAAAATTTGGTTTGCAAGTACATATTTACATGGAGAACATGTTGAACTATTCGGATCAATCGTTAGGATTTTGAAAACTCAAATATTGAGCCGTAGCACGGAGGCCTTCTATGCTACGCGTAGCACCGTAGCCAACTCCTATATATATATTCATTTAAAATCCACATATGCGATAGCCTTCCGCATACCGCATAAAAACCGCATTTAAAAACAATGATTTTATGTTTTCTCATAAATAATAATAGAAATATACTTAAAATTAAAAATAATTACAAAATTATGTCTCATTCAAAAATTTTGTTCCATCATATTAATTATTCTGACTCTACCTCTGACAACATAATACAAGATTTATATTACTTCTCTGATCCAACGAAAACAACTTCAAACAAACATAATGGACTTCAAAATGTAAACGGATTCGTCCCCCCTCAGGTACCTAAGGCGTACAATCAGTAAAGATCGATCCGAATTTAATCTCAGCCAGATCAAAAGAAATCCAAGACCTATTGAAGATATAGGGAATTTGTTTTGAGATCGTGCCAAGTTAAAGAACAAACCGGATTTAGTAATCCTACCTTCAAGTACCTGAGGTGATCCGGATTCAATATAAACGGTTGCAAGAAAAATCTTAACCTCTTACCATATCCAAGACTTAGTCTTGAGCAATAACAAGGACAAAAATCTGTGAGTATTCGCGAGGTTAAAAGTATCTAATTACATTGGATCTTCGCAGATAATCATGTTAATAATAATAATTAATGCTGGTCTTAACAATAAAACATCAGCTAAAAGTAGTAAAAGATTAATTTTTTATTCTCGCGGATATTTATGAATTCTTGTAATTAACTAAACAAATCATCAACATTTTTTTAACTGCCTTTCTTGAACGGCCAGTAATATTTTAGATTAAACAAAAGCTCATTTGATAGAATTCGAGATGGAACTTGTCTAATGAAGATCAATCATATAAAATTTTCATTTAAAAAATGAGGACATTAATCATGACATTTTGCACTATAATATATAGAAAATCATATATAAACAAACAAAAAAAATAAAAATAGAGACCACTTGATCCTCGTTTAATATGTAGGGATCCATTCTTGCACCCGAGTTATTTTTTTTTCGGATCTGTCGTAGATTCACAAAAAAATTTAAATTTTGTGTCAGAATGAAATAAACAGTCCGAATCTCGTTTTACTGGATCAGATAACTGGCTGGAGCTAAATTCGCACAGACACAGGCCCGTTTGTCAGAAATTATAAAGAATGCACCAAATCTCCGGAGGAACCTAATGAAAATGAAAGGAAGAAAAAATGTTGAAAAACGAAAAAAAAGGACATTCACACAGGACAGGGAGGGAGATATGTTCTTCATATGAGTTGTTTTCTGAGTCAACCAATACAATGAGTTGTTTACTTGTTTTTCTAGTCAACATTTCTTATTTTGATAAAATGTACCTCACTTCCAATGTACACCTAAACAAACTTCCATTCTGAAGTGAAATTAGTTCTGACACATCAAGTTTACAAGATCAGTGTTCACAGATAATCAAAAAGAGGTACCAGCTGGAGTGGGGCCACAGATGAAAGAGTCTATCGGCGCCACGTGTGCAGCAACATATCCGGATGTTCACACCTTGTGTGATGGGATCCGCCTCTAAGGAGGGTCCTCCTTTTCCGATCCGAACCATTCAAATTTTTTCATTCACACATCTTGATAAAAAAACTTTTTCGTGCACAAATTTCAACGAATTTGAATGGTTCGGATCGGAAAAGGAGGACCCTCCTTTTCTCTAAGAAAAAGAGCAGAGGCGGATCCGTTTGGATGGGAAGTAGAGGGAGGGAATAGAAATAAAAGAAAATTTTCTCTCAAATTGTATTTGGCTGACAAAATTATGTCGGAGGTGTTAAAATTATGTCGGAGGTGAAGGGTTTAATTTGTATGATTATAATTAATATAATTGATTTTTCTTCAGATTTGAGATGTAATGGATGGAAAGAAATTTTATTGCAAATCTTTTTAGAGAAAATGACATAAATGTTGAACCCTACATCTTACATATATAATTCTCATTCAAGTTTCTTTGTCACAAATCTAAAACAGCTACTGAATTTCTCATTAACCTTCTAAATTTTAATTAATCAAATAAAAAATAAGACGGAAAGAAAAATTAAATTTATTTTCTTCATTAATCATCAAAACAAGAAGAAATTAAATATGTTAATATTCTTTTCTATTCTATTCAATTCCCTTCTATTCTTCTCCTCCCTTTCCCTCGTCTACTCTCCATCCAAACGAGGTGTCAGCGGTGATGCAATCGAATTTTGAAGAAAAAGAAAATGCAATGAATTCCTGGTGCTGGGACCCACCAAACTACCGCGAGCTTGTGGTGTCCAAGCCTGAATTAGTAAATTGAAAGCAGGACGGAACTAAAAGAAAAAGTGATTTTCTTTTTTGGTAAAATTAATCACAAAAGTGTCATTAGTAAAATGCATGCACATAAAATAAATTTGGTATGTGTCTTAATATAAACATATCATTATGCATGGGCAGAATTAGATATTTAGATTAAAAGAGCTGAAATATAAAATACATAATATGTGATGTGTGAGATTTAAACTGAAGTCTCTACAATCACAAAGTAAAATTCTAGCTACTAAGTTACAAACACATATTTAACATTTTATTAGGAGACTAAATTATATAAAAACTTATAAAAAGTAAAATTCAATTGAAAATTCAATATACATAATTAAAATTATAGTGCTGTAGTCACTTATATGATTGACTATATCGCCATTAATTATAAATGGTTGAACTCAACGAAAGGCTGGATGCTGTCCATTGGTTTATATAATCTTCCCCTAGTTTAATTTTGTGATTAAACTTCTCATGAAATCGGTCATGATTGGTCAATACAACGAGTTGGTTTCTCTTCAATTATACAATTTGTTATTGCATCATCTCAGAAAATATACATGACTAATTTTGTTTCAGATCGGACGATCCATATCAATCGTGATAAATAGCAATTATCGCGCCGCGGGAAGGCTAAAAAAACAGCTATGATTAGTTATTGTGCAGCTATAATTAACTATTTAGAACCATGATAAAAGAAAGCAGCTGATAGCACTGTAGCTAGTTATTTAAAACTTATATTGCATGTGTGTTCTTATATATATCTCGAACAACAAACGACATGTTGGGAACAATTTATAAGTAATGACCAATCTAACATGAACAGCTCAAATCTAGTCGAGATGGTCTAATAAATTTATAATAAATTGTTGCGACACACCACCAATTAATAATGAAATTGATTTTGACAATTACCTTCCCCAGACTATGCAATGAGTCACACCAATTATTATTTAGTGCTTAATTTTAGGTACGAAATGATCAAACAATCTTGACAATTTTAATCTTGTTTAAATATTTTTATGCATTTATAATGTCTTGCAATTTATGATCAAACATATGAACTTTTAATTTTGACAATCACCTCCTCCATACTAAGCAATTAGTAGTTAATTTAGTAATTTATTATTTAGTGCTTAATCTAAGTACGAAATGATCAACCAATATTGATAAATTTATTTTTTGTTTAAATATTTTATGAACTATAATGCTTTGCAATTTTAATATCAGTTTTAAATTAATAATAATTTCTTACTCATGTTGTTTGCTATTTTTCATGTATGAATTAATATACTTTTTGTCTATGCGCACTTCACAAAAATAATAATAATTCTATTCATTTTAATTATTTCTGAAACTATATATTTTCTATAAAATAAAAATGGTAAACGAATTATGACTATTTAATCAGGTGTGCTTATATCTCTATAAAAATATAAACTTTATACAAATAAAAATAATAAATTATTATATATTTTAAACATTATACAATAAATAACTAAGAGTGTTCGGTTCATTTTCGTTTTTAAAAAATAAGCATTAAATATTAAATTAAATATTTGACAATCGTCAAACTAAAAAAAATGATCGTCAAAATAAAAAAGTTGGAAAATTACTTTTTGCAAACTAAAATTTAAAAATCTCGTGCGCGTGACATGACCGCTTTATTTTATTAATAGCGTGAGATTACGAACATTTCGATGACCACAAAGTCATTTCTTATGTTGTCGCGCGAGTCAGCACAAGTAATAAATATTCAGCCACATAATGTAAGGAATTCACATCCCCTCCGGTACCGTAATAGGGAATATTTTACAATTACTGGATCTGGACCGTTCTTTTTAACTTGGCACGAATCCCAAAGCCCAATAATACTGCCCCTGCACTAGACCGAATCTTAAAGCGGATGATAGTTAATCTCAAACCGTAAAGTGAAGGGAATCTTTTACAGTAATGGAGAGGATACTTGTCCGTAATGTAAGGTCACTGTCATATACAACCAAAAAGGCACTCTGACACGGGAGCAGCTTGGGTCCGATGCCCATCGGACCCAAAGTGGGTTCGATGGGCTCGACGACCGTCCGATCTGCTTTATTCGTGCGCACGAAATTAAAGCAGATGCGAAAGTTATGGTGGAATCTTAAAGTAGATCGGACGGTCGTCGAGCCCATCGAACCCACTTTGGGTCCGATGGGCATCGGACCCAAGCTGCTCCCCTCTGACACTCTGTTCTCTGTATAGATCTGGACCCCACAGCCAGAGTTGGGATCTTTTTTCTGGTACATATATCAAATCTATATCCTCTGAGGTAACAGAATATTTATGTTTTGATCAGGGCCAATCCGGCCCGAGATGGATCGCACTGGACAGTTTTAAACTTTTAATACTCGTGCAAATTATGATTGGACGGTCCAGATCCAACATATTTTTTCTGTTACCTTAGGTGATAAATAATTAAATAAATATACATCAGTGCATTACTAATTTTCTCTTTTTGATTGAATACTAACCTTTCTCATCTCAGTTTAGTTGGTTAGGTAAGTAGGTAACGGACTACCGGTGAGCGGTGCTCAATTTTGTTTAGAAATTAGAAAAATTAATTTGTTGGAAAATAAAATGATGCTTTTTTTTTCTTCAAATTAGAAAGATCAACAAAGGATGGACCAAATTATTGTTTATGTCACCTTTAATTTGGACTGATTCAATAATTCAATTATTATTATTTAGAGAAAAAATAATCATTAATATGTTTCTTTCAAATTGATTTTTGTAACTTCTGAAAATAAAAAAAATTGAAAGGTGCTTGAATTTCACGGTTCACCTTCTTGGTTTGACTTGTGACTAATCTCGAGTGCTTGTCGCACTATTATTATAATTTATTAGGAATATATTTGTGTATTCTTTATTCAACCCCGCCGGCTGGGGTGTTTGATTTCCCAGGTCACTGGAAGTCTGGAAATTTATTTGTTCTACATTTAAGACAAGGACTCTACTGGGAAATTCTTAAACTGGTAGCAGCCCGGACCTCAACGGCATTATGCTTGACTAGAGGTGTTCATCGGGGCCGGTTTATTTGGTTTTTAACCGAATCGAAATAGTTCGGTTCAAACGGTTCGGTTTTTTCAGTTTAATTGGTCCGGTTCGGTTCAATTTTTGATATAGATCAGTTTCTTTAATATGGTTCGGTTTATAATATCTAAAAACCGTAATAACCGAACCGACCGATTTGTTTAACATGGGTATTAATCTTTACAGTGGTACATGGGTATTAATCTTTACACGGTGGTACATGGGTGGTTTCAACTTGTGAATTTAATCTTTACCGTGTGGTACATGGGTGGGACAGTGGTACAGTGTTTCACATTATTGCTGAATTTATTATTTACAGTGTATTAATCTCAACTTGTTAAGCTGTAAATGCCTTGTTTTATAACAATCTCAACTAAACAATAGTTTGTTCGGTTTAACCGAACAAATCAAAATTTACTTTGGTTCGGTTTTAATCGGTTGCTATATTTACTTTGGTCAGTTCGGTTCTATTTTTGAAAACAGAAATAAACTTTGGTTTGCCTATTTTATTTCGGTTTTAACCAAACCGAACCGATGAACACCCCTATGCTTGACTGCTTGTGCAAAAGAAATTACGATATTGCGTAATGCCATACGGGAGAGGAGTTGAATTCGTATCCTCTGCATTAACTCAAAAGGGAATCTTTTGAGTTAATGCATCTGGACCATCCAATTCACTTGAAAATCCGTGCAAATTAGATCCGCACTAATATTAAAGACTCCTATGTTAAAATCAGACAGCCGAATTGACTCTGTTTAATACCAAAAGGCCGGGATGTATTAACTCAAAAGATTCCGTTTTCCCTTTTGAGTTAATGCAGAGGATACGTGTTCAGAGGAGTTGAGATCCGGCGCCATCACATAGAAAATCACTTAGATCTAAAGATTCCAAATTATTCCAAAATAGTGTTTTTTTTTTGCCTATTTAAATAAATTAAGTAAAAAATATTCTAAAATGTAAATTTTGATTTCTCAATATTTTTCTATGTATTCATGTGGAGATCAGATCAACCAGAGGCGAAGACAGTAACAACATATGAGATTTGACCTTCATTTATTTTCATTTTTTTTTGTGTTTATATGTAATTTTATATAGTTTAGAATAAAATGTTATGAGTATTGTAAAATTGACTTCTATTTAGCAAAACAATATATACTATTGATCCCCATTCACGATTGACTTTCATAGTTTGAAAATTTGGCTCTGGCTATGAGATCAACTATTTGAACTTTAAAAATAATAATATAGATCCATTGTACGAGCTGTGCACTACATAGTATCATAGGCTCATTCTATATATAATTTCATATTCTATCAAATGTCGTTAAATATAGATGGTTGCACTTTTAAAGTTATATGATAATAGTGAAATTTGTATTAAATTTCAAATGAAACAATCAAGGGTGGTTACGGTATGCGAATGGTCATGCCACGTGAGTCACGCCGTGCTCAAACGTGACTCGCGTGACCATTTGATTATAATTTAGGTTAGTTTATTCAAGATTCACCATTTGATCAATATCTAATGGTCCAAATTACACGTAATTCGCGTGACCACGTGCCGTGCCGTAACTAGATCTTTCACGTACCGTATGGTGCCAAAGTTTCAAAAGATAGTCATAACATGCGAATGGTCACAGTAAGGAACACGCGGGTCACGACATGTAACTGACACGCACGCCGTGTTGTTCCGTACTGTAATTGTGCCGTTCCACAACGGAGCCGGCTCCGTAGTGCCATTTTTCACACTCTACTCCCAACCATACAAAAATAGAGTTGCTTTAGCAACTTTAATTTGAATCACGTAGTTTGCAACAATGTTTTGTACTTGAGAACAAACGAAAGTTCACAAGTGGGATTGTGGGAAGGGTCATTCCTCAGTTCCTGTAATAGGAGTATAGGACTGAACAAACGCAACCATCCAAGAAAGAAGGAAAACCATTCAAAACCCCACCTTTCTTTTGTGGAATATTAGTACCATTCTTCCAATACCATTCAAAACTCCACCTTCCTAGAAAGTAAAACCATCAAGACCACGTATCCCGAATTTTTATTTTTCAAAAATTATTAAAAATAATATAGGAAAATAAATGACTATTTTTGCTTTTTCGATTCCACAAAAGAAACCGAATCAAATATTATGTTCTACACAAAATGTATGCAGGGGTGTATCTCGAGTCTTGACCACATAAAATCCTTTAGGCATTTAAGGGACCGAATTATGATTTGGTTCCATCCATTTATTAATAATTTTTTTTATTGATTTTCTAAAAATAAAACATTCTGATACACATCTGTTTGTTCCCTGAACTCCAGTCATAAAGAAACCAATACACGTTTCAATTTGTGGGGGAAGCACCACTGTCCAGGCCTAGGCCCGGGGTACTTTCTGCATGGTTTTAAATTGGGTGTCCATTGAACAAAGCCTACTGGGCCCCACACCACTCAATAATTGTTAGATCCTTGAGAGGTTGACAAGCGGGTCCCTTCATTTCACGGGTCATGTACGCCTGAGTTACTGTTAATTGAGATGATTGAACAGAAAACCAGTATATGATACTAACATATTTGAAATTGCAAAAAAAAAAAAAATTGCAAAAGGAACAAAAATAGTTGTACATCTTTTCTTTTGCCCATTTTTGATATTAAACCCAGAATCCGGACCTAACCGAAAATTTCACTAAAGTTACGTCACATATTGTCAAATGTACGGAATAAAAAGTCAGAAAAATACATAAAAAGCACTGAACCATAGGACCGTAAAACCCAGCAGTATAACACTCCTATCAGAAAATTTATATCAACTAATACCTAAACAAACTAAAAGGCCTCAACAGAAGAATACAACAATGAATGTAAATTTAGAAGTCTCAAACTAGAATAGTCTAAATAACACCACCGTGTACTTGCAAAGATATCAATTCAGATTCACAAATCGTGAAATCAAGCAATCCAAATTTCTTCACAACAACAAAACACAACAAGAAAATCAAGTTATAACCAGTTGAGCACAACCACAGCAATCACAGCAATCTGTTACTAAGAAACAATACTGGCAAATACATAACACCCAGTTTAACTATTGACCACCATGTCAGATCAACTAAATCATTACCCCCTAAAATCATCATAAAAGGCAACACTAGGCTAGCGATGGTGGATACTGCTTGGCCTGCTGCCGCACCCGCTTGCTATACTCCACTCGGTCCTGTCAAATTTAACATCCAGTGAGAAAGAAAAGCATCAACAATACATACCTACTAATAGGGGAGTCAATGGTACCCTTTTATCCGTTTACCCAACCCGTATCGTACTTAATAAGACGAGTACGGTGAAGGGTAAAGTTTTTTTTCGTTAACATAAAGGGTAAGGGTATGGCTTATTTCGTATCAGTTGCCCTATACGATAATTATTAAAATACAAATTATAAAATTATATATATATTTATACGGGGATGATGCAAGATATGATATAATTTTATCCGTGGCCCATTAATATCTATTAAATGGAACACTTCTATCCTTTTACCCAGCCCGTATTGTATTCGATAAGACGGGTATGGGTAAGTTTTTGTTTTTTCATTAGCTTATAGGGTACGGTTAAAGGTGAAGTTTTTTTTTTCACTAATTTAACGGATAAGGGTATGAAAATGCTTCCACCCGACCCATTTTGTACCCGTTGACGCCCTTACCTACTAACAATGATATGATGGGGAATAAACTACTATTATATTAAAGTAATAACCTGCATGTAGATTTGATACCCATCTGTCTGGGCTGGATCACTAGGATTGGGCTGATCAAGCAGGTCTTGAATTCCCACCAGGATCTGCTTCACTGTAATGGCAGGTCTCCATCCCTGATATATTCAATTTCAAAGGTTTTTCAAATAACTTTGATGTGGATAGATCAAGTACAAATGGCAGGTACGTGTTGGAACAGCCTAACCTTCTTGAGCAAGGCAGGTATGAGTTAAATGGGTTGGGTTCGACTCAGGAACATTTTAAAGTGCTGGTAGGTTGTTTGGACCTGATTCTTTATGCTTCATTAAAAATATTTTTGCTGAGATAGAAAATGTCTTCAATCCCAGTTAGCCCATTGAAATATATATTATTATGATAAAAGAGATAACATAATACTAGTGCAATATGTATTACAAGACAAAATTTTGATAATTTTGCTATGCTGCCTAAACCAGATTTCTTCATATGTCAATGAGCCATGTCAAACCCCTAACCCATTTTATTCTAAATTAAAAACACCGAACTAATCAAATCTGACCCAACCCACTGCCTTCCTATATGTACACAGTACCCAAATTTATAATTCATCTCAAAAACTAGGTAAAGTTAACAATTGCATCAACAAAATTCAGACAATAGAACTTCGATATGACTCAGGCGCACAGAATAACATTCCACTTCGCTCTTTTAACCACCAGAAAGAATGGTTTAGAACTTACATAATCTTCATTCAGGATGGAAAGGCAAACAGTGCCAGAAGGGTAGACATTTGGATGGAAGAAACCTTGTGGGAACTTGCACTTTGGAGGCTTGCTCGGGTAGTCCTCGGAGAAATGTAGAGTTAATGGGTAAAAACCCCCTTCCCAATCAGTCTGCAAAATATAAACCCAAATTTTTACAATTGAAGGGAAAACAAATTGCGCACTTAATAGCATTGTTGTGTCAAAGTGGACTTGATGTAATTTTGGGGTTTGGCTAATCAATTAAACTTGTTTGGGCCATAAAAGAACATTCAAGCAAAATATTTTATTATTGAAAGAGCAATTCGAAGCAAAGGACAACGTCTATATTTACTATGCATCTGTAGAGTAATTAGGACTCTGCACATGCTTGTCATAATTGATTGTGTTTTGTAACATCTTATGTGAACTGCATCTAATAGAGAATATCTAAGACTAAAAATATACAGGTGCAATCTTTTGTTCAGAAGTTGGATGCAAAAAAAATAAAACTGGTAAAAGCAATTTATGTAACTTCAAAAATAAAAGAGCGATTTGACCTAATTTCCATGAGCACTTTGGTGTAAAAGCAATGCCTAAAAGATATTGTCCCCACAATCTAGTATTACCTCTTAATTTGTTATGTGCAGCCATAGATTTAGAGACAAATTATATGGCAGTTCTGGTAAAAAAATCATGTTATAAGATGCAAAATTTGATCTATATACAACAACTACACCATATGTAAGTAAGAATAAATAATTATGTTATTCAGACTCCACACAGATATCGACATATATAAATTTGATAAATTGTGTGACTAAAAAACATTGAAAAGCTTCTGAAATACAATTACTTTATGCAGCAAATCGATTCAACTGAAAAAGAGCTTCACTTTACTTTATAAAATCTTTATAACTAAAAAAATTCTGAAATCCGTGTATGAAATTATTGTACTAAAATTTAGTTGTCTACTTGTCTGTAATAAACTCAATCAGTTCTGACAAAAAAAAAACCGATCGACACATAAATCTCAGAGTATAGAAGTTACCGCTTGTTTGCCAGGTATGAGGCAGTTCCAGACCATGAGATTGACCGATCCATCTGGTAACGTCTCAGGCCTCGCCACAAAACCCTACAAGAGATTAATTAAAAACAAGAAGAATTACATACAGCATCCTATTTTTTTTTTTTGAAGTAGAACGTAAATCAAAGGGATGGGAGAAAACATGGGGGTGATTCTTGCGCCAAGACTTGCGCTCTTCTGTGAGTCGACCACGAGCGATACCGCCTGACATCAGCAAACCTTTTTTTTCCTTGTGTGATGGTCGTTTTTGAGTTCTCTCAGCGAGAAAGGGAAAGGGACGAAAGAGCGATTGGTGGAGTAGAGACGAAGAAAGGAAAGTAGGAATATGTGCTGCCGTTCGGGCCGATTGCAAACCTTCAGTTGCCGACATTTTTATTAATATCCAAAGTTAATAACAAATTAATAAAATATACTCAGAAATCTGAGTATTTTGAAAAATATCCAAATTGGGCCGATTCTAACTAGTTTCCTCTCTCCTAGAATCGGCTAGAATCTGACTGGTTTTCTCTTTTTTTTTTTACCCGTTTAAACCCTATAAATACATTTTTTTTTCTCCCCTCACAAAAGAGAAAGGGACAGAGAGAAGGAGAAGACAATTTTTTAGGCAAAAAGGCCAATATTTGAGGGGGCCAAAAGGATGAACAATAGCAACCGAGGTAGGTTGTCCAATCGTGGCCTAGCAAGAGGAGGATCAATTAGTGATCGAGGTAAAAATGAGGGAGAAAAGAACAACTGTCAAGTATGCCGTGATTTCCGGAACTGTCAAGTATGTATGATGGAGGAATTTTTTAGAAGGCCTATTCAGTATGGAATTTCAGATGATGACTTTGTGGAAAACCCTTACGCCTTTGGTTTGAAAAAGAAGAAGGTTGATCCAGAGCCTCCAACATCTGACGATGAGTTTGTTCCGTGTACTTATACTGGTAAGGCTATCACTTCGTCTGTTGTGGCTGATCTAGATCCGGCAAAATCCGATGATGACTTTGTTCCATGTACTTTCAAGGCTCGTTGTAACAAGTAGTACTCTTTATTAAGAATTTATGATGTAGATTTTATTCCATGCAATAGTATTAATAGGGTTTAAAATTTAGATGCATTTGAGTTTGGTCCTAAGAAGTAGTATTATTGTAGTTGGATGAATTAGGTTATAATTTCTTTGAGTATTAATTAAATAAGAATTACTTTTTATTTAGTAGTCACGTGTTGTTTCCTTTAAAGATGAAGGCGTGAGAAAGAATTCAGAGTCACAATTAAATTGCAAATAAAGTCCACACAATTTAGAATCACAATTCAGAGTCTCGTACAAAATAGTCTAGTACACAAAAATTGCATATAAAGTTCACACAAATTGCAAATAAAAAGGTTCTGAAAGCAGCATCTAAATAAACAAGTTCACAACATGCATATAAATCACCTATTACTACCACATTTAAAACTAAATCCGCGAAAGAAACCACTTCCAGAAGATTGCCTACCAGATGGCCTACCAGATGGCCCTGCTTGGGTTCCAGATAGCCCTGTTTGGCTTCCAGATGGCCTTGCTTGGGTACCAGATGGCCCTAATTGGCTTGCAGATGCCCTTGTTGTACGCCTACTAGTTGACCTCCTCGGTTGGATTTCAGATGGCTCTCCTTGCACTCCAACCGCCTCTCCTCCTATGGCAACCGCCTCTCCATTGCTTCGGCAAACATAGCAGATGCATCTAAACGGCTTGTAGTTGTGCTACGCCGTGACCCTTCGGACCCACTTGCCTCTGCCATAACTCGCTCATTTTCTTGTGCAGTTGCTGCGTTTCTTGCCTCTGCATTTGCATTTGTTACTTAGTAAGTTGGTATAATTGGAAAGAAATATAATTTTTTATGAATGTTACATACCCCTTTCGTCTACCTTCCATTTCATCAATCGTCATTATATGACGGATGTGTTTTCGCCTACCAATCCTAATTCAACCCTTGCTCGGAAGGATTCTTGCTTCAGTACTAGCAGGCTATTCTGGCATGTTGCCAATTAGAACAAACACCCCACTCCAAGTAATTTCAAGATAGTTCACAGTATACCAGTCTGCAACAAAGTCATCCTCGTACCAGTTTCGGTCACGACAAACAGCTAAGACATGAGCGCACGGAATAGAAGTTAATTGGATACCTCTGCATGTACATTCAATTTGGTTGTTGGGACCGTGTGTCACAATGTACACAAACTCCCTACGAGTAAGTGTTAATGTAATAATCTAGAAGTCAATCATAGTCCGTTAGACATAAGGACCTTCTCAATGTGAGATGGAGTATTGAGTGGTGACAGATCATCCACTCGAATTGAGCGAGTTGAGATGGACCGGGCGGACAAGGGGAGGGGCTGAGGTGGCGTGGTGATAGGTGTATTTTATATACACCGTCGATCTAGTTTTTATCATAAAATAACACCAAATATCTTGTATTTTGGGATATAAAGCGAATATAATACACCAAGAATCAAGTTACTGCGTTCGCTCGATGTTTCAATGCAGGAAACAGTGCAAAATGAAGAAAAACCGCCCAGTGCGGACGCATTCCCAGCCAGTGCGGACGCACTGGGTACTTAGCCAATTTTCCAGCGTCGCAGACCTCACAGATGAAAAGTCCGAGCGTAATGCGGACGCACTCACCTTCAGTGCGGACGCATTCACTACTTAGCCGATTTTTTGCAACTTCCAGAATTTCCAGAAAAACAGAAGTTCAAGGCCAGTGCGGACGCACTAAGATCCAGTGCGGACGCACTCAGGAAATTTTGCAGAAAATCCAGAAAAGGGAACTTGGAACCAAAGGAAATTTGGAGTCGGTGCGACCCAGACCACCCGCACTCAACTCCAGTGCGGACGCACTGGACTCGCAGACAGCCAGAAATTCGCATTTTCAAGAGGTTTTCTATTCTTGGCTTCCAAGGAACACGTTTTAGAAGGCCAAAAATAGCCATGGCAGTCTGAAGAGTGCACCCACTAACTCCACTTCTATCCTCTAAATTGGGCAAGGCCTTTGGCTATAAAAGGAGAAGAATTTCATCTCTCTCATCATTCATTAATATATCCGTTTTTCACATATTGAGAGAGGGAGATCCTGCAGAAATTCTCGAAGCTTTTCAAGGAAGAAGAAGAAGAAGATTCAAGCAAGGAGTCGGCAAGATCGAGGTTTTAGATCTAAGAAAGGGTGTAATCATTTCTTTATCTTATTTCTTATTGTTTTTGCCAATCTTTGTTATGGATTTCTCCAAGAGAGAGTAGTTCTCTTTCTAGGGGTTTAGGTCATGTAGCATGAACTTGTTTAATCCTATTTTACTCGGATTTTAGTTTTTATTATGATTGTTTGATTTGATGTTAATTTCTGTGATTTATTATTTGTGATGTTCCATGATTTGTACTTAAATTGTAGCGTCCCGCTTTGATCATTTAGACCCAAAGTAGATTAGGATCATATAGGATAGTGCAACTTGTTGTGCTTGACTTGTAGCGTGCCGCTTAAGTCTTCTTGATTAAAAGTAGATTAGGATCATATATGATAGTATAAATTGTGATTGCAAATACCTTAGGATTTGGATAGAAACGACCGTACTTTGGTATTCAAATCTGGAAAAATAGAAATTAAGGTTAGGGTTTGGTGAAGGACTTAGCGGTGAAGCCAAAACTTGATTGGGACACCTTAGAACAAATATCGATATATACACTTGAAGCACGTGAGTAAATATCCCTCTAGGTTAGTGACAGCCCTAGAATTCGAGGCACATTAATCCGTCCACCCAAGGTATTCGTATTAATATTTGTTCCAAAGGCTAACTTAGGTTAGAAACCTCGTCATAATCAAACATGAATTTAAACAAACCGAGTAGATAGAATTAGCAAGGGGTTGTGGACCGAATACCCCTAGACTTCTCAAACTTGATTGTCACCCGATTTTATTGCTTTTTGTTACGAACTTTTAATTACTTTTCCTTCAAACAACGATTTTACGCAAAACCCCCCCTTACTTTTATTGTTTAGTTTAGAAGTAGTTTTCTTTATTTGAAAATTGGTATTTCCCTATCTCCCTGCGGATCGACACCTAAATACTACAATCGATAGGTTGTGCGCTTGCAACTAACCTATTCATTGAGTACGAAGGTTTATAAATTTTAAAGGCAAAAAGAGTACCAAATCATTATATCTAAAATACTCAACAAGCTTTTTGGCGCCGTTGCCGGGGAGAATATAATAGATACTAGTTTTTATTTTAGGAAAGTACTTTTAATTCTTAGTTTCCTTATTTACTTTTCAGAAAATTAGAAAAATCCAAAAATATTTTACTTTCCTTATTTAATTTTCTGCACTTTACTATTCTCTACTTCTCTATCTCTCATCTCATCTCTTTTAATTCTCTCATAGATTTGAGCGCTGGCACCAGTCACAAGAAGTCAAACCGCGAAGATAAAAGCCGGTGAATCATCTCTCTCTCAACCAATGGCAGGTCTAGATCCCAATCTAGGCATGCCTCGCAGCTTTGAGGTAGAAGTGGAAGACTATCCGGAAGGCCTTCTCAATCAAGACCTTCACGATAACAATCCGCCTCCTCCTCCTCCAAATAACAACCAACCGCTACCACATCCACACCACAATAATCCACCTATTCTCAATAATAATCCTCTCTTCGGTGTCAATCCAAACAACAACGGAAATGGCCGCAATCGCCAACAAGGCCACCGCTTCGGTTTCATTCCACAAGGCCAAGATCCGCGCGAAATCAAGCCCTCTCTCATCCACTTGCTTGGCCAAAGTCAGTTTGGGGGAGCCCTAAACGAAGATCCACATGCCCACTTGGCGGTTTTCGAAGAATCTTGCGGCACTTTCGCTAGAGAAGGAGAAGAGCTAGACAACCTCAAGCTCAAATGCTTCCACCTATCCCTCCGTGATAATGCAAGATCATGGCTAAGGACCGTGAATCGGGACCACATAAGAAGATGGGACGACATGGAGAAGTTATTCTTAGGAAAATACTTCCCTCCATCCAAAACCCAAGCACTTCCGAACCTAAGATCACGACATTCAAACAAGCCGAGGGAGAGTCTTTGACCGAGGCATGGGATAGATGGGCCGAGCTCCAGCGCTTGTGCCCTAACCATGGCCTTGACATGTGGTTGCTTTTTTAATTCTTCTTTGCAGGTTGCACAATAGCCACCAAGACTCATTTGAATTCAGCCGCAGGAGGTAATATGTCAAAGATGGATCCTGAGCAAGCCATGCTAATGATTGAGGACATGGCGATCAACCAAAGGGAATGGACGGCCGAAAGAGGTGGACGAACCCAAACCACGCCGGGAATCCTGAAAATCGATGAAGTTACCGCCTTAAGAGCCCAAATGGAAGCCTTGCAACATCAAATGACGCAAATGCAAAACGTCAAATCCGTGACGAACAAGGCTTCATGCGGCATTTGTGGAGAGTCGACTCATATCACCGCTGATTGCAAAGTCCTTTTAGAAGGAGAAGACGTCGAGCAAGTCAATGCAATGTTTTACAATCAAGGTGATAAGAGAAACGATCCGATCTACAATAAGGTTAGGCCTAACGATAATTTCAATTCGAATACATATAACTCTAACACAAGGTGGAACCATCCAAATTTCAAGTGGAAGACTGAAAATGAAAACTCAAACTCAAACCAATACCAAGGTAATTCCAATCAATATCAAAATCGGTCAAACCAAAACTCGTACCAAGGACCTTCTCAAAACAACAAATTAGAAAAATTGATAGAGGGCCTTGTCATCTCTCAAAACGAGTTCATGAACCAACAAAGAAGCACCAATTCCGATATTTCGGATTCCTTGAGAAATATGAACAATAGATTTGAGTTTTTAGAGACCAAAACAAAGATGCTAGAAACACAAATCGCACAACAAGCATCTTCATTCTCCCGTCAACAAGGGACGCTTCCGGGCAAACCCGATATCAACCCGAGAGAGCATGCGAATGCCGTGACCTTGAGGAGCGGCAAGGAGTATGAAGGACCTACCATGCCCAATGAAGAGGAGCAGCAACCTCCCAAGGAAACACACGACGTTGCAACTCCCCTTGATGCGAATGCAGCACCTACAAGTGCGGATGCACCGCCATCGGAAAAGTATCAAACAACGGGTAATTCAAGTTCTCCGAAGGTAAAAAATGCTGAAACTCCTAAGTACATTCCCCCACATAGGTTTGTACCTTTTCCTCAAAGGTTAGTAAAGCATAAATTAGACCAACAATTTGCCAAATTTGTAGACCACTTAAAGAGATTGAATATCACCATCCCTTTTACCGAAGCGATTACCCAAATGCCCACTTACGCAAAGTTTTTAAAAGAAATTTTATCCAACAAAAGAACACTTGAGGAAGTGGGTACGGTGTCCCTAAATGAGGAGTGTAGCGCCCTCTTCTTAAACAAGCTACCTCCAAAACTTAAGGACCCGGGAAGCTTTGCAATCCCATGTAAGATAGGTGATACCAAATTTGATAGGTGTTTATGTGATTTAGGGGCAAGTGTTAGTCTCATGCCAAAATCGGTATATCTAAGATTAGACTTAGGGGAATTAAAACCAACGAGAATATCCTTGCAATTGGCCGATAAAACGATAAGGTTTCCCGAGGGAATTGTGGAGGATGTAATTGTCAAAATAGGTGAATATTTTGTGCCTATTGATTTCGTGGTTGTGGAAATGGAAGAGGACACTCATACCCCTATCTTGTTAGGTCGTGATTTCCTTATAACTGCAGGTGCCAATATCGATGTTAAAGAAGGAAAAATTTCCTTTGACATTGGTGGAGAAAAGGTTGACTTTCACATGTTTAAATCTATTAAATTTCCTTCTAATGATAATGACTCAATATGTAGGGTTGATGTTTTAGACTCTATAATTGATGATCATCTAGATAGGATGATGAAAGGAAAGCAACTGGACGAAATCTTGGAAGAAACCGACCCCGAAAACGGCAAAAACTGCGAAAACAACCCTCAGTGCGTCCGCATCAATCCACAGTGCGTCCGCACTTTCACAGAAGAGGAGTCAGGGGCACTTGACCGAGTGCAGTGCGTCCGCACCAGCCCACAGTGCGTCCGCACCTTGCCCGATTTAACCTCAGTGCGTCCGCACCAATCCTTAGTGCGTCCGCACTCAACCCGCAATGATGCCGCAGATTCCAAAATTTTGCTTACCCAGGCGCAGTGCGTCCGCACTGAATATGAATGCGTCCGCACTCAGGCTGAAATAGCTCAAATTGAAGCCAATTCGACCAATTTCGCACCACCGAAGGTCGAACTCAAGCCATTGCCACCTACTCTTCGCTACGAGTACCTGGGGACAGATGAGACATATCCGGTGATAGTCAATTCCGAGCTCAACAAAGATCAAACCAAGAAGCTCCTTCATGAACTAAGATTGCATAGGAAGGCTATCGGATATACAATCGATGATCTAACCGGAATTAGCCCCTCCTTTTGCATGCACAGAATTTTAATGGAGAATGATCACAAGCCTTCTATCGAATCTCAAAGGCGACTCAATCCGAATCTCAAGGAAGTCGTAAAGAAGGAAATCATCAAACTCCTAGATACCGGTATCATCTACCCAATCTCCGATTCAAAATGGGTAAGTCCGGTTCATGTTGTGCCAAAGAAAGGTGGTACCACAGTAGTGAAAGGCGAAGGCGACAAGATGATATCAACAAGGGTGGTGACCGGTTGGCGAATGTGCATCGACTACCGTAAGCTAAACAATGCAACAAGGAAGGATCACTTCCCTCTACCTTTTGTCGACCAAATGCTCGAAAGACTCGCTTACCATTCACATTTTTGCTATTTAGATGGGTATAGTGGTTTCTTTCAAATTCCAATTCACCCCGATGACCAAGAGAAAACAACATTTACTTGTCCCTATGGTACGTTCGCGTACCGTAGGATGCCGTTTGGTTTATGTAATGCACCGGCCACGTTCCAAAGAGCCATGATGGCTATATTTTCTGATTTATTAGAAAATTCTGTGGAAGTTTTCATGGATGATTTTTCGGTATTTGGTACTTCATTTGACAATTGCTTGACTAATTTAATCAAAGTTTTAGAACGTTGTGAGCAGGTCAATTTAGTACTCAATTGGGAGAAATGTCATTTCATGGTGCAACAAGGAGTTGTCCTAGGCCATGTGGTGTCATCCAAGGGGTTGGAAGTCGACAAAGCCAAGGTGGAGGTGATAGAGAAATTGCCCTATCCAACATGCGTAAAAGATGTGCGAAGCTTTCTAGGACATGCGGGATTCTATAGGCGGTTCATCAAAGATTTTTCGAAAATTTGTAAACCTCTTACTAACTTGACAATGCAAAATGTTGAATTTAAATTTGATGAACCTTGCATTGAAGCTTTTTGCAGGATTAAAGAAGCACTAATTTCAGCCCCAATTCTCCGACCTCCAAATTGGGATGCCCCTTTTGAAATTATGTGTGATGCAAGCGACTACGCCGTGGGAGCCGTCCTAGGACAGCGAACCGATAACAAGCCACATGTGATATATTACGCAAGCAAGGTATTAGATGAAGCACAAATGAATTACACCACAACCGAGAAGGAATTTCTAGCGGTAATCTTCGCCATCAACAAATTTCGACAATATTTGGTGGAATCTAAGGTGGTGGTGTACACCGATCATGCGGCAATCCGATACCTTCTCAACAAGAAAGATGCCAAACCACGCCTAATTCGGTGGATCCTCCTCCTCCAAGAGTTCGACCTAGAGATTAAAGACAAGAAAGGGACCGAAAACTCTGTGGCGGACCACCTTTCACGCATCAATAACATACCAAAAGAAGGGGACTTGCCAATCGACGATTCATTCATTGATGAGCAACTATACGCAGTACAAAGCTTAGAAGCCCCTTGGTATGCGGATTATGTTAATTACTTAGCATGTGGGTTGGTACCCCCGGAGCTCTCTTACACACAAAGGAAGAAATTCTTTTCAGATGTTAAAAAATATTATTGGGATGAACCTTTGTTATTTCAATTGGAGGTAGACGGTATACATAGGCGTTGTGTACCACAAGAAGAGGTAAACCAAATTCTCCAATGTTGCCATTCATCCGCCTATGGAGGACACGCCTCAACCGACAAAACTGCAGCAAAAGTTCTCCAAGCCGGATTCTATTGGCCGACGATCTTCAAAGATGCGCGAGAATATGTGCTTAAGTGTGACAAATGCCAACGAACCGGCAACATATCAAAGAGACATGAGATGCCTCTCCAAGGGATCCTAGAAGTGGAGGTTTTCGATGTATGGGGAGTTGACTTCATGGGCCCTTTTCCGAGTTCATGCAACAACAAGTACATCCTTGTAGCGGTCGATTATGTGTCAAAATGGGTGGAAGCCGTGGCAAGCCCAACCGCCGACTCCGCCGTGGTAAGAAAGCTTTTTCAAAGAATTATTTTTCCTAGGTTTGGAGTATCTCGAGTGGTGATTAGCGATGGCGGCTCTCATTTCATCAACCGCTAATTCGACAATCTTCTACTCAAGTACGGAGTCAAGCACAAGGTAGCCACACCTTACCACCCTCAAACAAACGGGCAAGTTGAAGTTTCCAATCGTGAGATAAAAAGCATCTTACAAAAAGTTGTTAACACATCGAGAAAAGATTGGTTGCTGAAACTTGATGAATCACTTTGGGCATACCGCACCGCCTACAAGACACCAATAGGTATGACTCCCTTTAAATTGGTCTATGGCAAACCATGTCATTTGCCGGTCGAACTCGAGCACAAGGCATATTGGGCGATAAGAGCGCTAAATTTCGATCTAAAAGCCGCCGGTGCGAAACAAATTCTCGACTTACATGAGTTGGATGAATTGCGCCTCAATGCATACGAAAATGCCAAGCTATACAAGGAAAAGACAAAGAGGTGGCATGACAAACACATCATAAGGCGAGAATTTCACGAAGGAGATATGGTCTTGCTATACAATTCGCGACTCCGCCTCTTTCCCGGAAAGTTGAAGTCAAATGGAATGGCCCATACCAAATCCGGAAGGTTTTTAACAATGGAGCAATCGAGATTTGGAGCAACAATACGGGTTCCTTTAAGGTAAATGGACAACGCCTTAAGCACTTCAACCATGAAGATCCAATAGAAAAGGTGGACGGTTCCTACCTAGCCAACCCTATTCGTCAATAAGCAAAAGCCATGTCGAGCTCACGACGTAAAATTGAGCGCTTCTTGGGAGGCAACCCAAGTTTTTACTTTTTCTTTCTTTACACTTTTATTTTTACTTTCTCAAAAATTTACATTTTTAATGACTCAGCCAATTTTTCAGGTCCAAAATTCATGAAAATAACCTGAGTGCGTCGGCACTAAACTTCAGTGCGTCCGCACCACCTACTTAGAAAATTTTTCAGACAGGTTTTACCATAAAAATTGGCCAGACCGAGCGTAATGCGTCCGCACCGACAGCAACTGCAGGTCAGAACTTTCTACCCAAGAGCAGTGCGTCCGCACTGAGGATCAGTGCGTCCGCACCCGAGGTACGCTACATTTAATTTTCAATTTCTTCAGAAAATCGGAAAAATTCAAATTTTTGGGTTAGTGCGGATGACCACCCGCACTAAGGCCCAGTGCGTCCGCACTCGGGCTTCTTCTCCTTCTTAAACCGACCCCTTCTCTTCATTTTTCTTCGCGCCTTTTCGATTTTAAAACCGAAAAACTTGATTTTTCTCTCCCAAAACCCGAAAACCTCGTTTTTCTTTCAAAATCTTCCTCTCCTCTCTCTTCTCTACCACTTCTCTCTTCTTTTCTCTCTCTTTCCCTCTTCAAAACCGAAAACCCACTTCTTTCAAGCTTTTCAAAGCGCCGTTTCGCTAAAACTCGGATTTCTTCGCATTTTTTCGAAATTCTTACGATCTACAACAAGGTTTGATCTCTCCTTACTCTACTTTTGTCAATTACTACTTAGATCTGTGAAAATGGTACCAAAATCGGAGAAATCGACCAAAAAGGGTGAAAACGATTCAAATTCGACCCCCGTGCGAGTGCCCCCACCCGCACTGCCATTTAGTGCGTCCGCACTAAGCTTGGGGGAGAAACCTAACCTGACCTATTTTTCGGTTTTTTTTTTTTTGTCTAAGTCCCCAGTGCGACCAGACCACCCGCACTGAGAGCCAGTGCGTCCGCACTGCGCTCGGACTTTTCCAAAGCAGCCCCGAAATGTTCAAAAATTTGGTGAAGTACCCACTGCGTCCGCACTGACCACCAGTGCGTCCGCATTGCGACCTAGAAAAACCTCACATATTTGGTTAAGTACTCAGTGCGGCCAGGACCACCCGCACTGAGAGTCAGTGCGTCCGCACTAGGCTCGGGAAAAATAAAAAATGACCCTGAATTGAACCAAAATTGAACTGTTTGAACACAGTGCGTCCGCACTGACCACCAGTGCGTCCGCACTCAGCCCAAATTGTATCAAAAATTTCGAAATTTTAATTCTTTCAATTCTTTTTAGAATGCCGAAGAAATCAACTGCCAATAAGCGCAGGTGTGAGAGGGGCCAACGAAGTTGCAGACCACCTCCTTATCCACCCGCCTTGCCACTCAACGAAAGTCAAGAGTTACGGTACAACCTCTTGCAGGGGCGCCGAACCCTCGAGCCATCAAGATGGATATGCCGCGAAACACTCCAAATGCTCGGACTCCTCGAGTCAGTGCAAATGCTCACCGAGCGGCTTGGCATGTGGGAATTTCTTTGTGATGAGGTCGAGACATATGAAGGACTTACTATCGAGTTTCTCTCCTCGTACGAATTCGACCGGGCTTCACGAACATTAAATTTCAACCTCGGAGGCTTCTCACATATGTTCCACACCACCGAACTCATGCAAGCACTCGATCTATCCACCGAAAATATCGATCAGATGCGCACCATTCTCGACTTCTTCCATGACATGAGCGAGGCCCAGTTTCGCGTCTTAACATGCCATGACGGGGTCCTCGGTCAGCAAAGGGTCAAGAATGTCCTCCATCCGGCCCTCCGATATCTCCAGCGGGTGCTCTCTCACACTCTCTTTGCCCGAGGGGAGAGCGCATCGGTCTTCAACCTCGGAGATATGGTGTATGTATGTTGCATGCTCCGGCGCAACAATGGCGAGATGGATTACATGCCGCATATCGGGTACAACTTGGCCAAACACATGCAAAATGTGTCGCACAACATGCGACCGGGTGGAAAGATTCGAATTGGAGGCATTGTCACAAAAATTGCCCGGTACTTGCAAATACCGACCGTTGGTGATGTGGTGGTGCCCGGTTACACGCTAGTGGACCTCGACGGTTTATTCCGGGCAAGGCTCATCCGATGGGATGATATTCAAGAGGCTTGGATCAACTTGGGCCCGAAGGACAGCATCCGACATCGGTTGCCTCTACAAACTCAAATCGATCCTTTGGACACCGATACTTGAAAAATTGTAGATGAGCCACTCGAGCCACCACTACCACCGCCGCCGCAACCACAACAACCACCTCAGCAAGCCGCACCCGATGCCGCACAAGCACAAGGCATGCCAACCAACCAACAAATCTGGAATTTCATGCAAACCATGAACACCTCCATCAATAACCTGAGCATCAATGTTGGTGGTCGCTTGGATAGCATGAATGGCCGCATGGATGCCTTTGACCGCCGTTTTGACGAGGTAGAGGCCGAGGCAGCTCGAGCGACATACTATTCCCGCCGAGGATGCATGCACGCAAATCCGCATTTTGAGGATGATCCACCGACACCACCGTACCAAAGACGGGCCGCTCAAAGGAGAGAGTACGAGATGGCGCAAGAGCGCGAAGCGGCAAGGCTAGCGCAAGAAGCGGCAAGGCAAGCACAAGAGGCCGGCAACAATGACGAAGAGGAGGACGAGACCGAAGACATGGTTTTCGACGAGGATTGATCCCGCGCAACACCACCACCATTATACGCCAGTAAAGTAGTTCATGTTTCTTCTCTCTTTTTAGTTTATTTTTAGCACTGAGGACACTGCTTTATTTAAGCTTGGGGGATGGGAAGAAATTGTATCTGCATGCATGTTTATTTTTCAGTTTTTCGAAAACTTTTTAGGATTTATAACCTTGCTTTTTACTTGACCATGAATAGGATTTGTGATTTTGAACTTAATTGCTTGCGATTACGAATTTGTCAAGACGTTTTACGAGGTTATGACAAATAGAGTCTTGCATAATTGGACTTAATTGTCTAAAAATGCATAAAGTATAAAATCATGTTTAAAATTTTGTATTAAAAGTTGGCAAAAATAAAATTTTTCATAAACTTGAGTGATTGACAAAAATTAAAAGTATTCTTGCACGATTTTTCAAATTTTTGGTAAAACCCTTAAAATAATTTTGAAATGACGACATAGTTTGGCGAAAAACTTTGTGGAAATAAAGGTGTTTGAAATTGCGACATTAGGAATTCAAATTTATTAGAGAAGCCATTTAGATTTGGAAATTTTAAATTAGGATTTCCGTGAGTATGATATGTGCATACATGTTGAGAAATTAGGAAAAATTGAAAATTTTTAGAAAATAAAAATGAGATTCCAATGACCTATGATACGGCTTCATGACGTACTTATGGTTATGAGTCCTTAGCACTCTTGCTCCGCTAGTCTCCCGATAAAATTGACATTCGTGTTAGTGGAAGGGTTAGACTAAGAGCATGCAAAGCACCCTTGAATTAGAACGGTTGGGTACGGTTAACTACTTGTAACTAACCAATGCTTAAATGAGGATGGGGAAAATAGTGCTAAAATCGTGAAAAAGTCTTCAAGGTGAGAAAATCAAAAGCAACAAAAATAAAAGAATATACATGTATCAACACACGAAGTCCGTAATTATTCTTACCCAAGTTTGATTCAAGCTTGGGGGTATTTTGAAAATTCTACATTTTAAATGGCATATCTTTTAAATTTGGGTATACGAAGTTCACAAATTCAAAGCCTTTAAGGAAATAAAAGTTAGAGTAATCGAATTGTGGGTTGATTCATAATTATTCGAGGGTCGAACTTGGGATTTGGGAAATATTCATGAAGACTTTTAAAGGTTGGCAAGATCATACAAGTTTTTCATTTTTAAGAAATATATACTTGATATAGGGTTGAATTGTAGATCGAATTGTAGTTCAAGTTTAAATATTGCTTGGGGACAAGCAAAGTTCAAGCTTGGGGGTATTTGATAGGTGTATTTTATATACACCGTCGATCTAATTTTTATCATAAAATAACACCAAATATCTTGTATTTTGGGATATAAAGCGAATATAATACACCAAGAATCAAGTTACTGCGTTAGCTCGATGTTTCAATGCAGGAAACAGTGCAAAATGAAGAAAAACCGCCCAGTGCGGACGCACTCCCAGCCAGTGCGGACGCACTGGGTACTTAGCCAATTTTCCAGCGTCGCAGACCTCACAGATGAAAAGTCCGAGCGTAATGCGGACGCACTCACCTTCAGTGCGGACGCATTCACTACTTGGCCGATTTTTGCAACTTCCAGAATTTCCAGAAAAACAGAAGTTCAAGGCCAGTGCGGACGCACTAAGATCCAGTGCGGACGCACTCAGGAAATTTTGCAGAAAATCCAGAAAAGGGAACTTGGAACCAAAGGAAATTTGGAGTCGGTGCGACCCAGACCACCCGCACTCAACTCCAGTGCGGACGCACTGGACTCGCAGACAGCCAGAAATTCGCATTTTCAAGAGGTTTTCTATTCTTGGCTTCCAAGGAACACGTTTTAGAAGGCCAAAAATAGCCATGGCAGTCTGAAGAGTGCACCCACTAACTCCACTTCTATCCTCTAAATTGGGCAAGGCCTTTGGCTATAAAAGGAGAAGAATTTCATCTCTCTCATCATTCATTATTATATCCGTTTTTCACATATTGAGAGAGGGAGATCCTGCAGAAATTCTCGAAGCTTTTCAAGGAAGAAGAAGAAGAAGATTCAAGCAAGGAGTCGGCAAGATCGAGGTTTTAGATCTAAGAAAGGGTGTAATCATTTCTTTATCTTATTTCTTATTGTTTTTGCCAATCTTTGTTATGGATTTCTCCAAGAGAGAGTAGTTCTCTTTCTAGGGGTTTAGGTCATGTAGCATGAACTTGTTTAATCCTATTTTACTCGGATTTTAGTTTTTATTATGATTGTTTGATTTGATGTTAATTTCTGTGATTTATTATTTGTGATGTTCCATGATTTGTACTTGAATTGTAGCGTCCCGCTTTGATCATTTAGACCCAAAGTAGATTAGGATCATATAGGATAGTGCAACTTGTTGTGCTTGACTTGTAGCGTCCCGCTTAAGTCTTCTTGATTAAAAGTAGATTAGGATCATATATGATAGTATAAATTGTGATTGCAAATACCTTAGGATTTGGATTAGAAACGACCGTACTTTGGTATTCAAATCTGAAAAAATAGAAATTAAGGTTAGGGTTTGGTGAAGGACTTAGCGGTGAAGCCAAAACTTGATTGGGACACCTTAGAACAAATATCGATATATACACTTGAAGCACGTGAGTAAATATCCCTCTAGGTTAGTGACAGCCCTAGAATTCGAGGCACATTAATCCGTCCACCCAAGGTATTCGTATTAATATTTGTTCCAAAGGCTAACTTAGGTTAGAAACCTCGTCATAATTAAACATGAATTTAAACAAACCGAGTAGATAGAATTAGCAAGGGATTGTGGACCGAATACCCCTAGACTTCTCAAACTTGATTGTCACCCGATTTTATTGTTTTTTGTTACGAACTTTTAATTACTTTTCCTTCAAACAACGATTTTACGCAAACCCCCCCTTTACTTTTATTGTTTAGTTTAGAAGTAGTTTTCTTTATTTGAAAATTGGTATTTCCCTATCTCCCTGCGGATCGACACCTAAATACTACAATCGATAGGTTGTGCGCTTGCAACTAACCTATTCATTGAGTACGAAGGTTTATAAATTTTAAAGGCAAAAAGAGTACCAAATCATTATATCTAAAATACTCAACACGTGGCAGGGCGGGGCGGAGAAGCGAGTGGACAGACAACTCTCGAAACTTCGTCTTCAAAATCTCTCTAATCAGTCTGGTGCGGAGCTTACAAGAGATATTTTTGTCTCTTCACTTTTTAGTTTTGATGTTATGTATTATCTTTTTTGAAAATAAAGTAACAAATGATTCCTCTCATTTGGGTTTTGAACCCATGACCTCTTATATAAGAGACGTGTCTTTGTCACTAGACCAAAGATTGATTCTCGATGTTGTGTTTTACTATTTATCAGTTTTATTAGGAGCGGTAAATTTAACACTTAATTCTAGGTGCAAAAAAGCTACGATGTTAGAGATCCACGTCTGATGCCATATATTTGACGACAACCTACAATTAATTGGAGCCGACTAACCAACCTTATATGGTCCAAATTATAATAATAAAAGGGTGGAGGCAGTCTGACTAGTATTGGACTGAATGATGCCTGATCGATACTATTCGATTTGCACTAGTTTGTCTGCATTGATTTGTATAAATCTTTATAGTTGTTGATGTGAATCGTGATGCAATCAAATGATTCTAACCTCACATAGTATCAAATTTGATGCGATGCTTATTGAATTGCCACTGATTCCAATAATTTTTTTTTTCTCTTAGTAACAGTGCACATGTCTTTTGCATAATAATAGTCGGTTATTGCAAATTATAACTATGGACAAGACTGATTTTGAATCTTGGTGCACAACTTGAGTAATTTAAATAGCGGTGGAGTAAGACAAAATGAAGCATGACGAGCTATAGCTTCTCCATCTTCAACTCATTAACTCCCTTTTCAATCTAAGTATCTGTGTGCATGGAGGGACAGAGAAGCGGAGTGGACGGACAACTCTCAAAACTTCGTCTTCAAAATCTCCCTAATCGGTCTGGTGCGGAGCTTACAAGAGGAGATCTTCTTGTCTCTTCACTTTTTAGTTTTGATGTTATGTATTACCTTTTGTTTAAAATAAAGTAACAAAGGATTCCTCTCATTTGGGTTTTGAACCGATGACCTCTATATAGGAGACGTGTCTTTGTCACTAGACCAAAGACTGATTCTCGATATTGTGTTTTACTATTTATCAGTTTTATTAGAAGCGGTAAATTTAACACTTAATTCTAGGCGCAAAAAAGCTACAATGTTAGAGATCCACGTCTGATGCCATATATTTGATGACAACCTACAGTTAATTGGAGCCGACTAACTAACCTTATATGGTCCAAATTATAATAATAAAAGGGTGGAGGCAGTCCGATTAGTATTGGACTGAATGATGCCTGATCGATACTATTCAATTTGCACTAGTTTGTCTGCATTGATTTGTACAAATCTTTATAGTTGTTGATATGAATCGTGATGCAATCAAATGATTCTAACCTCACATAGTATCAAATTTGATCCGATGCTTATTGCATTGCCTCTGATTCCAATAATAATTTATTTTCCTCTTAGTAACAGTGCACATGTCTTCTGCACAATAATAGTCGGTTATTGCAAATTATAACTATGGACAAGACTGATTTTGAATCTTGATGCACAACTAGAGTAATTTAAATAGCGGTGGAGTAAGACAAAATGAAGCATGGCGAGCTATAGCTTCTCCGTCTTCAACTCATTAACTCCTTTTTCAATCTAGGTATCTCCCGGTTGTAGATTTCAAAATTCAATGAAAGATTCTTTATAGATATTATAAATAATTAGATTGACTTGACTTTCAATTTTTTAGTAAAATTTTTAAATACTTGTGCAGTGGTATTATCATATTTTTTGTCTTTTACCCTTGAATTTACTCTTGCCTACCATTCTTATCCAAAAAGCTGGACTGTCAAAACATCTTGCCGAGGTCAACTGAGAGAGAAATTCATATCATCACCTAAGGTAACTCGAATGTTGAGTTTGTCTCCGGAAGTCATTAATCACAAACTGCTAACCCACTAAGCACGAAGCGCCTCTTTCCCCATAGCCCAGCCCAACAACAACTGTACCCACATCTTCACTCGCGTAAGTTAATTCTCCCATTTTTTATATTATATGTATTCGGCCCGCACATATTCATACTCAAAAACGACCATCACACAAGGAAAAGGGTGTTTACTGATGTCAGGCAGAACCCCTTGAGAGTAGGTCCGATGGGTATCAAATCTTCATGGAGGTTATTACTTTAATATAACATTATGTTATTCCCCTTCATATCATCGTTATTAGGTAAATATTGTTGATGATTTCTTTTTCACTGGATGTTAAAATTGACAGGACCGAGTGGAGTATAGCAAAAGGGTGCAGCTGCAGGCCAAGCAGTATCCACCAGTGCTCACATAGTATTGGCTTTTATCATGATTTTAGGTGGTTTTGGTTTAGATGATCCGACATGGTGGTCAATTGTTAAACGGGGTGTACATTATGGATTGCCAGTATTGTGCCTTAGTGAAGATTGCTGTGGTTGTGCTTCACTAGTTTTAACTTGATTTTCTTATTGGTTTACAATGTGAAAGACAATATCTATTGAATGTGAAATAGAGTTTTTAATTTTTATAAATTCCGGAAAAAAAACACAAGTATAAGAAAGGTAATCATAATCTCATCACAGGTGCTAAATGCTCCAGTGGAAATGCGTATGAATGCTAATGCATCGACTCAGAGTTCGATTTCTGCTGGCACAAATTTTCGCTGCGAATTTTTTGGCACGTACTTTCGACGATAATGTACGGGGCTTCTAATATTAGTGTCATTTCAAATCGGACGGTCCAGATCTTAACTCAAAATTTGAGTTAATGCAGAGGATACAAATTCCTCTTAGTCTGCTTTTGTGTCGTATTTAAAAGGTCTTTCCATGATTATCCAAAGGCTCTACTTTTTCAGGAGTTTGGATCCTATAAGGTAACTCAAATTTTGAGATTGAATCCGGACCAATCTGATTCGAAAAATGTACGTGAGCTCTTTACTATTCGTGTCAAAGCAGATCCGACGATCTGGATCCAAACTAAAAATTTGAGTTATCTTAGGTGATATAAATTCTGTTTGACATGTGCTGCGCCTCTCCACTTTTCAGTTCTGATTCGGGGTATTACAATTTATCTGCTATATTAGAAGCAGTATATTCAACACTTCATTAAACTAATTATTCGCGAATTATTCACGGATAAACAAATTTTACGTTTTATTCGCGTTTTTTTTTTAAACAATCGGCGCAGAATATCGCGCGTGAGGACTGAGAAGTGAGGAGAGGTTGACGAGCGGGTCCCTTCATTTCACGGGTCATGTACGCCTGAGTTACTGTTAATTGAGATGATTGAACAGAAAACCAGTATATGATACTAACCATATTTAAAATTGCAAAAGGAACAAAAATAGTTGTACATCTTTTCTTTTGCCCATTTTTTATATTAAACCCAGAATCCGGACCTAACCGAAAATTTTACTAAAGTTACGTCACATATTGTCAAATGTACGGAATAAAAAGTCAGAAAAATACATAAAAAGCACGAGTGGCTAATATCAATTTAACGTTTGCACCAAGGCCCTCGTGCAACCAAGTCTGTTTCGGATTTTCAAAGTCCAAACAGTCGATTCAAACCGTTAGTTGTTCAATTTATATTAAAATCTGTTTTCTGAACCATGTGATCAGTAATTTTCAAAGTGGCTTAATAAATAGTAAAAAAATTCCAAAAAATGTAAAATTTGATCTCCAAGCAGATTTTTATATAAAAATCACATCTAACTGTAAACGGATCCAGATTGTCCGACGGATATCCGCTCCGAATCCGCTTTAAACAGATACGGATAATTACGGATACGGATCCGGATATTTTATGCATATGGAGAACAGTACCCGGATACGAATACGGATACGGGATCCGTATCCGAGTTCTTAAACGGAACGGATATCCGGAAGGAAATGGAGGGATACCCGATACCTGAATGCGAGGGAAATCCGATACCCGAAATGCGCTTTGCTTTTTGAAAAGCGACACTTCTCTTTAAAGAAGTGGGGTTGCACGTGAATGTTTTTATATTTTGAGTGAGCTGCACATCTGCACGTGATTTAATAATTCAGCAGAGGTCCGTTATTTAAAGGTCTTAACTCTAATTGCAAATCTCATTGTGGGACTATTGTTTTATGAACCGGAGCAAAGAAAAGCAGATCTGTGAGATGTTAGTCAGTAGATGCCATGTCACGTGGACAAGGTGCACGAACAGAGACATTAGTCAAAAAGTGGATGTGTGGGGCTATTAGCTCTTCATTTTCTCATTATACGTTCACTCTTTGGCAATGCTCAATTATATTCAATAAAATACCTTTTCATTTTTTTTACATTATTTAAAAATGTTTTGATTATAATACCTTTTCATTTTTTTATTAATTATTAATTATATCTTAAAGTTCACAACTCAATATCCGACAATTATCCGTTCTATATTCGTATTCGAATCCGTATCCGTAAATTATCCGTTCCGTAACCGTATCCGTTTAAGGCGGATATGGTTTTAAATTTTGATATCAGTTTACTATCCGTATCCGTATCCGCTCATTGAAAGACGGATACGGATTTGGTATTAGCATTATCCGCTCCGAATCCGCTCCATTTACACCCCTACATCTAACGGTTTAAATCGACCGTTTGAACTTTGAAAATCCAAAAACAACTTAGTTGCACGAGAACTTTGGTACAAACGTTTTGATATTAGCCCCTCTCTAAAAAGCACTGAACCATAGGACCGTAAAACCCAGCAGTATAACACTCTTATTCAGAAAATTTATATCAACTAAGACCTAACAAACTAAAAGGCCACAACAGAAGAATACAACAATGAAATGTAAATTTAAAAGTCTCAAACTAGAATAGTCTAAATAACACCAACATGTACTTGCAAAGATATCAATTCAGATTCACAAATCGTGAAATCAAGCAATCCAAATTTCTTCCGAACAACAAAACACAACAAGAAAATCAAGTTAAAACCAGTTGAGCACAACCACAGCAATCACAGCAATCTGTCACTAAGAAACAATACTGGCAAATACATAACACCCAGTTTAACTATTGACCACCATGTCAGATCAACTAAATCATTACCCCCTAACATCATCATAAAAGGCAACACTAGGCTAGCGATGGTGGATACTGCTTGGCCTGCTGCCGCACCCGCTTGCAATACTCCACTCGGTCCTGTCAAATTTAACATCCAGTGAGAAAGAAAAGTATCAACAATACATACCTACTAATAGGGGAGTCAATGGTACCCTTTTATCCGTTTACCCAACCCGTAGCGTACTTAATAAGACGAGTACGGTGAAGGGTAAAGTTTTTTTTCGTTAACATAAAGGGTAAGGGTATGGCTTATTTCGTATCAGTTGCCCTATACAATAATTATTAAAATACAAATTATAAAAATTATATATATATTTATGTGGGGATGATGCAAGATATGATATAATTTTATCCGTGGCCCATTTATATCTATTAAATGGAACACTTTTATCCTTTTACCCAACCCGTATTGTATTCGATAAGAATGGGTATGGGTAAGATTTTGTTTTTTTCATTAGCTTACAGGGTACGGTTAAAGGTGAAGTCTTTTTTTTCATTAATTTAACGGATAAGGGTATGAAAATGCTTCCACCCGACCCATTTTGTACCCGTTGACACCCTTACCTACTAACAATGATATGATGGGGAATAAAATACTGTTATATTAAAGTAATAACCTGCATGTAGCTTTGATACCCATCTGTCTGGGCTGGATCACTAGGATTGGGCTGATCAAGCAGGTCTTGAATTCCCACCAGGATCTGCTTCACTGTAATGGCAGGTCTCCATCCCTGATATATTCAATTTCAAAGGTTTTTCAAATAACTTTGATGTGGATAGATCAAGTACAAATTGCAGGTACGTGTTGGAACAGCCTAACCTTCTTGAGCAAGGCAGGTATGAGTTAAATGGGTTGGGTTTGACTCAGGATCATTTTGAAGTGCTGGTAGGTTGTTTGGACCTGATTCTTTATGCTTCATTAAAAATATTTTTGCTGAGATAGAAAATGTTTTCAATCCCAGTTAGCCCATTGAAATATATATTATTATGATAAAAGAGATAACATAATACTAGTGCAATATGTATTACAAGACAAAATTTTGACAATTTTGCTATGCTACCTAAACCAGATTTCTTCATATGTCAATGAGCCATGTCAAACCCCTAACCCATTTTATTCTTAATTAAAAACACTGAACTAATCAAATCTGACCCAACCCACTGCCTTCCTATATGTACACAGTACCCAAATTTATAATTCATCTCAAAAACTAGGTAAAGTTAACAATTGCATCAACAAAATTCAGACAATAGAACTTCGATATGACTCAGGCGCACAGAATAACATTGCACTTCACTCTTTTAACCACCAGAAAGAATGGTTTAGAACTTACGCTATCTTCATTCAGGATGGAAAGGCAAACAGTGCCAGAAGGGTAGACATTTGGATGGAAGAAACCTTGTGGGAACTTGCACTTTGGAGGCTTGCTCGGGTAGTCCTCGGAGAAATGTAGAGTTAATGGGTAAAAACCCCCTTCCCAATCAGTCTGCAAAATATAAACCCAAATTTTTACAATTGAAGGGAAAACAAATCGCGCACTTAATAGCATTGTTGTTGTCAAAGTGTACTTTATGTAATTTTGGGGTTTGGCTAATCAATTAAACTTGTTTGGGCCATAAAAGGAAATTCAAGCAAAATATTTTATTATTGAAAGAGCAATTCGAAGCAAAGGACAACTTCTATATTTACCATGCATCTGTAGAGTAATTAGGACTCTGCACATGCTTGTCATAATTGATTGTGTTTTGTAACATCTTATGTGAACTGCATCTAATAGAGAATATCTAAGACTAAAAATATACAGGTGCAATCTTTTGTTCAGAAGTTGGATGCAAAAAAAATAAAACTGGTAAAAGCAATTTATGTAACTTCAAAAATAATAGAGCGATTTGACCTAATTTCCATGAGCACTTTGGTGTAAAAGCAATGCCTAAAAGATATTGTCCCCACAATCTAGTATTACCTCTTAATTTGTTATGTGCAGCCATAGATTTAGAGACAAATTATAAGGCAGTTCTGGTAAAAAAATCATGTTATAAGATGCAAAATTTGATCTATATACAACAAGTACACCATATGTAAGTAAGAATAAATAATTATGTTATTCAGACTCCACAAAGATATCGACATATATAAATTTGATAAATTGTGAGACTAAAAAACATTGAAAAGCTTCTGAAATACAACTACTTTATGCAGCAAATCGATTCAACTGAAAAAGAACTTCACTTTACTTTATAGAATCTTTATAACTAAAAAAATTCTGAAATCCGTGTATGAAATTATTGTACTAAAATATAGTTGTCTACTTGTCTGTAATAAACTCAATCAGTTCTGACAAAAAAAAAACCGATCGACACATAAATCTCAGAGTATAGAAGTTACCGCTTGTTTGCCAGGTATGAGGCAGTTCCAGACCATGAGATTGACCGATCCATCTGGTAACGTCTCAGGCCTCGCCACAAAACCCTACAAGAGATTAATTAAAAACAAGAAAAATTACATACAGCATCCTAATTTTTTTTTTGAAGTAGAACGTAAATCAAAGGGATGGGAGAAAACATGGGGGTGATTCTTGCGCCAAGACTTGCGCTCTTCTGTGAGTCGACCACGAGCGATACCGCCTGACATCAGCAAACCCTTTTTTCCCTTGTGTGATGGTCGTTTTTGAGTTCTCTCAGCGAGAAAGGGGAAGGGACGAAAGAGCGATTGGTGGAGTAGAGACGAAGAAAGGAAAGTAGGAATACCTGCTGCCGTGCGGGCCGAATGCAAACCTTCGGTTGTCATATTAAATGCGATAATTAATTCCTTGTTGGGCTGGGCTAGTAGGGAAGTTTTTTTTTTAGTCTGTAGTATTATGTTCGGCTATCAAGTGGTGTTTGATTGTCAAACTAAAGTTAAGAAAATTTAAGTTAGTTATTTTAATTTAGACCGATTTAAATTATTCATGTTTAGTTGTGGCTTAATGATTTAAGTTATTTTTTTTGGTAGGAGTTTGGTGGTCTAAAGCATGGCTTAATTTGTTTTTTTTCCCTTTTTTTTTGAAAGTTTTTAGTTACTACAAATTCTTTTGGTTATGTAATATTTTATACTTTTGTATGTCCATTTTTTTTAAGAAAAAGGTGGTATGCTACTTTGCATTTCAAAACTGTATAATTACTATTTCAAGTTTTCTAAACTGTATAGCTAGATATACTATTTCCAAGCTGTATAGTTAAATGTACTATTTCAAGTTTGCAATATTCAAAACTCTATTTCAAGTTTTATATTTTATAAAAAAAATTAGCAAAGTCTTGAATAAGGTAAATACTGGTCCCGGTTTAATCATGAAGCATACTGGTAAACAAAATTAAAGACAATCTCGAACTATGTAATTTAAATATAAAAAAGGCAAAAATAAAATTAAGGCTTTGCGAATAGAAATGAAAACTTGAGGCATACTGGTTCCGGTTTGCATTTCAGGAGAGAGGGAACAGATCCGAAATTAAAAAAAAAAATTAAAGTTAGATCAACATGGCAAATAAAACTAAACTACTTTGAGAAGTGGATCAACATGTCAATTAAATTACGTTTGGCACAATAATTGAGACCTAAAGCCTTTATTTCATGGTTTAGTCCATAATCAAACATGACTTTAGGTGGAATAAATTACTTTACTTTATTTATAAGCAGTCAAATAAGAATTAAATTTGAAGGATAAAGATGAAATAACACTTGAGTTAATCTGAAGTAAGTTATTCCACTTGTTGATTCCGCGGTTAGAGTAACATTCATCTTATAATTTTCTCTATGTTTATCGGCTTATTCTAGTAACCTCCAACAAATATATGATTAATTCAATCTACTTTAACTTGGAGTAAGAAATTTAATCTCGAGTAATTTATTTTACCACCAAACATGACCTAGTGGGTTAGCAGCTTGTGATTAATGACTCAACAAAATATTATTTGCTTGAACGTGTTCTCTATGTAATAGGGTAGGGGCGGTCCGATACTAGAGTCGTTCGATCCGTTTTAAGATTCGTATGCACATGATAAATATGCGAATCTCGACTCAAATTGAATAAATCTGATTGGGTGTTGGACCGAATCAGATACAATACCCATTGAACGTCCCCGATTTCCGTTCTCTCTATAACTTTGTTTGACATTTGCTTTGTCTCTTCACTTTTTTTTTTTGTTGTAAGCCCTTAGGCGATTTCAATAAACATCAGAGCAAATTACAAGCCTGTTCCAGCTGTAGGTATTCTTATTACACAAAGATAGTATCATATACACTGAACTACTTATAAAGTCTCTTACAACTAAAAATTAAAGAGAAGAGGAAAAGTAAAACCAGTTGTTGCGATATGTTCAGTTCGCGCCAGATTAGCAAGTCAATGGGCCTGTTCATTCTCTTCTCTTGATATGCAAACATAGCAGTAGAGCGAGTGTGACTACACTGTGTCAACACCGCATAGAAGAATGCGCACCCGAGAGGCACTTAATCAGACCGGACCAAAAACTGAATCAACCGGACTAGGACAGTCACCACTTTTGCCGAGGAGACACTGAATCAAACCGGACATGGAATTGAATCAACCGGACCAGAACAGTCACTACTCAGCCGAAGAGGCACTGAATCAAACCAGACCGGGAGCAAGTTGACCGGACCAGGACAGTCACCTCACAGGGGGGCACAACGGTGGAAAGAGGCAGAAGGAGATGAGGAGGGGAGAAAGAAAGAGGGGAGGAAGGAGGAAAAAGAGGAAGAAGAGGAAGAAGGGAACACATCATCATTATCATCATCAGCCACAACCATAACAACACGTACGAGGGGAGGGGCAGAGGTGGCATGGCGGGGCGGGGCAGGAGAAGTGGAGTGGACGGACAACTCTCAAAACTTCGTCTTCAAAATCTCCCTAATCGGTATGGTGCGGAGCTTACAAGAGATCTTTTTGTCTCTTCAATTTTGTTTTGATGTTATGTATTACCTTTTTTGAAAATAACGTAACAAATGATTCCTCTCATTTGGGTTTTGAACCCATGACCTCTTATATAAGAGACGTGTCTTTGTCACTAGATCAAAGACTGATTCTCGATGTTGTGTTTTACTATTTATCAGTTTTATTAGGAGCGGTAAATTTAACACTTAATTCTAGGTGCAAAAAAGCTACGATGTTAAAGGTCCACGTCTGATGCCATATATTTGACGACAACCTACAGTTAATTGGAGCCGACTAACCAACCTTATATGGTCCAAATTATAATAATAAAAGGGTGGAGGCAGTCCGATTAGTATTGGACTGAATGATGCCTGATCGATACTATTCGATTTGCACTAGTTTGTCTGCATTGATTTGTACAAATCTTTATAATTGTTGATGTGAATCGTGATGCAATCAAATGATTCTAACCTCACATAGTATCAAATTTGATCCGATGCTTATTGAATTGCCTCTGATTCCAATAATAATTTTTTTCTCTCTTAGTAACAGTGCACATGTCTTCTGCACAATAATAGTCGGTTATTGCAAATTATAACTATAAACAAGACTGATTTGGAATCTTGGTGCACAACTTGAGTAATTTAAATAGCGGTGGAGTAAGACAAAATGAAGCATCGCGAGTTATAGCTTCTCCATCTTCAACTCATTAACTCCCTTTTCAATCTAAGTATCTGTGTGGGAGGTTGCAGATTTCAAAATCTAATGAAAAATTCTTTATAGATATTATAAAAATTGGATAGCTTGACTTTGAATTTTACTACATAAATTTAAGTACTTGCGTAACAGTAGTAATATCAAAAATCAGAATTTTACGGCCAGAATTACCCTACAACATTTACTCTTGCCTACCATTCTTATCCAAAATGCTGGACCTAAGGTAACTCGAAAGTTGAGTTCGGTTTTTTTTTTTCAATATATAAAAGGAGAAAATATATTTTTTTTCGATCGGTTTTTTATTATGTAAGTTGGATATTAATATCATCAAGTTTTTATTTCTACTTTTGTTCTTGTTCTGAAAAAACTTTGTTCTTAACCGGAATAATATTAGATGAAAAGTAATTAAAGAATTGCTTAACAAGATCATATAAATTATGAGTATATTTAGATGGAAGCATGCTAATTCAGTTATTCGTAATAATCACTAATTGAATTTTTTTTGAAAGAATTTTTATTTAGTTGAATTAGCGTGACAACAAATTAGTGATAATTTCAATCAAACAATTGGTCACCTATCTAAACACAAAATAATGTTTTTCAAAATAATTTCACTAATTTGAATTAACATTATTCATCCAAACACACTCTATTTCAAAATCAATAGATATTGATTTTCGTTCTGTAGATTTTATTGCAAAGTGAACGGCAACAATTGCTTTGAGATTCGTACTCGTTGAGATTTGACCAACTCACCTTCCCCCGCGCTCTCTAATTTCCTCTTATAATATTTAAAGGGGCGTTCCACGCTAAACTACTTGACGTTGCATGTTCCCGATTTTTTTATTAATAGAAAAACAAAATATCGACAATAGTTATTGAATTTTGACAGATTAGCGAAATCAATTAAATAACTAATTAACAAAACATAAAAAAAAAAAAACACCGGACGTTACTGTCTATAACGTCCAGACTCGAACTTGAGAAATTATGTCATTTTAATGTTAACTATCAAACTTGAGAATTTTTTTGCAAGGATCAAGACGTTGTAGACATTAACGTTTTGTTTTTTTATTTTGCTGTTTATTTAATTAGGAGTTTAATTGAGTTTGTTAATTTAGACTTTATAAACTATCACAGTTTTCTTATATTTCAAAATCTATCGAATTCTTTCACTATTGTAAATATTTTGCTGTTTTTTTAATTAGGAGTTTAATTGAGTTTGTTAATTTGGACTTTATAAACTATCACAGTTTTCTTATATTTCGAAATCTATCGAATTCTTTTCACTATTGTAAATTTTTCTTTTTCTTTTTTCTGTTGATAAAAAAATCGGTGCATGTTCTGCCATAATGATAGAAAACGAGTATATATTATTAGAGGAGGGCTCAAATGCCTCATTGCTTCATGCCCTCATCGTAATCCAACATCTTTATCTTCAATTTCAAAGTTCAAACAGACAATCTGAACCACTCAATATAATATCCATGTTAAAATATGATTGAAGATCAAATTTTATATTTTTTGAAATTTTTTTACTATTTTTTAAGATAGGTACAAAATCATTGTTTTTAGATGGTCCATAATTTCCTGAGAAACAGTGATTTTGTACATATCTTAAAAAATAGTAAAAAGTTTCCAAAAATGTAAAATTTGGCCTCCAATCATATTTTAACATAGATGTCATGTTAAGCAGTTCGGACGTCTGTTTGAACTTTGAAATTAAAGATAAAGATGTTATGTACAATTGGATCATGAAGCAATGAGACATTTGAGCTCTCCTCATATTATTATTATTACTGTTACTATTATTATTATATTATTATTATTATTATGAAGTGAAGGAAAAGCGTAATTGTTGCTTTTTATGCTATTTTTTCTCTCATTCTAATAAAAATCTGAGTTAATTGGATCACGTAAAATAAGTAGAAAAAAATCTACTGTATCTAAATCTAAATGTTCAGTTTCAGTTTGGATCGGATAGCAAATAGTGTATGATGCATCACAATTACATAACCCGATAGACGTCAATCTTATTTGACATCGATAGCTCTTTGCAATTTCTATCCCTTCTGGGTAAGATTGAGGAATGGTGGGCACAAGTTGCATTGGTGAAGCCGTGAAGTCTACACCGTCCGATTTAATTTGCTATGATTTGTGCTTACATTTAGCGGCATAGATCTCTCCTCCTTTTCATACGAAATTTATGCAATTTACAATACTAGAGTCTGTCTGAATTTCTGTAAGGCGAGTTACCCTCACAATAATTTTTGGTAGAAAACTGAGCTACATTAATTAATTATTGTTAAACAATATAATATGTGAATATGTTTTATCCGCAAGGATAAAAATTGCAAAATAGTATCGGTACCCTAAGGAATTTCTGGATATTTTGATTCACGACATACACAGAGTATTTTCCAGCATCTTGAAAAATAACTCTAACTTAGACAACCTCAACAACTCTTACATTGTGCTTATCTCTAAAAAGGAAGAAGCAAGGAATCCTAAAGACTTCAAACCCATTAGTCTATTACATGGCATTCAAAAAATCTTTTCTAAAATCCTTGCCAATAGACTACAGCCATTCATTCAGTTGCTAGTAAGGGACAATCAATCAGGATTCGTGAAGGGCAGACAAATCACCGAAGGATTTTTATATGCACAACAGCTACTAACCTCACAAATGAGAGTAAGATTCCTATTGCACTTTTTAAAGCTGACATTCACAAGGCATTCGACACGGTGAGTTGGGAGTTTTTGTGCAAAGTGATGAAGGGTCTAGGCTTCTCTGACAGATGGATTGATCTAATTAGAAATTGTGTACTGAAGGGCCATTCTCAGATCATTATCAATGGACTCCTAGGGAAGAAAATTATTTTGAAAAGGAGAGTGAGATCGGGGGATCCCCTCTCCCCACTACTATTCATCTTGGCAATGGACTTTCTTTCAAGATGGCTTGAACAATTGGTTCGAAACGGTACATGGCAACTACCCTTTGAGAATATGCGCCCTTGCTTACTTTATGCAAATGACTATTTGTTTTTTATAAAACCGGAATTGAGATATGTTCAAATTCTCAAGATTGTACTTCGTACATTCACACAAATCTCGGGCTTACAAATAAGCATGGATAAATCCGAACTTGTACTATCAAGGGATGCATCACCGGATTCACAACAATTCTCACACATTATGGGGTGCAAAGAAGGTTATTTTCCCTTCACGTACTTGGGACTGCCTTTGTCAGACCCAAAGCTGCCAAATTCGGCCTTCTTGCCATTAATTCAAAAGATCAATAGAAGGCTACAAGGTTGGACAGCCAAATTACTTTCAATAGCTGGAACATTGATTCTTATCAATGCGGTCTTATCATCTATTCCCACATATTTCATGTCGGTTATGAAGTTACCAATGTGGGTTATAAATGAAATTGACAAAACAAGGAGGAATTTTCTTTGGAAGAACACTGCAACTGAAAGAGGAGGGTTTCATTTGGCAAATTGGGAAATGATATGCATGCCAAAAGAATTTGGTGGACTTGGAATAATAGATCTTAGAACTTTCAATGATGCATTGTTGACAAAATGGTATTGGTATTGGCATAAACCCGAACAAAGACTTTGGAAGACATTGTTACAAGTTACAAACAATGGTGAAAGGCCGAGTGACATGCCAAGTGGTAAATTCTTCACTCTGACATTGAAGAATGCGAAAGACTTCTGTGATACACGAATGAGAAAGATAATTGGAAGCGGGGAAAACACACTTTTTTGGCATCATAATTGGAGACATGGCATACTAAAGTATGTTTTCCAATTATTATATCAGAAAATTGATGATCAAGGAATTTCGGTCTCTCAGGCATTGCAACATCAGTATTTACAAATACTTGCCAACATGGTGGAAACAGATAAAGAACAAGAACAGTTCGATGCTTTGCAACTCATTACTACAACTCAAGACATGGATGTTACAAGGGAAGATGAAGTGCAATGGCCACTAACTGTAGATGGAAATTTCTCTGTTAAATCGATGTACAGAGAGCTGAAGAATGAACCAAGAATAAAATTCAGAATACACAAGATTTGGACATTGAAAGTCCCCTCTAGAATGAAGGTTTTCGCTTGGTTAACCTTTTGCGACAAAATTCTGACAACAGAGAACTTGACAAAAAGAGGTTGGAACTTACCGAGTAGATGTGCATTATGCAAAAGAGCTTCTGAAAGTGTGTCTCATTTATTTTCAAAATGCAATTTTACATTGGAGGTCTACCAAGGTCTAAATATCACTTTTCTGCTGCCACTGAGAAATTGGGAAGAGGTGCTCAAAGTCACACAGGCGCAGGAATGGATAATGGGAAAGAGGGGCGACATTAAATCGAAGGAGATGATGGTAATTGCGATGTTCATTTGTTGGAGGGAGAGATGTTCAAGAATTTTCACTGACAAAACAAAGGAGACGCAACAGATAATAGAAGAAGTACGGGAACAATGGAACCTCATACATCAATGAGTTTTAAGTGCAGATTTTATCATTAGTACATATAGCGGTACCAGCGACAAGATGGAAGGCATATACCAGTACCAACGACAAGAGGTAATGAGTCACTGGTACGGAATACACCCTGTACAGTGCATTTTATTTGTACTAGTACGGGACCCGGTACCAGGATCCGCTACTGGTACCAGACCCGTTAACACGGAATGAAGGCAGACGCACTATAAGAACTGTGGAGGAATTAGTATTTAAGTTTATTTTCTTTTCCATTCTATATTTCATATTTTTATAATTTTTCTTCTCTTTTTTACGGCTCAGTACCCTTGAGCTGGACTTGTGTTTGTACTCTCAGTTACAAGACTCTTGTAACAGTTAAATGAAAACAATGGGGGCTTTGACTCCTATTCTTTCTCAAAAAAAAAAAAGTATCGGTACCCTAAGAGATATTACCGTCAGTAAAAGTCTGAAATTTTATTAATATCCATTTTTTTTCGAAATTTACAAATATACAGGTGTTTTAAAGTTGTTTCCAAATTTGTCCAATCCGGAGAATTATTTTCCGGATCCAGCGTCTCTTTCCAGAAAATAATTCTCCAAATCCAAACATTCTCTTTCCGGAAAATTATTCTCCGGAACCCAGTTCCAAAGAATTATTCTCCGGATTTGTTTTTTTAATTAAATAAAAAAGGTTATGATTTATTTATGTTTTGTATTTAAATATTATAAATATTTTTATATTTCTTTGAAAATAGATGAAATACTATATAGTTGGATTTATTAGAAAGACTGCGACAAATAACTCGGATCAATATTTTCAGGCCGGATTTTTTGCGGCTGTAAGAAAAACTAAAATATTTCTTTGTGTGTTATTGGAAAAAAAAATATTTTGGATCTGAGTTATTGATTCCAGTTCAAATGTCACTTCTGAGTAAATAAAGAAAATATCGTGATCCTTCTAGTACATTCAAATTCTAAGATACTACATCTATTTTGAAAAAAAAATTGATCTTAAATCATTCGGCTCTATTTTTGAAGGAAGTAAAAAACTAGAATATTAAATATGTAAAATGAAGGAAATTAAGTATATTGAACAGTAGCTGTTTGAATATTTAACCAAATTTGAGGATTTTTTTATGGCGTTAAGGACTAGTGATATCGAACAAAAATTACCGTCATAATAACATTAGTTGTTGAAGAATATGCAAGATTTGGATATATGCATTCTTATCAATATTAACTTCAAAGATTATAATTAATTTACATTAATATCTAATCAATTAGGATCAATATCATGACGCTAAGTAGCCTATATATATAAACCCTTCCAAGTAATGTAATGGAAAAAACGATCAATCAATGAAATCATTTCAAAAACTAGTCTTTGGTTTAGTGACAAAGACACATGACTTTCATATGAGAAGTTATGAGTTCGAAATTCAGATAAGAGAAATCATTTGTTGTAATAATAGCAGTATTAAATAATTGAGAAACTTGATCACCAATCTTTACTCAAAAAACATAAAATCATTTCTCTTTCGATTCAATCTCAAATTATAACATTAGTGATTCACAATCAATTTTTTTATGTCGGTAGCTAATTAAATTGACCTGGAAAATATTGCTTAAAGATATTTATTTTCCAAATTTGTCAATGATGAGAAACTATTGTGGTTCTCCTTTGCCATCCAATGAGGCCGTGAAACCTGGGCCTTCATCGATAGAGGGAATAAGGTTGAAAGCTACAAGTAGTCCTGCTCAATGAAGCTGTAAAAGAAACAAAATTCGAATAAGTTCATAACTTTCCAATCAACTAGTTTTTATTTTTCAATTTTTTTTATAACTGAAATCAACTAGTTGAATAAATAGAATATATATATACTTGGAGTGTATCTGAACCCTAAGACCGGAATGAACTCTGCTACTTTTCTTAGAGAAAATAGAATCCTGCTTTTTCCGATCCCAACCATTCAAAATTGATGAGATTTGTGCATGAAAAAGTTCTTTTATCGAGATACGTGAATGAAAAATTTTGAATGGTTGGGATCGGAAAAGCAGGACCATGTTTTTCTCTAAGAAAAGTAACAGAGTCAGATCCCTAAGACCAGGTTACTATTTGATGAATTAAATAATACTATGGAGTGTACCTCTAATTGGATTTCTTGTGACACAGATAAATCACATTTTATTGGTTAAAAATAGTTGTAGTATAGACTTGTCATAAAAAAGTTTGGTTGTTTTTCTTATATTCATATTATGGTTGCAAAAAAAAATTATGAATTCGTAACTCGCTCGCTAACAATTTGTTTTAACTTGCTCATTTAATTACAACTCCAATCAATTCAAACTCGAGTTGGTTGACTCGTTTAATTATTGAGTTGAGTTTGAGCATACTCCAATTCACTCATTAACAACTCGAACTGCACAAAATTCACCACAATAGATCCCATGTCATCTATTCTAAATGACTATTCAGACTCACAAATCCAAACCCAACTCTACTCACCCAAATTCCAACCCAAATATAGGAATGGACTGGGTTAAACTCGAGTTAACTCGAGTTGGTAATGAGCTGAACTCGAGTTACGTTTACAACTCATTATTATCATTCCAACTCGACTCGCTCATTAACTTAATGAACTGAGTACGAGTGGGAGTAACTCGTTCAGACTCAGCTCATTTACAACACTAATTCATATATTTATGCTCATTGACTTTTTTGACACCAAAACTTTTATTAATATGAAAAAAAATATTAAATTTCGAAATCTACACCCTGTTTGACAATATTTCAAAAACTATCCAAACCACAAATTTATTTCCTAGTTTTTTTGAAAATAGAATCTTTTAGTTTTTTCGAAAATAGAAGGATTATCATATTTTTTGTATTTACTTACAAGTGACTTTTGAATCGAGATCAATAACTCAGATTCAAAACATTTTTATTTTTTTCCAATAACACACAAAGAAATATTTTAATTTTTCTTACAGCCGCAAAAAAACCGGCCTGAAAAATGTTGATCCGGGTTATTTGTCACAGTCTTTCTAATAAATCAAATTATATAGTATTCCATCTATTCTCAAAGAAATATATAAAATATTTCTAATATTTTAATACAAAAAATAAATAAATTATAACATTTTTTGTTTAATTAAAAAAACTTAAAACCGGAAATTTAATTCCCAGTTTTGGAATTCCAAAACCGAAACCAGAAATTTATTTCCCAGTTCTGGAATTCCAAAATTGGGAAATAAATTTGCTGGTAATTTGGACCTAAAACGGGAAATAAATATGCAGTTTGGACGGTTTTCGAAATCTTGTCAAACAAAGTGTAGATTTTGAAATTTAATATTTTTTTTGGATATTAATAAAAATTTCGGTTTTTGACAGTTTCAAGTTATTAGAGTTGCTTTTCGAACTTCATTCTGAAAAGAAAATATCGATTGAAGGAGAAGCTACCAAATTTGAAATAAGACAATTACTATAAAAAAATCAATAAAATTTAGGTATAATATACCTTGAGTAAGGCTTAGATGCTATGAATAGCATAAGGCCTTCCATTTTACGGCCTAGAAAATTTATCGTATAAATTTCAAACTTCGATCTAATTAGTTCAGTAAATTGGTTATATAATGAATTTGTAGAATATCAATTTTTACTATTTTTAGAATTTTTTTACTATTTTTTTTATAATTTATGAAAGATGGTAAAAATAGCTTAAAAATAAAAGAAAAATGTTAATATTTTAGGTCATTTTTTGTCATATTTCATAAATTATAAAAATAGTAAAAAAATTTCAAAATAGTAAAAATTGGTATTCTATAAGTTTATTATATAACCAATTTACTGAGTTACTTAGATATAAGTTTGAAGTTTATATAACAGATTTTTAAAACCGTAGTTCGGAAGGTCTTATGCTATTTATAACACCTAAGCTTTACTCATGTACCTTTCCTTAAAACACAAGGGACGCAAACTATTAAAAATAAAGAAAGTTATATTACCGTTAAATGTTTCTTTACACTCGAAACAAATCAAATTTCTTAATTAAATATATAACGAGAGTATAAGAACACATGATTTCAGTCATGATAAAAGAACATAGATAAGCATGATTAGATATATAGCTGTGTATGTCAGTGATAAGATAGTTAAGGATTTTGAAGATTTACCTCTCATATATATGAAATATGGAATATTCTAAACTTTACATGCAACTTGATAGCAAGCCTCATAGTTTAATTAAGAAATACAATAATTAATGAAATGATTTTTTTAAGTGATGCATTTTATTATAAACTTTTGTTTTATGAATTAATTGGATCATCTGCAACACTGTAGTAATTAGAATCTTGCTATGATGTTCTTCTTTTAAATTTTCATATGGTATTTCTCGCCGTCATAATTGTTATTTTTTCATATCTAAAATATGAAATATTGATTTTATAATATAACAAAGATCCACAATAGTTAATAACATTTAGTGGTCATTAATTTATATATTTACCAAATATAAGAACACCATAATAAAATCCTTAATTACAAGTTATATACTTTTAAGTTTTAATACTAATTAGATGAATGAATAATATGTGAACACATGCATCACCACACATAGACACTGCTTCAATTGGAACTGGATCGATCATTTAAATAGTGGAACATGGAAATAAATCTGGCGTTATTTTTACCATTTGCAAATCTAACGAAGTTTATTATGTATGAATCTTAACAAAGACTAACGGTTGAGCTCGGAATAACAAGTTTCTGTTATTCTCAAGAAATAACAGGAGATTTATTTTCTACTCGACGCATTGTTACTAGAGTCAAAACGTACCGTGCCGTAGCGTGACTAACACGTCGTGATTTTGGTCTCGTGCCGTGATCAAGTTAATTTTTTACGTACTGTGCCGTGCCGTGATCAAAATGTCAAGAGGTGGTCATGGCACGCGAATGATCACGCTATGCCGTGAGTCATGCTGTGCCCAAACGTGACTCGCGTGACTCGCGTAACTATTTGACCATTAGGTTAGTTTATTCAAGATTCACCATTTGATCAATGTCTAATGGTTCTAATTACACGTGACTCGCGTGACCACGTGCCATGCCGTGCTGTGACTAGATCTTTCACGTGCCGTGCCGTGCCAAAGTTTCAAAAAATTATCACGGTATGCGAATGATCACGGCACGGAACACGCGAGCCACAACACGCAACTGACACACATACCATGCCATTCCGTATTGTTCCGTGATAGAGCGGACTCCGCGGTGCCATTTTTCCACTCTAATCGCTACTTCAAATTTGATTTATGTAATCATACTCAAATCGAATTATTAATCGGCGAGTGGGACTAAAAGCAAATAAAAGGAGTACTTGTTACTATCAGGACCACCCGCGGGGTCATATCAAAGCCTGAAAAGCACACTGGAATTTTGGATTTGTTCAAGGGGATACTGACAGTCGATCGACAAGTTCGTCCATTAGGATACCGGCTGTTCCGACTTCTGTACCGACTTATCGCACTCGATCTATTTCTTATGAAAAACCCACATTAATGACATTAGCGAGTAGAACTAGGGTGTTTCTAAGTTCACCAAGCCTCTTTGTGAATTCAACTCTAAAACATATTGGATTGGCTTCAAACGACGAATCCAAACTGTTGAAATCCTTCTACCTTACGGGTGATGCGTCTACATGTGAAAATTTTAATTTTTTTAATTAATTTAGTATTAAGTCAAGTGATCAAAATTAGAAGGTTTATAAATTAATTTGAATGCATTCATTTTTTGGACGCCTTTTGACCACTTAACTCTATGCAAAACTAATTTAAATTTTTAAAATTTTCACATGTAGATGCATCACTCGTAATATAGAAGAATTTCAACGGTTTGGATTCGTCATTTGAAGTAAATCCGATAAGTTATAGAGTTGAGTTCACAAAGGAGTTTGGTGAACTTAGGAACACCCTAGTTCTACTCTAAATTAGCTTATGTATCATTTGTGGAAAACGAAACGTATGTGAGTCAGAATCCTCTGAAGTAACTCAAATTTTGAGTTCAAATCAGAACCGTTCGATCAAAATCCCAATCAATCCAATTTGAGATAAAATGTACGAGATCTTTTTAATATTTATGCTAATAAAGATTGGACGGTCCAATATAAACTCAAATTTTGAGTTAACAAAAAGAATGTGTTGTGTACTGCCGACATTTTTATTAATATCCAAAGTTAATTACAAATTAATAACTATATACCCAGAATCTCTGGGTTTCCTCCTCTCCAGAAATCGGCTAGAAAATGGCCGGTTTTTTTATTTTTTTTATAGACACTATGAAGAGCAAGATAATGAAATCTAACACTAAAATTTAAATTTTTTGTTTAAATTTTTTGTTAGATTACTTCTTTTGATTTGTAATTAGCATATTTATACTAAAATACACTACATTACTTGAAATTATGTTGAATTACACTATATTACATTAAATTACGCTAAATTATGTTAAATTACGCAAAAATTCGGTAAATTCTGATAAATTACTGTGTGTCTTCATAGTGATGTATAAATAGTAACTATTTTTTGTTTCTCTTTTATCTTCATAGAAATTCTTTTTAATAAAGTGAAAGTTACAATTTAAAGTTGGAAATATTGATAACAACCAATTATTAAAATAACGTTATATGGTTTAAATTATTTATATAAAAAATGTACAATAAACTTCCTTTGGGCCGATCATTGTATGTAAATTCATATAAAATCATACATAAATGACTAAATGCTAACAAATTACAAATACAATATATATAGACCTTGGACTTCTACTTAGTACTTTCTAAAAATAGAATATGCAACCCATGTGATCAATATAACATATAGCATTCAATAAGATCCAATATAATGTTTGCATCAAAATTATGTCCTTACTACTTAACAATGTTTTTCATTTTTGAGCTTATGTTGCCAAAAGTCTGGGTCATGATGCAACTTGGACAAACAATTTATCCAAACTAAGTTGTATAGGATCCAACATATGCAAAAAGGAGTGCCCATGTGATTTATGACATGATGTCTTTTGGCTACTAAAGACCTCCAACATTGCATCTCCAATAATAATACATTGAACAACATTTTTGTGCATACATAATCAGGAAATATAAATTCTTCTTAAAAAAAAATTCATTTTAAAAATAATAAAAAAAATTTCGTCCAAAATTATAATAAAATATTTATACATAAAAATAAGTTGAATCTGTATGGCTTAATACAAATCATTGAAAATCATTTTCGTTAAAAAAAATTATTGCATCTTATATGAATTTACAATGGCTCTAATACCAAATGATAGAAATTTAACAAAATCATAACGTGTTTTGCAATTAGAATACAAGCAATTCAGAATCCGTAAATCCAAAATAAAATAGCAAACTGAATTTAAAACTTACAGTTTTGGAGTGACGACATCATTAAGAGGAAGCGTAAATACTGATCATCAACGGTTTTCCTCAGACGTGATGATGGAGACCTTAGGCTAATTATAAATCAAAAGAAGTAATCTAACAAATAATTTAAACAAAAAATTTGAATTTTCAGTCTTAGATGTCATTATCTTGCTCTTCACAGTGTCTCTGAAAAAAAAAAGAAACCGGCCAGAAAATGGCCAGTTTGGATATTTTTCGAAAATCTCAGAAATTCTGAGTATATTTATTAATTTGTAATTAACTTTGAATATTAATAAAAATGTCGGGTGTACTGCTGTCTGCTGTGGTGTGAAAAAAAGGGAACAAGAGAAAAAAGAAAGTGTTTGTTATGCATGAATTCATATCACCTAAGGTAATGTAATATTTCTGTTTAGATCATGACCGTTTGATCAGAATCCACATTACTATTAAATGGACTTTGTACATTTTATCATTTTAGCTCGAATCAGTTTGATTCGAATTCTGATCAGATGGTCTGAATCTAAACACAAATATTGTGTTACTTAAAAGGGTATGGACTCGTACGAAAAACAAGTACAAGAGGAAGGAAAGATAGAAAAATAAAGTGCTTGTTAGAGAACCAATTTGGGTTCGATATCGATCGGACTCAAAGTGATTTGATAATTCGATAACCGTCCAATCTGCTTTAAATTGCACCCACAACTTTTACATCTACTTTAAAATTCGCATCCACAAATTTTAAAGTGGATCGGACATTCTTAAACTCATCGGACCCAAGATGCATCAGTAATTAAATTAAGGGGAGAACCAATGGAATTGGAGGCACATTGATAGAGGTGAAAATCGAGGAGAGTTAGGACCATGTGAAAGGTATTTGATTGGATTTAGGCACAAGTTGCACTGTGCGTGAGACGTGTTCATATCTGGGTGGGGGTCTGTACGGATAGACAGGGAGGATGCCGACCGCTTCCCAACCCTCGTACTAGGTGGGTCCCAGACGATCGGGATTGGCTGATAAATGTTTGGTTTCCGTGCCCACATTGTGTCTCAGTTCGGAAAAGTTGTGATATTTGCTACCGTATCCCAAAACTTGTCCCAACTGTCTTCACATTTCCTCGGATACATTGATTATGAACAGTTGTTAAAGGTGATCGGCCTGCTAAAAAGCTTCTCATTTGTCGATGGGATTGTTTGAATAAAGGAGTCCGGCTACTATAATACTAGTGTCATTTCAAACTAAATAACACTACATTTCAAATTATTGGATCTATTTTAATATTCGTGTACAAGATAGCGCTGGAATGACATTAGTGTCTTGCACGAATATTAAAGTAGATCCAATGGTTTAAGATGTGGTGTTATTTAGTTTGAAATGACACTAGTGTTATAGTAGCCGGACTCTGGATAAAGGTAACATAATATTTTTCTTTAGATCCGGACTATATTGATTTAGATTATAATCAGAGCTGCATGTTAAAGAGGACTTGTGCATTCCATTTCGAATCAGATTGGTTTGAATTCTAATCGAATAGTTCAGATCTAAACGAAAATATTTTATTAAGAGGATATGGACTCTTCTTATGCAAGTACTTTAGAAAGGTGACTAAGCTTGAACAATATCTTTCAGAGGTTTTGTTTCAAATTTTCTCAACCATTAGCCGCATCGAATGTACATTTAGAAAGCTTGGCGGTGAGAATTGATTCAGTATATATAATTTAATATAGAGTAGGCTATGGTAATATACATATTAAGGATAGACTCTTGCTATGAATTCATCTCTATTTTTAAAATTTAAAGAGTCGATCAGAGTCTTTAAAGGCGATCTTCATGCAAACATTTATTCTGAGATCAAATTTTATATGTTTTAAGAATTTTTTTACTATTTTTTAAATAGATAAAAATCATTACTCTTGGATGTTTTCAAAATTTTAAATTAAGTGATTTTCCATCTATATAAAAAATAGTAAAAGATTTAAAAATATAAAGTTTAGTTCCAAAGTAAATTTTCATATTAAGAACATATTTAACTGTTCATATCAACTTGCTGAACTTTAAATGAAAATGTAAATCCAAAGCAATGGTCGATATGTAATATGCATATTACCATAGCCTCACTTATTATATATATATCAATTTTATAAATACTTGTGTTCTTATTAACGCATATAAATCACAAAAATTTAGAAGACTACATAACTCATGTTTTTCTTGAGGTCCACCTTTTATTTAAGAGATGCATTCATTACTCCTTAACTTCAAGTATGGAGAAAAAGATAATAACCTTACAAATTTTTCGAAAAGAAGTATATATTTGTTAACACTTAACTTTTCAGTATTTTTTTGAGTAAAAGTTGGATCGAGGTCGATCAAGACCTCAATTATTTAATGCCACATGAGATTTCTCATTCGAAATTCGAATCTACACCTCCAACATGAATGACATTATCTATACAATACATAAACATTGATGAGTTGCCAATATAAATTATATAAAAAATAGTTAATTTATGTCATTACTCTTATTTTCTAACATAACTTCAATTATTCTCTTCTATGAGAAATTAGATAAAAATTAAAGTTTAGTCTGCATAAACAAAAATGTAGTATGTGAACTAATTAAAATGCTTACAAATAGGGGTGATTAACGAGCGAGTTTGAGCGATTTGGGGTATGCTCATGCTCGACTCATTAGCTTAATGAGCGAGTTGTGGTATGAGCGAGTCAAGAGTTGATAATGAGCGAACAACAATACATTTCTTTATTAATTGGACGGTCTCTTCATAAATCTCAAGTAATAAAGTGTTCATAGGTGATTATGAAAAAATAATAATAATTAAAAGGAAAGAACTCAAAATGGTGCTTTTGTTTGATTCAAAGGATTAGATGTGGCAGGATTTAGATTTATGTAACTTAGTTCTTAATGAACGAGTTATGAGCGAGTTGGAGTATGTTCATGCTCGGCTCATTAAATTAATGAACGAGTTATAACGAGTTGATAACGAGCGAGTTATTAATGAGATTTTAACGAGCGAGTTATGAGCAATTTACTCACCCCTACTTGCGAATGTATGAACTAACTAATTATCCAATTGAATATATGATTACATCTCCGTGCACCCAACATGAAAAATAATTTTATTTGTCTTTTTCGGAGAGAAACATATATATTCTTTCGCTAGCTATAATGTGATCACATTTCTTCCAATTAATAATATCCAAAGTGGAAAATAAAATATTTTAATTTCTCGTACCAAATCACTTTAAGAAAAACCCGTAGGGTAATAGGGTCTCACTTCCTTCAAAGGATATGCAACATCCGTAGCTTCATAACAGTATTAACTATACATTCATTAATAGCGCCTATTTTCAGATCCACCTATAATATAATATGTCCGATTTCTACATTCGTGAGGCGAGTTATCGACGCACTGTACTTGACTCGGCACAGGAAATCACAGGATTGCAGCTATAAAAGAATCAAACTAACATGAGTGGAAAAAGGAATGGATGCTCTTTTTTACTTTTCCAATAAAATCCATTCCTTGAATTGATGCTATCTTTTTCTGTGTGCATTATGCCTTCCAAACAATATTCAGATTTCTTTGTTACTTCAATTGGAATGGAATAAAAATGTGAAAATGGCGGTCCTTTTCAGCTCCGGCCCCATGCTTTCATTTCTAAAATTTCTCCGCCAGGGAGGAACCAATAAGGAAAGAAACCGATTGTGGCTATCCAAGTCGCCTCTCTCATTTCCTCTAATCTTCCAAATAAAGGGGTCCTTGTTTCGGAAAAAACAAAGACCCCACTTCGTTCCCCATTTTTCCCATTTTTGGTTAGTTCGTTTGCTTCCTAATAAAACAAGATCTAGCTAGCTAACCCCCTTATGCTATTGCCCTTTTAGGGTAATTAAGTAACCGGTGGAGGTTGAGCTAGGGATCGAGGTAGAGTAGAAATGGTGAGAGGAAAGACTGAGATGAAGCGGATCGAGAACCCGACAAGCCGCCAGGTCACCTTCTCCAAGCGGCGAAGTGGGCTCCTCAAGAAGGCGTTTGAGTTGTCTGTGCTGTGCGAGGCCGAAGTCGGACTAATTGTTTTTTCTCCCCGGGGAAAGGTCTACGAGTTCTCAAGCACCAGGTATTGATCAGTCTTCCTCTTTCTCTTTTGTTCTATGCATCTTTGATGCTAGTTAGATATTTTTATTGAGTTGTTTTCTTTTTTACTGTGTCATTTTGTGTCGAAACTGTGTATATAGTTGTAGGTAATATATTTCAACTGATCCGTTCAATTTTTGCAACATTCCAGTTCAGTGTGAGTGCTACATATAACTATAAATAATTGATTGAAACTTGATTGCTTCGTTTTAAAGTTCCTCTTAACATTCCTGGAGAACTTGAACCAGATTTCTTTTGTATTTCCTTAATAGTATGCATATATTTATTTCACTTGTTTTGTTAGCTTTCTCTTGTTTCCGAAATGAACATATATAAGATTTTGTTTTGTAAAATAATAGTACATAAATCCTGCTGTACCCCGTACAACTCTTTTAAAATTTTGTTGTACTCTCCATTTGTCTAAATAAGAATCGTAAAATAATAGTACATAAATCCGTACCAACACAACTCTCTTGATTTTGAAAATTTAAGTTTGCTGTCTCCTTCCTCTCATGGTAAAAATCCGACACAGCATATGTGGCGAGAAAGGATCTAAGGCCTAGATTTTTTAGGTTGCTTTGTTTGGTCATAGACCATGCCTTTTATAGTACAATCTATATATAGTCCAACCTTAGCTTTTTCTTCCTTTGTATCCTAAATAGGAAACGAATTTATTGCTCTATTGTAAGCTCGGTATGACTTTTCAAGACAAACTTAAAATGGAAAAATGATTATCTGTTCGTGCTGCATGAAATATAGAGATATAGTACAAAAACAGTTTGATTAGACAATTAATTGATCACTAGCTAGTAACCAGTTGTACTGTATTTACCTATTTCTTACACTGCTCCTTCGATTTGAGAAAAACTAATTATGCTAACAACTGTGAACTCCATAGAAGATATGTTTAACTTTGCACTTTCAAAGAACACAAAAAGGAAAAAAAAGAAAGATCCTTCATCTCCATACTTTAGTAGTTACAATAAATAGTATAAATGATAACAAATGGAGATAACTTTAGGAGATTTAATAACAATTATAAATGGAAACAAATGGAGATGTTTCTAAGAGATTTAGCAACAAAACTACACACAAGTACATCAAATACATCACAAGACTTAATTTGTAAAAATAGCAACAATGTATTGCATTAAACAATACCACAAGAAATGATCAAAATAATGTAAATACATTTGAGTCTCATCTCGAAACTGAAGGTAGACGAAGGGTGGATTGTTCTATTAGAGAAATCTAAGAAAAAATTAATAAATAATAAATACAACATAAGTCAACAACCATATACTTTGGCATCATATATAGTGATAGTGATACTGCCCACTTTAAGGTTCCTTCTCTAATTTTCTTTTGAGCATGAGATGAGAATTACGGCCGCATCTCACTTTCAGAGGAGACATTGTTTTGAATCTGTTAGCTATCACATGAAGGTAATTTCTTAGTCATTAGACTATACTGATTCTCAATCCTGCTCCATTTAAGAAAAAGTAAATATAAATATTCTTATATATCATTACAAATATAAGATGGCATTTTGAAATCTGTGGAAATCAACATATCGAGGTGTGCTTACACATCTTCATTAACTCAATTCACAAATAAATGGCAAGTACAAAATGTTGAATCACATGAGATCATATGCCAAGTATATGCGCTGTCTGCTCATGTTATGAATAAAATTTGAATTTTAGACCTAGAGTTACTTTTTTTTGAATTAAAAGCTTAATAACCCAATTGCTTAAAAGTACATATCACAAAAGAAAAGAAACTAAATCATAAAACAAAGAAATTAAAGCAAGTTCTTTAGAAAAAATAATTACATTGGAGAAACCAACTTATAGAATTCCTAAGAGGATGATTTCGTTGGGGTATGAATAATTTTGCTTTGCTAATGATTTTTGTGGCAACTAATATTCTGGCTTCTTTGCGACAGCTATTCCTAGGCACAAACATATATTGAATTATTCCAATATAATAGAAAATTATCAACTATTTATGTTTACTATGTTGACTTTCATTTTCAAAATAGGGCCACTTCCAATTAATAGCACACTTTTGCTTTCTTTATTCTAGATACAGTTGTCACATCACAATTTTTTTTTTAAGGTTGCTTATTTATTAAAATAGCAATCAGTACTTTGAATTATATGCTTTATTGCTTCAAGAAAATTTAGAGGTATTTCTAGAGGGATTCAATAATGTATTTTTTTTTAACATTGGCCTACAAATTAAAAAATTGCACATTTTTTGCAAAGAGTGTAGAGTAGTGCAAATGCAACATGCGACAAAGTATAATAACATACCTGTTGAATGTTAGTGCTAACTTGATACCGACGAATGTCATTTTCATGCTTTCTCGGCAAATCTAGCTCTTATGTGGGCTTAAGGTCATGGAATGTATCATGAATATATACTTACGCTTTAGTTTGAAATGTTTTTATTTTAATTCTGTGTTTTTGCAGATAATTAACGATTTGTCGTTATTGGTCTAATTAAGGGACGCAGTGAATTTTCTGGACAATGCTATCCAGAGTTAATATTTACATCTCTATCGTTTTTATCCAGAGTTCTATCTATGCACACAAGTTTAGAACTTGGTAAGGTATCTTGGGTGCACTTGCAAGAATCGTTGATATAAACTATATTTGTTGATGTTGAAACTTGATATCTTCAATGGAAAGAATATCAGGAAATTATACATTTTTTTCTCATTAAAGTCTCCCTCACCCTTAGAGAGAGAGAGAGAGAGAGTTGGCAGCCACTGCCTAATTTTCGAAAAAAGGAGAGGGAGGAAGGGAGGAGAGAGATAAACAAAGAAATCGAGGATGAGGTATCAATAATATTTTCCTCAGTGAATGTAGTATTTGCCTCAATAATATATATCATGGATGAAGATAACTGCAAAACTATAATTACCCGTAATATTACCTTTTGGCGATACTCGAAGCACTCTTGTATCAGGCATTTTTATGTTATACTCCTTGATTTGATTCAATTCAGTCAAGAGAAGTTGCCATGCAACTATGCAAGATCCCCAATACACCTTGTCGCAAGTCGCAACAATACTCTTTCCATAAAATTGATATATGAGGATTACATGTAGATTAGGACAACAAACATATTGTTGAGAATTATGAAGTAATTAAGTATATGAGCGTTTGATTAAAGCATGCATAGTTAATGCATAGTTGTTTTTCAGTTTCTTTCTTTATGTACAAATTTCTTGAGTTTTTATCTGATGATTTAACTTTTAAGGCTACAGATATAATATGCAGTTATGTAATAGAGAATATTAAGAGAATAATAAGAAATTAAGTTCCTAATTGTCTTCTTCTCTCTTTCTCTCTCATTTGTTGAAAACCACTATTGTTGACCACCATGGCTTTTTAACAAATATATCATCAGATACTTTCATGGCATACTGAAAGACTATTGATATTTTGAAGGGAAGTACCAAAAACTTGAGAACAATCTCAGGACAATCCCAAGCACATTTGGAAAAAAGAAAAAATTAAGCCTGTAATTGATTATACCTGAATAAACATAATAAGTTTTGTTTCCACTTCAACTTGAGCAATACTGATTACATATTTTTTGTGTACTGTACACATTATTTATTGCAGCTTGTGTTTTAAGTTGCTCTTTATCTGACTTCAATTTATATATTTATTTATTTCCTCCTTAGCATGCAAAAGACAATTGAGAGGTACAAAAGTCACTCAAAGGAGAGTGCCAACCATCATAAAAGAGCTACAGAACAAAATATACAGGTAATATTCCTCAAACTAAAGACACCTTGCTTTTACTCAACAAAGCATATATTGCATGAATAACAAGTAAATCAAATCAATTTTCGTTTAAAGTCAATACAACTTATATTATAAAAACGATAATAAACCTTGGTCCTAGTAAATATTTACCTACCTGCCACATGAACCTCTCATACAGAAATTTTTATTTATGCCATCTTAAAAAAAAGTTAAATCAAATAACCACGATTTCTGAGAAATTCTATTTTCACCACGTCCACAGTTTGAAACTGCGGACAAAAATTTGGTGTCCGGCCTCCTTATATAGAAGACATGTTAAGTTGTCCTCAGTTTGAAAATGAAAATACTCATAAATCGTGGTTATTTGGTTTATCATTTTTTTTAAGGTGGTATATAAAAATTTCAGCCTCTCATATATATACTTACAGATATACTTCATCTGTACAGGGTACAAGCCAAATACAATTAGAAGTAATTTAAATTTTCATTGAATTAATCAGTGGAAAAACGTGAGAACCATCGTTTGGTCTAGTGGCAAAGACACATGGCTCCCATGTGGAAAGTCATGGGTTCGAAACCCACAAAGTGGGGGAAATCGAAGGAAGCTAATAGACTTGACCTCCACCTTTCATTTCAAAAAAAAAAAAAATCAGTGGAAGAACTTAATGCCAAAGACTTCGGTACCAAATCGTTCCTAATGTAATTAAATTTGAAACCAAGGTCTTTCTAAATTCCAAATAGCAATTAACAGGTGGATGTGTGATACATACATACTTTGCACTATAGCACACAAATAATTATATTATTTGGCTGTATTTGATAATTGATATTCATGCCAACACATGTCAGCATTTTTTAAGCTTTTGGTGCATATCCACTAAATTTACCACTGATAATATATTGCAGGCATGTAATTGATATAATATGTAGAACACATTCAGTTCTTTGATTTTCTATTTTAAGCTCATATTCAAAAGTTGGCTACACCCAAATTATTTGACATTAGATCCCCTCCATTTGATAGGATTTGTGTTATCCATTTTAAAACCCAAATAATTAGGGACTCTTGTATGCATAAAAGCAAGGGTCCCTAATTTCATTAAAACTGTAAAAAGATTTGTAGCTGTCATGGATTAATTTTATTAGTTTGCAATGAACCTAACACTTGATTGGAAATCTAATTGCAATCATAACAACAATAGAACTCTTGATTGCAATCATAACACATGGGTTTAGTACAATTGGGTCAATCTACTGTTTTTTTTTTTTTTTTTCAATTTTAAAACCAACAGTAATAATATTAACTTGTAACATCAAGAGTTTATGTGATCTCAATGAAACAACATTGTTATAAAGATAGAGAAGCTAAATCACACAAATGTTTAAAGTGAAAGGAAAAGATCTTGCTAATTCCTGTGTATTGCATTTGCCACTTGATTTGCTATGACTATCAATATCCATTTTTGTCCTTATAAGTTGTGATTGTTACTCTTTTCATCAGACAAAACCACAATGGGAAGTCTTGCATAAGTGTTGAATAGCTGATGTGGTGTGACCATCTTTGAAGGGAAATGTCGACGATCTTTTATTTAAAACTTTTAAATAAGAAACCTGGAACATAAATGTGACATCCACACATGCAATATCCTTAATTATGTGCGTTATCATTAAAAAAAGATAATCACCAGCAACATCTACCAATCAATATCAAAGTTATCATTAATAATATTGGAGGTATTATGTAATGATAATCACCAGCCAAATTGCTTTATATATAGAAGCAGTAACTATGATGTAACTTTGGAGGAACGTGATTGCATGAAGATAGTGAAAGGGAAGGGAAAAAAGGTTATATATTTCAATTTGGCTGATGGAAGTGGGAATAGCACAAACATTGGCATTCAAGCTTGTGCTTGGGATAAATGTAAAAAATATATAATTTTGTCTTCAAGTCTCTTCACCTTTGGAGGGGAAGAAGATCACTTTTACAAAGAAAGTGCTTCAAACTTTCTCTTCTACTCTCTGCCTATTTTTGAAAGTGCCAATCAAATTAATACAATGAAGGATCATGTATCTCAATCTCTACTTCTCTCTGAAACCAAAAACAGCTAAAACTGGTAGTAGTTTTGGGCGGATCTTAGTGCGATCAATGTCCTTTATTTATTTTTCTCTCATGAAGCACTTCTTGTAGACTTTTTTGTTGACTATTATTTTCATAAAGATATTTTTAAATGATCTCCATATAAAGTTTAATAATATCCCATTGTTGGCCCAAAGTGTTAAATTTCATATGGTATTACATTGGAGTTGTGTGTTTATTGTTCGTTTTCTCTGGCTTTACTATGCCAGCCTAGTGATGACCAACATGCAGGATGAAAATACTTGGTACTTAATTTTTTTTGTAATAATGTTAATAACATTGTAGTGATAATGATAAATGATGCAGCAAATTACATTATAATCATTCTTATGCTTCAAAACTATGTCGAGGGGCATTTTGGTCTTTTACAAACATAAGAATAGTTAGACAAACTTTTCGATACTGTTCTTCAAATCTTGAAGTAACACCCTTTATCGTAATGTTGAATAGTACTGCTGATGTATTCAAAATTGAACAGATGTACATGCTACCGATAGTTGCCAAATGAGGAATAGCTTACGTAAGACTAGATTGCCCATTACTGCCATTGCATAGGAAATATAAATGCAGCTTAATTAAATTTATTAATGTCATCTGCACTGTAGCAAATAAAGTTTGAAACAGCTGCCCTACAAAAGAAGATAGAATTTCTTGAAGCCTCGAGAAAGTAAGATCACACTTTTATTTCATTTTCTATAATATTAGAGGTTTATTTCATTGCTCCATTAATGCTTTCTCTTTCCTGTAGAAAATTTCTAGCTGAGAACCTGGAATCATGTTCAGTTGAAGAATTGCAGCAAATTGAAGCAAAAATTGAGCAAAGCCTACAAAAAGTCAGAGGAAAGAAGGTATAAATTTGTTGTGAAATATTTTAATTTCTTGTAACATCTTGAGTTAAAAGTATCTGACATCTGTTGTACCACTCAAAATTACCAGAACCAACTGTTTGAGGATCAGATCGCAAAACTACAGGAGAAGGTAAGCTATAAATTTTCCTTTGTGAGTAATTTAAAAAATTTTGCACTTAAATAATGATATGAGCTATCAATTATTCAACTTCAGCAAACAGGTCTTCTTAGAGAAAATGGAGTGTTACGTCAGAAGGTCAAGGAACAGGTAATTGATCTTTTTTCATCTTCTCTTGATTTATTAGCTCCTATAAGTAAAATTTGTTGACACATTAATTGGACAGTGCAAGTTTTCCCATACAACTGATGCAAAAAGGAAGTGAGGAATTACAATTTGGGTTCAACGAAAAGATGATTTTTTAATTTTGGTCCTAAATAGTTTGTTAATTCCATGTTATCCTATTTTCATTTCCTGTGTAATGGAAATTCAGAAAAAACAACTGAAGTATTAAACCTTTTGTCACATGTTACACAATAAGCAAATGGGAACTAAGGTCAAAAGATATATGTGATTTTGTGACCCAATGATACAATAAACAATGCCTAAAGGACACACCCAACTGGTAGTGGCATTACATTTTTACACCAGCCCTGCAACTATCTACCTTTAGCAGTCAGGTACAAACTAGAAAATTAACCCTCATTTGATTTCCGGGGAGAAATTAAAAGCTGTCCGTGAGTAAACTGAGTATACTGAAAAATTTAGACTAACTAAAATGTGATGTGTAATAACAATGGAAAGAGATGCTACTAGTTTTGCAATGATGTAGTGTAATTCGCAACAGACTAGAGAACAGACAGTTCCTGTGGCTGAAAGCATGCCAAGCAATGAAGAAGCGCAAGAAATTGAGGTAGAGACGGAGTTGCACATTGGGTGGCCACCTGTCAGAACTGCAGCAGCAAAGAAAGCAACTGAGAAGCACAGTGAATAAACTGACACAGATGGAAGCAATATCACAATCTAGTCAAAAGAACTGCCATGCTGTGTATGCCGAGTCATGGTCGTTTGACAATTCTTCTTTGCTTTATTGAGAAACAATACAGAATTTAATAATATTGTTCATATTAAAATAAGGCTTGTAATCAAGCTGGATTATAATCTGTTATTTCTGAAAACCAAGATTTGAGAAGTAATTAAAAATGGCTATAGGTGAATGAATGCAAAAGACCCCCACTTGTTGAAAAAAATATATAAAGAGTGAGGCTACCGTAGTTTGCAATGCGTACTGCGTAGATTGATATTCGTGTTATGAATCCAATTTCAAAGTCACAATAGTCGATTCGTACTGTTCAAGTTGATTACCATATGCAAATGTGCATGGAGACCAAATTTACATATTTTTTTTTTTACTTATTTCTAGATAGGTAGAAAATCATCTGATCTAAAGATTATGAACCATTTGAAAGTAGTGATTTTCTACCAATCTAAAAAATATATGAAGATAATATTAAATGATTCAGATTGAAAGTTTGAACCTTATTATCAAGATTATAGATCTATAACACTTAATATCAAGATTATAGATCTATAACACAAATTTTTGCATTGACGTCTAACTGCTCAATTTCTCTACATAAATTCTTTACTTTAAGAAAATACTCACTTACAACCATGTCACCTTGGGAGATATTCATCAGCTCTCTCTCGAGCAATTACAGCTGACTTGTGTTCTTCCTTGAAAACAACAAGGCAAATACATCCCATGCCTCTTTTGGTGTCTCCAAATTTTCAATGTGAGACAGTAGGCTCTTGTCCTCCGTAGCCTTCAACACTAATAGCGCTCGGCTAGACCTTCACCTTCCACTTCTTGTAAGCTTGGATTGAATTTGGTGGCAGCTCAATCTCATCACCACCCACAATCTCTCACAGACCTTGCATCTATGACGAAATACAAGCACGCCAGTCTCTATAATTATATTTATTTAACTTCTCAATTAGACCACTCATGCCACTCAAGTCTGACATTTCGACACAACAACGGACTCACGGGTTACACCAACTTTTTAGTCAGCAAGATCTTCAACACAACGACAAACTCACAAGTTATATGAACCTACAATCTAATATGACCTAACCCGCTCTGAGACCACTCTGCTTTGATACCACTTGTTGAATTTTAAGATAAAAGTACTACAATATCTTACACAACTATCTCACTTAATTTCTCACACAATCACAGACACACACTCACACATGAGCCTTCACCTATTTATATGTGTCTAGCATATTCTTTTTCTACCGACCATGTAAGTCGGCTAGATAGTTCTAGGTTATACTCAATTTATTCATGATACTTAAAACTATACTACCGAAGATTGATGTTCTTGAATAATCTAGAACATGGGCTTGGGCCTCGGTGCTGTATTTCAACAATAAAATATCAAGTGGTCTATTATTCAGTAATGGTGTCAACTGTTTAGTACCTGATAGCAAAGCTTTAACTTGACAACTGTGTAGTGTATAGTAATAAATCTTTAAGCAGCTATAGTCTCAGTTATATAATAATAAGGTTAGTATCGAGGCAGTTTAGCAGTAAGTGATGGGTAGGGCTACTAATGAGCCGAGCCGGCTCATGAGCAATGAGTTGAACAGCTCAATAAATTGTATCGAGTTAGGCCCTAAACTAAATAAAGTCCGAACTTGACTCGGCTCATATTTTATCACTTAAACATGACCGAACCCGAGCCGAGCCGGCTCATGAGCCAAGGAGTCTCTTCTATATTATCACTCAAACATTTACTGTTCGGTTCTAAAATTATGAAAACTTTTATTATATTAATGTTGCATTTCCAAGAATATTAGAACACAAGATTTTAATTGAACTAATATTATACTAATATTAATTCAATTAAAATTCTAATTATATTCTGATCATCCAAAATTTAAATTTTAGAGTTAAAAGTTTACTTGTCTTAATTATCATCTTTTTGTCTGTAGTGTATTGTATGAAAAAAAAAAAATCAGATTCTTAATTTTCTCGAAGAAAAACAAGTAGATTAAAGAAAAGATGAGCTGGACACTCGTGACCCAAGCAACAGATTCAAATCATGATATGATTTTTGGAATAGTGTTTTACACTTTTACTTTTTAAAATCATTCAAAAATATATGTAGGGACACTAGCCTTCCAAAAATGCTCATGAATGATATATATAATAAAAACACGTTTTATATGAGGAAAAAAAAAAAAAATCTAAAACAGAGATCCAGACTCCATACAATTCATCCTGTTTGAGATGTCTTTCTTTGCGAGGATTCATTCAACTAGTTTCATTGAATTAATATAATACTAATATGAAAAGGAGTAAATTTGGAACCGAACAGTAAATGTTTTCATAATTTTAGAACCGAACAGTAAATGTTTGAGTGATAATATATAAGTACAACTCCTTGATTTACTCCTTTTCATATTAGTATAGTATTAATTCAATTAAAATCTTGTGTTCTAATATTCTTGCAAATGCAACATTAACATAATAAAGTTTTCATAATTAGATTGAATTAATATTATACTAATATGAAAAGGAGTAAATCAAGGAGTTGTACTTATATTTTTGCAAGAATATAGTACACAAGATTTTAGAACCCAACAATAAATGAGTTGAGCTCATGACCCAATACAGTAAATGATTTTACAAATGCTAAACAGTAAATGTTTATTTTTTAATGCTTGGCATGAGTTGAGCTCGCGAGTTATGAGCCGAGATGAAGGCTTAAACTCATTAAATTGAGCCGAGCTTTTTTCTTCAAGACTGAGCCGAGTCCGAGTTGAGCCTGTTTAGTTATATGACGAGCTGAGCTGAGTTTTGAGCCGAGTTTGGCTCATTAGCAGCCCTACCGAAACAGGCTAATAAAATTTATAATCCAGTTTCCAATATGAGTCAGATTACAAGAGCATAATTCTATCGAGATTACAAGTGCATAATTCTATCGAGTAGTATAATCGGGTGTCGATCCGCAGAGAATATGGTTTAAGATTTTGAACAATTAAATCTTAACCTTTTGGAAGGTTAGACAAAATCTGAAAACTGAGAGTTATTATTTTTGATCTTTGAATTTGACGAAAATTAAAAGTAAGTAAAATAAAAAAGATAGTGGTGTAAATTCCTAGAGTTTTGTCTTACCATTGCTACTCAATCTATTTTGGATGTTGGTTTTCAGATGTTGTTTAAGAGTTTCTAATCCAATTTAGTGACTGCCGCTTTCGCATTGACACAACCACCCTACCTATCAAGGGATCCGGCTAAGGCTTATCTTAATTGGCCGAAATTTTTATTTATAACATTCTTAAAAAAAAAATAAACCAAATAACCATCGTTTGGTGGGATTTCTGTTTTCACCACGGCCGCACCGGCATTCTGCGGACCCATTTCAGCGGGGCCGCAGAATGCCGCTGCGGACCCTTAAATGGGTCCGCACCGGCATTGTGCGGACCCAGGGTGCATTTTTTTTTTGGTGTTATAAAAGGCACCACGTGCATCATACAAAGTTTTTGATTTTTTAATACTATGAATAGAGCTTTGACCATGAGCTTTGACCCCTTTTATGAATCCATGAGATTTTTTAATACTATGTTTATGAGCTTTGCATCTGTATCGAGGCACCCCATTTATGAGATATCTCAAAGTTTTGAAAAAAATGGGTTCGCATCGGCATTCTGCGGCCCCGCTGAAATGGGTCCGCAGAATGCTGGTGCGGCTGTGGTGAAAATCTAAATTTCAGGGAACGATGGTTATTTGATTTTTTTTTTTTGAAGTATGTTATAAATAAAAATTTTGGCTTAATTGGTGCAAGGAGTTCTGTGATTAGCCCAAAGATTTCAGACTTCACTTACTAGGTTCGTCGCCATACTTTTTGGTTCTATTGGGTGTCCCCATATTGAGGCAAGACAATGCGACAATCGTTTGCAAATGCCAAGACTCCTATGTATACTTTTGTTGGTCCAACTAATGGTATCTCCAGCTAAGGTCTCCTCTACTAGTCCAGTATTTTTATTCTTCTTATCCTAACTCGGTTAGCCTAATAGGACTATCTCTCCATGTGTGGCTATCACATGGCGGTCTAGAAGACTAACAAACAAAATCAAGTATGAATGAACATAAAGCGAAAAAGCAATCAAACAACAAAATACTAAACAATGATCAAATAAAATATATCAAAACATTATGAGTAATAAGATTTACTGCCAAACCCTAAGAATCTGAACTTAACCGTGGAACAACGTATTTACAATAGAGATATAAGATAAAAATACAACCATACAAGAAATACCCTCCTCCTTAGTCTCTACACACTCCACTCTCTCACTTAAGAAAATAGATCTAAATGTGCCAAAATATCAAAGATGTCTTCCTTCTCTGTCCAGGAGTCTTTTATATGAGTGTAGGGGGGTCTGGAGATGATTGAAGACCAAACAACGTGATCTGGATACAACTGTCACGAAATCCAATGAAATGATGCCTCCAATACGACCGTACCGGCTGGTACAGACCGTATTGCCCATGTGCAGAAGTTAGGCGCTCCAGGAGTTAATGCGTATTCCTTCCTGCTTGGTCTGTATTGGGCTCCTGGTCCATACTGGCTGGTACGAACCCTACCAGAGACTTAGTTTCGATGCTCTGCTATTTCGATTGACTCGATTCGTACTCTATTTGATATAAAATAGCCCCAAAACATGATTCCTGCAATAAAACATAGAAAAGAGCAACAATAATCGATTTCTCATAATAATTAAACATAAAAGTGAGAAAATAAGACAAAACCTAAGCCAAAACCTTACGTAAATCATGACCGTTTTTACCCTGATCGGTAAGATGAGTGAAGCTGAACCCATTCTAACTTATTAATAGTTTCACACACCTACACATGCGCACACACAAAAACATACAGATGCATATTGTCTACATACACACACACATGTATATATTTGTGCATATTCTCTAAAATAATATCTACATTGTATTTCTTTGATTTATGAAGATTTTTTTTAGCATGTAGAGAACATATATTGGATGTTCCTTATGATGTCCCTAACGGCATCTAGAGGGGGTGAATATGGGGATGTTTAAATTTAAACCCTACAACTTGTAACTATCGATTGGATAGACAAGTTTGAAAATCGTTCTTGTGTTTTAAGTAATCTATCTACTCAAATTATTGGCGGAATCAAGTGTTGGTTGTATGTAATATTCTAAGCATTTTGTTTGATATAATTTGCAAAACATACATTAGTTGAATTTAACTGTTTACATGCTTGAGTGAGTTTGTAGGTTCAAGATCTTAATTGCAAGATTCATATGAAGAAGAACCAAGGTTCATGACGATCTTAATTGCAAGACTTATTTGAAGAACTGAATAAATCAACAAGACTTTACGAAGCTATAGATTTGTAATAATCAAGTAGTTAAGTAAACTATATTTGAGGATTGTTGATTTCTGATGCATACATTCGAAACAGACCAAACCGTATGGAACATATTAAATCATAAAATAACATAGAGTTCCAGTTTAGTTTTGTCCAAGACGGATGTCATCCGTTGGAATGCTTATCAAGTTTTATTGGATAAATTGTACTAACTGTCCTGAATGGACATAAACGTTCAGAACGGTTAATATCAATTTAATTAAATTACGGAAATCCTAATTTCAAAATTCATACAACCCGTTCTGAACGGATCACTTATGTTAGAACAGATCTGGTAAATCTGGAACCCCACTATAAAATGAGTTACCCCACTTTAGATTTGACCAAGCCAGCCGTCTTCTATATTCAAAAAACATTTATTTAGTGAGCTTAAACTTCAATATCTTCTCAACACTCTCAAATCTACTCAACTTATCTTTTTAGAGATATAGTTTAGTGTCTAGGATTTAGTTCTAGAGTCTTTCCATCCTAGCTAGTGCATCCTGCTTGTAAGGCGTTGAAGGGGTTCACTAGCTCGAGCATTTTCGCTCAAATATATCCATAGTTGTGTGACGATTCCGAGGGATCTCCAGCTCGAGCTTCTAGGCTCACCTTATACACGAGTTAGGCCGTGACTTTCCACCTTTGTTGGGCTCATGTGTCACGAGTTATATCCTTTCTTTTTGGGTAATAGGAAAGGGGTGCCGATGAGGTTGCTCTACCTCGGAGACGTAGTCATTTTACTTCGAACTCCGTTATCATCTTGCGTGTCAAATTTTTCTAACTATACTCTATTTACTTTACTTGCACACCCTTGCTTGACATTTGTTTGACTTGTTAGTTTAGTGTGTTTAACCGAAAAACGTCTAAGAGTCTTTAAGACTCCCTATTCACCACTCTAGGTGCTGTTAGAGACTACAGTAAATTGTATCATTTTTCCGATTGGTCATGATTTCTTTCTATTTTTTAAATGTCATTTAAGAGATTTTTAAATTGATTGATAATTGATTGATCATTATCTTCATTTCTTTATATATATTTTTTATATCATTTAAGGAATGTTATTTGTCATTTAATATGTCATTTTGTTAGAGATATTTTTATAATAATATGTTATAAAGATAAAAAAAGTATATATGTATCATTTAATATGTCATTTACTGAATGTTATTTACGTGTAGAATTCATTTAATATGTCATTTAAAAATTGTTAACTATCATTTAGTGTAAATTCTTTATGAAAATATATCATTTTGTATGAGATATTTTTTATTCTCTTATAATATGTCCCGTTGCAACCCACGGAACGACACTACGGAAACCAATATTGTAAAATGTGGTTTTGTTCATGCATGCGGAAGGTACTGCATACCGCATATGTGGATTTTAATACGAACTTATATATGCGGATTTTAAACTATATATAAATTTATTTCCGCTCAAAACATGCAATATATTCCCATTAAAAATAAGTTGTGTCACATGTCAGAGGAAATACTTACATCGAATTTCAGCATATTAAAATCATTTTAAAACCAAATTTCAACTCAACCATATCCATATGAATATTAATCAAACATAAATTCGCACATAAATCTCCACGTAAATTCGAACATAAATTCAGTTTAAAATACAACTAAATTATCAAATTAATAAACTAAAACCGAATTAACCAACTACAACACAAACATCAATTAAAGTATAAGAAGTCCATGACAGCACAAGTTCAAACTTAAAAGTACAAATAAGGCAACAAGCCAACAAGCAATAAGCAAACAGTACAAATAAACATAAATAAAACATAAGTTAAAATAATAAATTACTTATCTTCCTCCACTGTTACACATAAATTTGGTTCATCATCATCATCACCACCTATGTCATCAATGCCTGCCTCGTTGTATTTCCTGCCATCAGTGTAGAGGAAGAGACTAAACTTGAAGCTGAATGAATTTCTTCAGGCAAATCTAAGGCTCGACCCCTGTCCAATCCCTCACATTCTCTACTTGCTCTTCTTCTCTTGCACACATTGGATCAGATTTTCTCAAGATCTCTCGATCCTTTATGCGTGCATTGAATTGAACAAAGACAATATCATTAAGCCGTTGCACTTCCAACTTGCCCCTCTTCTTTGAATGGGTTTGTACAAGTTAGAAAAATTAATTAATACATCTACAAAAAACAATAAATAATTATGACATTAAATATATATTCTAACTTTCTAATACAATAAATAATTATGTACTCCAATTCCTTTCGCATCCAGAAGAACTGCATGTCTAACTAAGAATTTTAATAGCTATTACTTGTAGATAAGGAGCTTCTGAACCATACATAGACCACCAATGAGCTGTAAATAAAAAAAAAGTTGAAAATATTTAAAACCCTTAAAGCCCTTAAAACTAAATCTGGATTGAAACTGAAATATGAACCCTTAAAGACCTTAAAACCATACACAGACCACCAATGACATGTAGAAATCCATGTAAGCTAACACCACATAGAAATTAAAAAGCCCTGATATCATAGAGCTACAACATCTTTGACAAATTAGAAACCAACAACCTTATTGTACTATAATAATTGTTCCAGCCATATTAAAAACTGTACCAGCAGCCCTTACAAAGGTCAGGAAGAAATATAAATACAAACCTGGATTGAAGTTGGAGTTATTAGTTTCTCTTTCTCTTTGCTTGAGGTTTCCAAATTGTCCATTTTCTAATTGAAAGTTGTACATTTCAACGGTCATGACAATATCTTGAATCTTTGCATCCGAATAATATTGCACAACACAATTAGAAATGACATCCATAATAGAAGGGTATGTTCTAATCTCTTCAAAATCCCCTATAAAAATAATAGAGATTGAGGTTATACGCTGCCTTATGGAGCTCTTTATCAAGTCTACCATTCATTCCATCAACAATTGCCTTTACGTAAGGCTCGAACACATCTTCATTGTATCTAAGCTGCCTTTATCTCCTTTATTGCATCTTTCAAAGTTTTCTTGCCATTAATGCTTCTTCTTTGTATTGTGGATTTAGTGGAGAAATAACCTACGGAATTTGTTTACGGAGGTTTGGTTGCTAATGCCACTGGTTTCCAAAAATTATTGGAAACAACAATATTTGACATCGTCCTTGCCTTGTCAGCAAACTTCTTTTTCTTTCTCATAGAAGATTCGATTAAATCAGCATATTCTTCCGAAAGGAAAAACCGCTGCAACTGTAACTTCTTTTGTAAAATGCTATCTAAGGTAAGAAAGAAAGTATCAAACCTTGTAGCTCCGGGTCGCACAATATCTTTATTTTCAGTAAGTACACGCAAAAGATAGCCGAATATGACTGTAGATAAAGTTGGTGATCTCTTTAGCTCATCTTACCGCATCACTTATCTCCTTCTGCTTTGAGATGCTCTCCAACATCAAATGAATGGAATGTGTTGCACATGAGGTCCAATAAATTTGTTGGTATTTTGCCATAAGCAATTCAGCAGCTTTCATATTTGCTGCAGCATTATCCGTCACAACTTGAAGCACATTCTCCTCCCCAACTTCTTTTACTCCACTTTCTACAAATTTTAGTATATATTATGCCGTGTGAGATTCTGAAGATGCATTAATGGCTTTCAAAAAAAATGTTCCACGATCACTATTCACACAAAGGTTCAATAGACACCTACTTCTTCGATCAGTTCATGCATCTGTCATTAAGGTGCAACAAGTTTTTGCCCAAGCTTCTTTATGAACCTGCAGACTATCGATGGTTTTTGAAACTTGCCTCTGCAATAGTGGCACACGATACTCATAACGGGTTGGAGGTTTGTATCCTGCTCTAAATTGACCTATCGCTTCGTATAAACGAAGGAATGCCAGGTCAGCAAGTAAATTGAATGAAATCCACGCTTGTAAGCCCAAAAAGCTAAGAAGTGATTCATGTACATGCAAAATTTGAAAGTTTCGAATTCATTTGCTACAAGGTCAAGCGTTCAAAGAAATGAACCTTTTATAAGTTATTTTATATGTTAATTTATATATTTATTTTTCATCATTTCTTTGATTGCTAGACCTTGTAGCGAATGAATTTGAAACTTTCAAAATTTTGCATGTACATGCATCACTAATGAAGTACATGGATTTCAACTGTTTGGATTCGTTGTTTGAAGCCGATTCGATGTACTTTTGGAGTTGTGCTCATCAAACTCTCTTGATGAGCACATCACACCCTAGCTTTGCTATATATATATATATATATATAGAGAGAGAGAGAGAGAGAGAGAGAGTTGGGCTATGGTGAGTTGTAAAGTAAGGGTCTTGTTTTACTTCACGCTCATATTTTCTATATTGAAACTTTAAAGAGATGATCCGAACTGCTCAACATGATCTCCATATTGAAATATGTTAGGAGACCAAATTTTATATTTTTTTGAAAATTGTTTACTATTTTTTTAGAATATTTCAAAATCACTTTTTTTTATGGTCCATAATCCATTAAAAAACAGTGGTTTTCTACCTATCTAAAAAATAGTAAAAGTTTTAAAAAAAATGTAAATTTGGTCTTCAAGCACAATTCAATATGGATATCATTTTGAGCGGTTTGGATCGACTGTTTAGTCTTTGAAAACGGAGATGTGCTTGTAAACCAAATTTTACATTTTTTGAAATTTTTTTACTATTTACTTAGCCGGTTTTAAAATCGCTATTTTTAATGATCCATAAATTTTTCACTGTTTATTAAAATATGCGATTTTAAAACTGGCTTAAAATAGTAAAAAAATTCTAAAAAAAATATAAAATTTGGTCTCCAAGCACATTTTAATATAGAGATTACATTTAACAGTTCGGATCGACCGTTTGAACTTTAAAAATTAGAAAACCAATTAGTTGCACTATGACTCCGGAACAAACGTTTTGATATTTGCCAACCCCTCTCTCTCTATATATATAATTGGAAACGATCAGTTTATCATATGGCAATTCTATAATTCCACACAAATAAGCAATTCATTTAATTTTATATGTACCCGAAGAAAATTTACAAGGAAAGAGCGGTGCCTTTGGACATCTTATAATCGAGCAACTTAGGAATTCGTGTCCTCTGCATTAACTCAAAAGAGAATCTTTTGAGTTAATGCATCTCGACCATCCAATATGTTATAAGATTCATGCTGATTAGATCCGCACTAATATTAAAGGACCTCTTATATTATAGGTAGGAATCATATTAGCTCCGTTTAAAATTAGACGGTTGAGATTCATTAATTCAAAAGATTATCTTTTGAGTTAATACAGTGGAATACACATTCCTAACTTAGGTGCATGACCAATTGCAATAGCAAGTGTGTCGGTGATAAAGAGATGTAAGAAATTAAACAAAGTACTGAGCACTTGTGCAAAGACAAAAAACAAACTTTGATTATTTCTAGTAGAGTCGGTTGAAACTTGAAAGAGTCGTTCTCCGGTGGCTCCAAATTGCATTAAGATTTGTGTATATTTATTTCCTACAAATTTTAATTATGTCCGCACAAATTTTAACCTAGATCGAAAATTTAGATCACACATAAGACTGAATTTTATTTTTTGTCATCTGATGCTCCCTGGTTCCATAAACTGTTGACTGGGGGTGTTAAGTATAAATCAATGGCCAAATTAACGTGTCTAATATAGAACTTTCTACTGATACTAACTTCTAGATTGGTAAACTCCTACTGAACTTCCTACCCATAAAAATTTATTGATACTCTTTCTGTTTTTTCTCTCTTCATTTTTAATATTTTCTACAGACAAAAAATTCTCTATTTCACTTGGTACTCTATGGGGACAAAAGGAAAACCTGTTGAATCGATTCTGCATCTGTTATCGTTATTATAATGATATACAGTCTACAGATGTGCCGTTGTGCATTTATGCACTCTGGGTTGTGTGCTTAAAATCAAAATTAAAACAATTCAGACTATATCTCAATTTTCTTTAATACAAAAATATTATAGTACAGTCTTTATTTCTAGTAGGAATATTGACATACATAATAGCACATTCACTTGCATCATTTACATGAATTCACATCACCTCAGGTTACCTGACTCAAACAAATTATTATTGGACGGTTATTTTAACATGACACAAATCTCAAAACAGACCTCCTACAATCACCATAGGCATCGGATTGAGTTTAGTCCAGATAGAATTATTCTGGACGGTCCGTTTCAATTTGTTTGAGTCAGGTACCTGGGAGGATACGGATCCCATTTACATGGTACCTAACGTGGATTCCTTTCCAATCAACCTAAAAATTGTTCTCCTGTCCCCGGAATACTGGAACTTATAGGCTTTAAGAGAGCCCATTAAACAGCGGAGAGCCCAATAAGTACTGGCCCGATAAAAAGAAGATGAGCCCATTAAGCAGAATTTTCTACACGAAATCTCTACCTAGTGGATTTAAAGCTACCTATGTGCATTAGGCACAGTTAATCAGGATTGCTTATGTAGTTGTGCTTAATTGTAGATCTGCACAGTGAGTTCAGATTGACTGTAAGAATAATCTTGTGTTCATGAGATGGATCATGGTATTAGAAAACCCATAATTAGAAGGATTTTATCATACCCCATAATTAGAAGAATTATAAAGGTTACAAATGAGAAATTGAGAAATACGTTAATAAATAGGAGCTAGATATTGAAGAGGTTTTTTTTCATAAAAGTATGTATTTGGATATGCATGTATATCTGTCAGGGAGATAAAAGGAGCATGGAGAGAACTGGAGATAGGGGTGCAAATGGGTCGGATATTATTCGACCGTATTCGCATCCGTATCTGAAAATTAGATACGAATATCCGATATCCGAATATCTGTGTAGATACAGATACGGATATGGTTTTGAATTTTAATTATCCGTATCCGAATAGTAGATAAATACCATATAGTTTATTATACTATGAAAATATTTATGTACGTATATATATACGGATATCGATATCCGATCTATATCCGTATATATCCGTCTAATATCCGATCCATATCTATATCTGAAAATTAAAAACGGATACGGATATGGTTTTACCACTATCCGATCTGTATCCGATCCATTTGCACCCCTAACTGGAGATGAGTTCTTTTTGGAGAGAGAAAATTTATTTCATGCCCGCTAAGAGCTAGAGAGAGTAGGAAATGCATTGGCGAAGCTAGCATGTAACAGGGGTAGGCGACTAAATTTTTTTAATAGGAACCTAGTGGAAAAATAGATCTCTGCCTACCCCTAAAATTAGATTTGGCGCCTACTCTAATCAGTCCAATTCAGAAACACGGAGGAGATTGTGAAGAGAAACTCTCCTCTTTGCCTCTGTGTTGTCGACTGCCCGTGTCTAGAGAAAGAAAAACATGACGTGACGTGACGTGATTTGGTCACGTGTTAAAAATTTATTTTTATATGACATGACATGAAGTTATGTGACTAAAATTATGGAGCACAGTCATATCACGTGTGGTCACGCTGCGACAATACGTGACGTGACTGATCGTGTCTGATTATTGTTTTCAAGTTTAAGTTAGTTCAAAGAAAATAATAACAAAATGTACAAAAAAAAACTGTTACAAATAAATTATAATTAAGATGTAATTTTGAAAAAAAAAAATTGGTCACGTGACATGATTAAGATGGCGGAGGACAGTCATGTCACGTGATGTGACGTGACTGGTAATAGCGTGACTAATTTCCTTCTCTAACCGTGCCTCTGCTCATTGGTACCGCTTTCAAACTTAACCCTAAATTTTTAATGTTATAATTTAGAAAGTGTACCAATTTTTTCTAAAATATTACTTAGTTGATGTACCAATTTGTCAACTAGAATTGATACAAGATTTTTATTTTTTAAAAATTGATGCTTGTAATAATTTTCAACTGCTCACTGCTCTCTATTACTTAGTTGATGTACCATTATTTTTTTTTAAATTGCGATTTAGAAAAAAAAAAATCTGAACAAAATGTAGTAGGTAGGTTAGAAATTTGCTTGAATTTGTACATGTACCAATTTGTTAATTAAATATTGAAATTGATCAATTTATGTGAAAACTCTTTACATGGGACACTAGAAATTTTCTCTTTTTTATAATAAGGGTCAAGTTTTGGTCCGTTAATTTTGCAGAAGATCAAGCCCAGTAAAACATATGAAGTCAAAACTGTCAAAGGGTGGAGACTGCAAAAATTGCAGATCATTGCCTTAATTGCTTCCAATAATATACAAAATATATATTCTCTTTATATTCAAATCCTTTCATTTTACTAATTCTTGTTCGGTACATTCAAATTTCAATATGCTATTTGGAACCACAAATTTGAACAAGACGTACATTTATCCAAGAAAATTACAACTTTATTTAAATGCAAATTAAAAACAGATCTTTGAACAAATATCAAAAGCTACACAATATTCATGTCATCAGCCTGATTATTCCGAAACAACTGCTCTCCTAAAGCCAAAAAATGTATAAATAAATTAAAATACAAGGGAAAAATCAATCTATTTCAAATTATTAACCTTGTCAAAGAAAAAAAAAGAAACAAGCTACAATTAAGGTGCAAACTCATCCTCAAGCGACGGTTTCGTGCGGGCCCCAGTTGCAGTTGGCGCTCTGACATGCCCCACCATTGACACATGCAGTGCTTCTTCTTCATACGCTCTTCTCTCCATCTCCGCGAGTAAAACCTTTTTTCTTCTGACACTCACCAATGCCACCACCAACAACCCGATAAGCACCGCCCCTGTTGTACCGACTAAAACCCCCATTGCCACCAGCTTCCATGTACTCACTTTCGTATTATTTTGGCTATCTCCACCATTGATCTCTTCCATCATAAGTGCAAAGTGGCCTTGCTGCCATGTAATGCACACATTATTCCAGGGTTGAGTTGTTACGCTTATGTTGCCGTCTAATTGGAACACTATGCAATGTGCATTCTGCACCTGTCGGGCTTCAACAAGTGACGAGAAGTTCACGATAATTGGTGTTTTTGTAACCAAGATGTTAAGATCCGCTACCGAAGGGCTATGAAATGATGTTGCATTGTAGAAAAGAAGACCTAGAACAGGAGATACGAGCCGTAGCCTTGTGTTTGCGCTTATGTAGTGCTCGTACATCGAAGAGAATTCTCCCATGTTTTCGCGAATGACAATTAGGTGCTTGACATGGGGGTGAATTATAATGCCGGGCGGTAACGAAAATTCCCCGAGTGAACCACCGTACCGCCATAAACTTCCACTTCGGTACCTGACTGTCTCTGCTGAAATTCCAGAAAGGCTTGAAGGTAGCGAAAGACTGTAATGAACAGCTGTTTTCTGATGCTTTTGAGTATGGTAAGATCGGATGGCAGCATCTCTGACAATTTGGTCGATTAGAGAGGTGTATTCAGTTTTATGTGAAGATGCATGATGTAGAAATAGAAGAAATAACAGGGTACTAATGCTCATTGGTTCCTTCTGGTAAAGATTTGTCAGAGAAAACTTATATAGATCAGGACTAATTTTTTGTGGTTAGATAAGAGAGAAGGGGAAGATGCGAGTTGTGAACAGTTTGAGTAAGCATGATTAGAGGAAATGGGTTTTGAATATTTTTTTCAAAAGAAGAACAGGCACTGGTAATTCCATTAGGTGCTTGGCACGTGATGAGGTTCTCTAAAATTTGATCTTTTGTAACACTCAGATGTAAAGAATCTGTGTGGCTTTACGAAGAGCAAGAAAAATATTGTAAATGTTAAGGTACCACAAGTTGTTTACAACTTGGCATGACACAGAAAAAAATGTTTGCAAGGCTGTATTGGGGAATTGATGATTGTGGCCGGGAGAAGGGGAGGGGGCAAGAAAGGTACAAGGCATGGATTGATTATAACACATGTTGCCTCCCCTTTTAGGAGGAAGGCTGTGCGACTTCCCTCTTGAGGAAATCATTGTTTCAAAGGCATGCTATATTGACTCCCACTTAGAGTGGAAAAAATGGCATGCCGGAGCCGGCTCCGTCACGGAACGGCACGGAACGGCACGGCACGCGTACCATTCGCGTGCCGTGACTCGCGTGTCCCGTGCCGTGACCATTCGCGTGCCGTACTCATCTTTTGAAATGTTGACACGGCACGGCACGGCACGTGAAAAATTTAGTCACGGCACGGCACGGCACGTAGTCACGCGAGTCACGTGTAATTAGGACCATTAGATATTGATTTAATAGTAAATCTTGAATAAACTAACTTAAATTATAATTAAATGGTCACGTGAGTCACGCGAGTCACGTATGGTCACGGCACGTTTAGGCACGGCGTGACTCACGTGGCGTGACCATTCGCGTGCCGTGACCACCCATTGACATTTTAATCACGGCACGTGAAAAATTAACTTAGTCACGGCACGGCACGGCACGAGACCAAAGTCACGGCGTGTTAGTCACGGCACGGCACGGAACGGCACGTTTTTCCCACTCTACACTCAATCCAGACCATTTTATTAATTATTATTTGTACTATTTTTTTTTAATTGTTAGCTGGGATCCAACGGTTCTTTTTTACATTGAAAAATCATTGTTTCAAAGGCATGCTATATTGACTCCCACTCAATCCAGACCATTTTATTAATTATTATTTGTATTATTTTTTTTAAATTGTTAGCTGGGATCCAACGGTTCTTTTTTACATTGAAATTTAATTTCTTCTATATCGAACTAATATACCATACTCTTTTAATAAGCACAATTGTGAAATTTTTATAGGATTTTCAAACAGAGGTGTTAGAGATTTGTTAAATAGCATGATGTGACTAATAAGTTGTCACGTCACATACTCCAAGTGACTAATTGTTTTTTTTTCATATAACATGACATGATGTGACGTGACGTAGCTAAAAAATAGTGAAATACAATTAAGTCATACAAATGGTAATGTTACACCGTGACCACACGTGACGTGATTAAATATGACTTGACTGGTTAAGTTTAGTTATTTTTTTTCTTTCAAATTTAAGTTAGTTCATAAAAATAAATAAATGATGCTAAAAAATTATTGTAAAATAAATTTAAAAAAAAAAGAAATATTTCTGAAAAAATTAGTCATATAACGTGTCACGTGACGTGATATGTCATTTTCTATCGAAAGAAGACGTCATTCGATACACGAGCGACGTCATGTGACCACATGACATTTTATTTTGTGACATATATGTAACGAAATTGATAACGGCGCAACTAATTTTCTTCGTTGGAAATATTAGATAACAAAAAGAGATTTCGGCCTTTGTGGTTAATCAGGCTGAAGCATATAGTTATATACACTAGATCGTCCAAAAAGGCCTATAATTCAGGCTGTCCATGAGCAGAAACAAGTAAGGTCCAACAAAAATCTGAGTTGGGCCAATTCAACAGCCCTCTTTGGGCCTTTTGAGATCAGGAGATGCAAACTTTGATAATTCTCCAGCCCAGAAAGACAAACTAGGAGATGAATAGTTCATTGTTTGAAATGATGGGATTGTTTTAAGAACTTTCTGTCCTCTTGTACCTTTTTAGTTACCGGTTAATAATTGTTTCCTCAAAACAAAAGAAAAAGAAGGCATTGGACCGAAACAAATATTATTAGCGGATCACAAATGTGAAATACCAACAAATGAATTGGTTCGGATTTGTGGCCGGGATAGCAATTTTATAAGTTGCTTCATTCTTCCATCGCCCGATTAATTTTATTTTTAAGCTAAGTATCAACTTAATATGACAACTGTTGACCATAATAGATAAATTGTTCCTTCAAGAACAAGTAGCAGACAATTTCACTAATACAACCTTATTTTTTTAGAAAAAGATATAAGTATAATTTTAATAAAATAATTATAATTAAGTGAATACGTAGAAACTCTTCTAAAGTACTATAATGATTAATATACCAAATTCATCTAAAAAAAATTAATAGACCAAATAATACATGAAATGATTTTTAGAAATAAAGTAAGAGACATTGAGAGTGCATTAATTGGCCGCTGGACTGTACTATAATGTATAAATTTATGGTGTATTCTTTGGAATTTGTACAAACCAGGCACAGTGAGACTTTTCACTAATTCACTAATGTAGAACAATTTGTTAAAAAAATTAGAAAGATTATTAAGTTTGAGATTTTAACCGGTTATATTATATCAATGAAACAAACAAAAGCGCACTTTGGTAATGATAATATATATGTGTATTTGTTTTTTCCAAACTTCGCTCCAGAAAAAGAAAAATTAATTGAAGAAATTATAGTTTTCAAACTAAAATCAACAACAACTAATTCTTTAGTTCCAAACAAGTTGAAATACGCATGTTAAAAATGAAATCCAACTGGAGTCTTGAGGGTTTCATTTTCATAAAAAACTATAATTTACGTTAGCTCGCTACGTTTGTCACAACCCTCCTTTTTTAAGACTTGAGACAGGTTGTGTAGAACTACGCATGCATGCTGAGTTAGTTTTTAAAATAAAATCATTTCTGAACAAATAGTTCCCGAAACGTTAAGGGCATTTAAATGCTAAACAACACAAATATACAATTAAGAGTAATTATCAACATATAGTAATACAAAAAGATTGCATTATTTTAAGAATTATACGTAGTATTTTAGACACACTTTCAAAATACGACTTTTAAATGAGGAGAAAAAAGTATTATATAATAATAAAAGTAAAAGCTAACATGCACTATATGTACTAAGAATATTAAACAACGAATTCAAATTTTTGAAATCGATCTAATGTGTGTAATGTACATGCAAATTCTTTTTGTATAGTTAGTTGTTAATTACAATAAGAAAAAATAATTTACAAAATTCTAGATTCTATCTCCTCATATAACATAAAAATAAATAATTACATTCATACTCAATAATCCTAAAATTTAATCTCCATCTTGATCTACGACCGAATATGTTTTTTGACCGCCGCCGAGCTCCGACGACGATCGGATCTACTCACCGTCACGCTCCGATTGAGATGGAAACTCTACGCTTCGAGCTCCAACGATACCGCACTCTCGGCTCCAATCGGCTCCGATCCCTCCCCTCTCGCTTCACGTCCAGATCCACTTCTTTGACTGCCGCCGCGCTCCGATGATGACCGGATCTACTCACTGTCGCGCTCCGATCGAGATAGAACTTTACGCTCTGCGCTCCGACCATACCACACTCTCGGCTCCGGTCCATTCCCTCTCTCTCATTCTCCTCTTCGCTCAAAATTTCAAATTCATGTAGTACAATGTCAAGTAGTCAACTACAATGATGAAAAATGAATGCATTAAAATAACTCATTAACCTTCATTTTTTGGCCACTTGAATTTGTACTAAATGAATTTGAAAATTTGAAAATTTTACATAATGTACACGCATCAATCGTGAAGTAGATCGGCTTCAACAGTTTGGATTCATCGATTTGAAGCCAATCCGATATATTTTGAAGTTATGCTCACCAAACCTTCTTGGTAAGCATAATGCCCGCTAGCTTTACTCTATATAATAGAGTGGAACTAGGGTAGTTCTTAATTAAGCTTTCCAAGTTTCTTTGTGAGCTTAGCTCCAAAGCCTATAGAATTGGTTTCAAACCACAAATTCAAACCGTTGAAACTAAGGTACTTCACGAGTGATGCGTTTACATACAATGTTGTTAAAATTTCAAACTAATTTAGTGTAAAATCAAGCGGTCAGAAGTATAAAATTTATAAATTAATTTTAATACATTAATTTTTTAATTATTTTTTAACCGCTTGACTATATATTTAAATTTTTTTTTGAATAAAGGTTGAAGGTCAAGCAACACAATTATTTAATATCTATAAATGATTCTCTATTCAAGTTTTGAACTTGCAACCTCTCACACGGAGAGCATTCCCTTTGCCACTAGAGCAAAGGCTGATTCTCGATTATATATATATTTAATTAATTCGAAACATTAAAAACTTTGAATGCAAATTCATCATTTATGAAGTAGATAGGTTTCGCAATTTGAATTCGTCATTTAAAGTCATCCGATAAATTTTGAGGGTAAGTTCACCGAACCACTTGGTCAGCTTAAAAAAGCCTTAGCTCTACTCTACATAATAATACAAGAGAGTCGTGCGATCAAAAAATGAAAAGAGAAAAACTGTGTAGGACGGGAAAGAGTAGCAATGATATGACATATCCAGGGATTTATATAGTGGATAGCAAATTTATGCGGTGAGCATTAATTTTTCATAGTAGATAGCAAATAGCGGATAGAATTGGTATCTTCTGCATTAACGCACGGTGCGTTAATAGATCTGGACCGTTCGATTGAGATCCGCACTAATATTAAAAGGCCCCGTGCGTCATAGGCAGGGGCCGGATTGACTCTGATCCTAATCAGACGGCTGAGATGCATTAAACTCAAAAGATTCTCTTTTGAGTTAATGCAGAGGATACGCGTTCATAGTGGATAACGGACATCTAGTGGGTGCCAACAGTTCATAGCAGAAATGATTCTTTGACTACATTTTTTGTTGTACTTTGTTGACAATGAAATTCAATAAAAAGAATCACAAAATACGAGGCCACATTGCAATATCAAATTGAATAATTTTTCAATAATAATATAAAATTTACAAGTAAATCATTATTGTCTAATAGTTATTATGCATGCCAAATCAAGCATCGCATTACATAAAAACTAATTAAAATAAAATTATAAGTATTTTGATCATTCATATTCAAATGTGAATGATGGTCGATCATATAAAATTTTTATTCATTCACATCAATTTCTTATGTTATTCATATAATTTCACTATAAACTATATAAAAAATAAAGTACCAAGTACATTAATAAAAAAAAAAAAATGAGGCCTAACCCCTGCAATCAGCTTGCCCCTTACTTAAAATTAAAAAATGTAAAATATTTAAAAAACAAAGAACAATAATCTTGCGTACATGCACTTAGTGGGTTGTATAGGCTTCTAATTGCAGCATGCCAATTTTTTTATTTAACTCACAAAAGAATGTTATTTGTCATGTTTGCTTGAAAGAAAGGAGCACTCGTGCACATAATGTATGGAATCCAATCCTCATGTTTTGTTGAGAAAAGAGTCTGAGGCACTTTCAAGCGTAGAGAACCGGATTCCTTTCAAACTGCAATGCATTCAACATTAATGGGAACATGTACAGTTAAATGTGTTTGTTTTTTATACCGTCAAATATTTGTTTGTGTATTTATGCTACATTTCAACGAGGCAGTCTGGGTGAGCTTATTAGATACGATTTTTTTTAAGAAATTAAAAATATAATTCTTCGGGGGAAGGAGATGATTGTCTTTTTTTTTTTTTTTTGAAAAATAGTTTCACTGTAGGTTTTTGAGACTGTACCAATGATACGGTTTTCAGTATTTCTCGGATGTTAAATCTAATCTTAACTACATATTTATGTGGAAGGTGGTGGAACGTCCGTACTAATCTTGACTACATATATAGAAATGTGTAAGACCAGACTTTTAACAAAAGAATTCATCCAAATTTATGGTGTTGATTATAAAGAAACTTTTGTACATGGTGTTAAGATGAACCGTGTCAGGATATTTATTTGTAAGAATTTTATTTCGAATGGACTTAAAAAGTATATATATGAGTTCACCTCCAGAACATCCAGTGGCGGATCATGGAGGTCAATTGACCTTTATTTTTTGTATTTTTTTTATATTTATGTATGATTTTCTATATAATTTAGAGCAAAATGTCAAGAAACTGTAAAAGTGATTCCATTTTCTGTAGAAAATTTCTATATGATTGATCCCTATATGTATTTGATCTTCATAGTTTGAAAGTATGGCGCCTTCACTGAGGACATAAGAATAAGCATAATAATGTTTCTGTTTCCAAATTAAAGTAAATCAATATATGAATTAAAACAATCTTTTCGCACTTGAAATATCAAGCTAAATCATTCTCTTTTAAATCATATATAGTTTTGTCAAAAGCACAACAAATTCTTCCATGTTTACCACTAGGATTCAATCATATTTGGTGCATGCATATATATATTATCTTAATTGCTGGAAATAATAATGAAGAAACTTGTAATTAAAAATTATTTAAATGTAATATTTGATTACCCTTTCTATTAAAGTTTTGATTTTATCACAAAAAAAATATTTTTTAGCCATGTAACACACCAATAATTAATAGAAGTTAAAAAATAATTAGGTGTACTTTTTGTTCATGTTAGTGACTGTGATAATGTTTGTATTAGGTTCAAAATATACCAGTCTCAAATTAACCCACAACAGACATAAGAAAGAGGAAAAGTTAATTGTTTTTTTTTAACAGAAAATCGAGATTCAATTGCTTTCATCAATTAAATATGAATTACCGTCAGATGTTATTTAATAACGATCCCAAACTGGGCTGTGACAACAATAAGGTCATTTTTCATCAAATTTAGTATAATCGAAATATACTAAATTGGTAGAGTAATAAGTATACACTCTTGGTTTGGTTGGACAATTGAAAAAGAAAAGGAAACACCAGAAAAGAGTAAGAACAAAAAGACAAAAAAGAAAAATGGTCGCCGTGGCAATTTGGATCTCTAATATAAACCGATTCCATGGTATCCTTTCTTTTAATTATTCCTTGTTCAATTGAACCAAATATTGACCGGATATTGTGTCCAAATATTATATGACTGGCTCCCACAACAAGAATAAGTGACTTTTTTGTGAGGGTAAAAAGTGACTTTTTGCGACGGAGTACCGTTATAACTGTGCTTTTTCTATTCGCGACGGTATTTTTCACGACGGAGAACCGTCATAAATGCGCTTTTTCTCTCACGATAAGTGCCTACTTTGTTGTTGTGTCCTACATTATAGTCTATAGAGTTTTTCTTAAGAATAAAAGTGTATAAATATTAAGTTGTGACAGGATATCTCATAATGCCCATTCTGAAATCTAGCTATAGTTGTCATCGATTATATCCCAAAAGACAAAATAAAAAGGTAAAGGGTTAAAGTCTATAGTTGTTCTATTTCAAGAACTGAGAATCTTTTTGCCTGTAATGTGTTTATAGGCCAGCAACTAGGTTATTTGGTGCATGGCACGTCATATATTATCACTTGAGAGTAGGTCTGATGGGCATCAGACCTACTCTGGTTCGATGGACTTAATCACCGTTGATTTTCTTTTTGAGATTCGTGCAGAATGCTTTAAACTTCGTGCGTATCTGTTTCAATTTCATGCGCACAAATCTTAAATTAGATCGGACAGTCATCATGCTCGTTGAACCTAAAAGTAGCATCGGACCTACTCCGTTCTCATAGATTATATGCTGTTGCTCCTCACCCAAATTCAAAGCGAGAGAGGAATTGCAAGACGCTCAATTAATTACAGTATGGAACTATGGATACCGTGATACATAGGTTGAGCTCCTCCACAATTCATCATTGATCTTTCAAATATATGATATCCCAATTACTTGATTTCAGAATAAACGCTTCATATCCAAAAATATGACTAAATAGTTTTTATCAAATTGTACATCTAAATTGACACTTTTTTTTGAGAACTTGGCAGTGATCTAAATTGACACTTAATTTGGTTTAAACCGTCCATTTTTTTTTTTTTTTTGAAAAGCTTCGCAAGAGCTGCGAAGTGGTTAGCGGGGCTTGAACTCTAGACCTTTGGATATCCAACAGTCTTAAGACTTTTTTTCTAGTCAACGTATGTGTTATCGTCCCAGTCTCGTCCATTGAATTTCTTAATGACATGTCATGCCGATTGTTGCCATCAATATAATTTTTAGGCAGAATTTTTAAATATTTGTCAAGTAAGAATTTTGATGCTAAAAATGATTAAATCTCTGCAGGGAAGTATAGAATGTGATATGATTTCTACATGCACGTCATATCTTCAAAATCAAAATTGATCTACTTATATGAAAAGAATAATATTAAAATATAATTAATAAATAAAAACTTCAATTTTGTATCGTACTATCCAAACAAAAATATATCATATATACTTCTCTTTGTTCATCTGTCGAAAAATGATATATATAAATTATGTCTAATTGATGAATTTTTATTTTGCATTTTATATATGTTTCAAATTTTGTTTTACTAAATTTGTGAAATTAAGGCTTAATAAAAGAAATACATTAATTAGCCCTCATCAACTAATAATATCTTATACAATTACAACGCCAGCTAAATCCAGCATTACCTAAAAAAGAGAAAAGGTTATTTCAATTGAAACCGACTTTCGCTCTAACAAAAACCCATTTTTTTTTTCATAGAGATGTGAAATTACAACTGTGCAACCACATCGATCGATCAATTTTTTTTTTGAAAATTAGTGGCTTTAATGCCTACTAACAACTCGATTGAAAAACCACATGAATCAATTGCTCTGCAGTTGCGATCCATGACAAAATGTGATCCCTTTCGTTGAAAATAAAGGTCCCAGAAAATGTAGACAACGAGTTGACATCGTCCTTGGTGCTTTCACTATATATCTCCATCATCAAGTGCAACTTGACCTTTACAACATAACAGTAGTTCCACTTCTCCGACCCCACGCCCATGCATTTTATGATTTGGTTAGGAATTTTTATTTAAGTTGTTTATGTAGTCGCTATCTCGAATTACTACAAGAATGGAACAATATCTGCGAGGGTACGTACACTGATAGAAAAATATTATTTCTGAGTGTATCGGTATTACCGACAGAAGAATCCGCGACGATACCCTCGCATATACTGTCCCATTCTTGTTAATTAGGACATGAACAACTAGTGTGAAAAATAAGTCTCGAATTAAGTTAGGCACTCGTTTAAGTCTACGATGTGCTTGTTTGTAAGTGAATTTTGTGAACGGAATTAATATAATACACAATCATATATACATGTGATATCGCAAAAGAAAGATGTGCCGTTATATTTCGGGTTAAATCTTAGTATTCTAAATTATGAGATATTGGATGTGCACCGAATTGTGTTTCTAACTACAAGCCGTCATGGAGAATTCGGAAGTAAATTATCTTTTGTGCACCATCTTAGGACTTGGGATCAGATTGTATTTTTTTTTCTGAAAATTAGCAACCCCAATATTTTCAAATATACATATATCTTCAACAAAATTAAGCATAAATCTGAGATTGTGTATTAATTTACACGTAACTAAATTTCATAAATAGGAATTTGAGATTTCCACTTGTATATATATACCAAAACCTGTTTAAAACAGAATATTGACTAGAGAACGAAATACAATGTACTGACTGCTCTAAATTAAAAATTAGTCTATTGCTTCGAGTTCCAAATTGAGACCTAGCCAAGCACTTAACTACAACATGTTTGCATTGAACTGAAACAGGCTATGCGCAGGTCTAAAGACTCAGCTCCTAAAAATTAGCAACTCAACAAAGTGTCTACATGTTAGCTGTGCCATTGACATAATGTTACGAATCCTAGCTAGTTGAAAGAGATATCTAACTACCACCATGTCATAAGTATCTCCACCTCACATGCGCCGTGACCCGCTCTAGATATATGCAAAGCAGATATCTGCAACCTATATATATATATACTACAACCGCAATATTATACTATCTAAACAATATCATAGATGTATCATGTCGCCTTGGTTTTTAATTTACTGTCAAATAATAACAAATGAACTCATTTACAAAAGAGAAGAAAAATTAAAATATGATTCTAGTGGGTTCATGCATGCATATTCCTCGTACCAGACTACTCGATCGAGTCAATAAGCAATTGTTGAAAGAACATTTGCTGCAACTAACCCTAGAAAAGTGGGGTCATTGGTTCAATGAAAAGTACATAGAAGTAGGGTTTCATGTGATGAGCATGAGGGCAACTTTGGAAAATGACATTATGAGCATCTTGTGAGTTGGATTCCATTGAAAGAAAAGACATGCAATTAGCATTGATGTCTCTTGCACTGCTTGTTTTTTCTCTAAATAGTTCAATGGACACAAGTAAGAACTTTATTGAAATAAAGTTGTGATCAAGATCAATCTTATCTATACAAAAAAAAAAAAAGATATCACAATCTTAATTATTGATTATCATAGAGTTATAAGATATCAGCACGCGCTACCACTCTGCAGTTTATTTTTATTCTGTTTTGATAATTAAAAAGAGATCGATTTCAAAACAATTAGTATGATAATTGGTTCATTTTTTACATTTTACATGAAGAAATTGACGCATTATGAACAAATAAAATATCCGCGATATCTATTTTTTTCTAGCGCTACAATTAAGATTGTTTCTATGAGCCTACTTAATTTTGTATGTTACGCAAAGAATATAACCTGTATAAATTCATTTGTACTAAGTTTTTCAAACTTATTGTGATTTCTTGGAAATGTTGTAATTTTAGATTTTAATGTCCATTGGTGATTGGAAAAGAGAGTGGCATTAAAAATATAATTTTTTTTAAAATAAATACAAAATATAAGAAAAGAAAGAAAATAAAATTTATCAGTTTGGCGTGAATATATCATACACATAATTTCAAGTAGCACATTCAAACTGATGGATTTAAAATTTTAAACCATTCTTGACGGATATTAAAATTGAAATAAAATTATCCGTTTCCAGTGGACATAAACCTTGAAAGGAGAAGCCCCCTGAATTAATCCTCAGTTTATTGCATAATTTGTGTGTGTATGGAAAATAAATATGTATGTAGAGGAGGGATCCGATTACAACACTTTTGAGTTACCACAAAGTTACCATAACAATTTTCTACATTTTCAAAGTCCAAATCGTCGATCCAAACCGTTCAACATGATCTCCACAATAAAATGTGCTTGCAGATCTGACCGTTTGAATCTAAACTCAAAATTGAGTTACTAGTTCAGGTGATATGATTCTCTTTTTTCTTGGTTACAAATAACATTTTCTTTTGGTTTCTGAATGTATATAAAATGAATTAATTAATATAAAAAAGGAGGCAATTGTAAATAATGTAACAAGTAGAGCAGGAAATGGTGATGCAGCAATCTTTTGTTCTCAGCCATCACTATTGCATTAATGATCGAGTGTGTTTTTTGAGAAAGAGGTTACCCCACCCGCTACAACTAGCACTTCCTTTAATTAGCTACCCTCTCCAACTTTTTTGAATTATTTGTTCCTTTCTCTGATTATGTATAAATTAACCGACCTTACCTTACCATACAAGGTCTGGGCACACCGCAGTGAGTCAATGCCCATGTAGAAACTATGCTAAAAATGCAAAGTAAATAGCAAGAGAAAGGAAAGGAAATATTTCATTCGTACAAGGAATGTAAGATCTTAGTTCCATAAACCAAGTTTAATTCGCCTTACTAAGCTAAGAGAATGTCAGTTTGCTAAATTAGTTCCTTGTTTTTTTTGTTTTTTGAAAAAAAAAAAATTGTTCTTGTTTGGGCTGTGAAACGAATGAAATTTCGATCTGTGGTCCCATAAATATCAAAACAATATCTCACATGCAGGGCCTAAAACGAAGAAGATTTTGTAGAATTGAACCATATATTCAAACTACTAAACTAGTGATTTTCTACCTATCTAATAAAATAGTAAAAAAAATTCTAAAAAATATAAAATTTGATATCCGAGTATATTTTCATATATGTTTAACTGTTTAGATTGACTGTTTCAATTCTAAAAAGAGAGATATGAATCCATAGCACAGGTAAACAAGGGCGGATTAAGATTTTCGTTAGGTGGGTAAAAATATAGTGAATCAAAATTAAATAGCTAATCGGATTTAAACCTATTAACTAATTGGAACTTGAGTTTAATTTATACTTTCCAATACTATGACTTATAATTTATGATGCTATAACTTATAATTCTAATTACCAATTCTAATTCAAACAATTTATTTTAATTTTAATCCTAAATTTAATCTGAATTACAAATCAGAAATCAAGAGGGGCAAAACAAATTTCAGAGGAGGCAAAGTCGGTCGGACCGATAAATCTCCATTAAAAATCAAAATTCAAGGGGTGCAGGGCTGGTCTCATGTGGGTCCGCCCCGGTAGGTAAATGATCAAATTTTGAGTTTGGATTTGAACCGTGCGATCAGACTCAGAGTTAATCTGGTTTGAAGTGGAATACACATGGGCGGACCCACGTTCATCCAGCAAGTTGGGCAGTTGCCCCTGGATATCGAACTTTAATTTGAATTTTAGTGGAAAATTTTCAAAATTTTTGACGTTTGCCCTCCATGAAATGGATTTACCCTTCCTGCTTCCCCCGGATAGAAATCATGCGTCCGCTCCTGAGAATACACGAGGTTTCTTAAATATTCGTGCCAAAGCAGATCCAACAGTCCGGATCTAAATTCAAAAATTGAGTTATCTCATGGAATATGAATTCAGAGTAATTAGTCTGGGCCTTGCGCTTCAAAGTCCGCGCTTCAATAAACAAAACACTTGAATCTTGATTCTATGCGCGTCCTCCGTGGAAAGATGATTTCGTGTCGTTTGTATCTGACTACCTCAATCCATATTCCATTAGGTAGAAACAACTAGTTCCTATAATACATATATAAATACACGATTTGAAATTCGGAAAAAATCTGCGAGATTAAAATTGTAACTTAAATATAATTCGAAAATAGTTTTATTTATATAACTTAATTAATATACCAATATATTGATAATTTTAGAAAAAAAATAGAAGTCAATTAATAAATATAACCAATAATTCGGGAAGAAATGTATTAGTAAACTGAGGTAACAATTCTTACATATTTAATACATATAATATATTATAATTCGTCAAACACTGGTTGATTTGTTTTGCAAGATTCTGAAAATGAACGAATATTATTTGTTACTATATGCGCTCTAATATTTATGATTCATCCCGGTTGTCGTATGACTCGACATAATTTTAGTTTGGTTAGTTCTGTTATAGAAGATCCTGCAAATAAAAACGAATGGGTTTAATTTTTTGTTTCTGAAAGTGAAAGTGAAAAAGAGAGGGAATATGGAGCGTGAATTCTGTGACAAATACAAAGAGAAGGAACCAAAAGCCGACACGTAGCATGTGAATTTATTTACCGCCAAAGTTTTACCTAGGAATGGTCAGTTCAACCTAGTCACTAGAACCTAGTAATTTCAGAAATCACATCCATCGTGTTGTCTCTTCTCAGGTGAATTTTTCCGAGTATACCACTCAAAAATATAAATTTAGTGTTCTTCACGAATGCCCCTCAAAGTATTTTTATTCAGGAACTATATATATAATGCGCTTTAATAGTACGCATTAGTACAGAGTAGTGGCTTCAAAGAAAAGATTGTTCTAGGTACTAGCTATATACTTTCTAAAGCGGATAATTAAGTTTGAGTGAGGCTACGGTAGTATGCATAACACAGTTGGGTCCGTGCTACGGCTCAATATTTGAGTTTTTAAAATCCTAACGGTCGATCCAAAAACAGTGTTAAAAACAATAAAAAAGGTAAACACTCTATTATACGAGCGGTAGCACAGACCCAATCCGTAATATGCATAGTACCGTAGCCTCACTCATTAAGTTTACCTTTTTGATTGTTTTTAACATGTATAAGTATAAATGTATAATAGAGTGTACTATGAGCAATTAGAAGAATTTTCTTAGTACAGCTCTATGGGTTATATTCTGGAAAAACACACAAGAAGAAATTGAATGGATATTTTGTTCTTCGAAAAGGATGAAAATTTTCTATCATGCTGGACTAAAAAAAATTAAAGAAAGGTACTCGTCCAGTCATCCTGACGTTCTCTTGCGCCAACAACCGTTTGATCGATATATATAGTGCGAATCTGAATGTATATAACATAGTGATATGATCCATGGAGGCAACGAGGGAGCGGATTCACAACCCACCATTCATAGCTAGATTGATCATGCTCATTGTTGGAAAATAAGAATGATAAACAAATTATTCTTTTAGAAGAAAATGTGAGTTAAAATTAAGCTGACTTATTTGAAATACGACGGTCTTCTCTGATGGGGAATATAAAAGCCAAATAATTACATCTTATCTAGAGATCAAACAATTACATTTCATCTAGGAGTCAAATACTTACATCCCGGGAAAAGAGAAACATTTCTCCACCTTAACCTAAGGACCGTCCTATGCTAAAAAGACCCAAAACATAAATCAGAAGTGCGGAACATAATACCTGATTCCATGCCGTTTGTCATAGAATATCCAACAGCCGTCTCCGTGAGCACGAGATAAGTCTTCAATAGCAAGAAGCCCTTCTCGCTTTTTCGTCGTATGGTCGTGGATCAAGTTTTCCAAGACAACAAGATATGGTCATTGAGAAATCCTCTCCAAATTTCCTAATGGATTTTTCTTGTCTATTTTTTGATGGTGGAAGAAGAAGAGAATGCACACAGAACTGTATTTTTCTAAAGAGAAAACGTCTTTTCAGTTTATGTGCTTTTCTATGTTATCTTGTGCCTTGGGGACAAATTCTTATATAGTGTTACCTATCTGGTTATTTGCCAACTTGAAAAAGATATTTTGTGCATATTCATAAAAAATTGTGGATTCACATCAAATTTTGTGCAGCCGCATTAATATCCATGCGACCTGCACAAACCTCTGAAAAAATAGTTTTTTGAATTGAAAATCTCAGAATCACTCCACTAATGATTTAATCTTTGTCTAAATTATTTTACACATTTATGCACCACACCTATTGAATACATATATTGTCTAATATCTTAATTCCATATTAGATCACTTAATTGTGACAATCATATATGACAGTATACAATCCATAATTATATTACATATATGCTCAACGTTGGATATATGATCCAACAATCTCTTCTCTCGAAGCACCTCTCTACTCGTAGGGGCGGACGCATGATTTCTGTCAGAAAGGGGCAGGAATCGGGCTAAAATTGCTTATCTGGTTCAAACCCATTAACTAATCGGGCACTAGATAAAAAACAATCAACACAATAAGAAATAATAAAAATAGTATCATTTACATAATAAAAAATAACAAAATAATATCATTTTACATATTAAAAAACAACAAAGTTGGTCCGGATCTGTAAATTTCTATAAAATTTCTATATAAACAATAAATTTTCTTATTAACAGTGCTTTTGGACTGGTCTAGCGGACTTTCCAGTTCCAGAGAGGGGTAAAATAATTTCCAGGGAGGGACAAAGTGGTACCGGACTTGTATTTTTTCACTAAATTTCGAAATCTAAGGAGGGATAGCTGCTCTCCTCTGGTTGTGTGAGGGTCCGCCCCAGTCTACTCGGTCAAGTATCATCTTCTAGTATCTTTGCAAAGAAGATACAAGAGTTCTTTTCTGCTATCGTTGAGGTGTGAACAACTATATATTAACGTTGATAACTAATTTCCCCCCTCCAAATCTTATTAAGGCCAAAGATGACAACCGTAGAGAGAAATTAGAGAACTATATCTCATAGGGAGAGCACTTAGAGATCGCTCTTTGCAGTGTTCCTTCTTATAAATATTGTATGTGCAATAATAAATTATACATACACATAAAGTACATACATGCATGTCGCAGGCGAATAAATCACACCATCCAACACTCATGAACAATTTTCACAAAACTTAAATAAAAAACATAATCAAATTATACATAGCAGAGCTTTTGATTGCCAATCTAACATAAAATGGTTGCACTTGATGCAAAATATAGAGCAGCAATTTGTTCAAGAGATCAATGTTTCTCCAATAATTCGTAGGCTAGCTAATTCTTTGCATTGTAACCCAATAAAAATTAAACGTCGGATGACACAATTATCTTCGGTCCTGTTTTGTCGAATTGAATCTATTTTGTGGATATATCACAAATCTATTTGATATTTTTTCAAGATGTGTCCAGACAACATTTTGATCGATCCATAAATTATATTTGTTTTTCAATAAAAATTTCATTTGCAAGTCAGAATGTTGAAAAAAATAAAGTAAGACCAAAGATTCTTTTTCCCACATACCAAATATCATTTCTCTTTTCCACAGTGTCATTTAGTAAATATGATAAAAGAAAAATTAATTAAGAATATATTCTTATTTGACGAGACCCATCGAAAATAGAAGGACAGAGAAAATTAAACATAATACTTTATACTTAAATTAGTATTTATGTTTTACCTTAATTTGTCAGTTCCATGCACAATTTTTTTTTAGAATAATTTTAATTTATATGAACAATTTTCACAATCTTTATTTAATTTTGATTATAGTAAATTCAATGTTAATATATATATATTAAAAAAGGCAGATGTCCATTTCATTGCTAAAATATTTAAATAAAAAAACCAGTTAGTCAGCAAGGCTGGACTGAGAACTTCATACCATGAGAGGCAAAACATTGTTTAAAGCAGCATAATAGGCATTTATATATATAGGAAATTGCTAATATGCTATGCATAGCAGAGAGGGCCTCCGTGCTACGGCTCAATATTTGAGTTTTTAAAATCCTAACGGTCGTTCCGAACCGTTCAACATGATCTCCATATGAATATGTACTTGCAAACCAAATTTTACATTTTTTAGAATTTTTTTACTATTTTTTTAGATAGATAGAAAATCACTTGATCTGAAAATTCTGTACCATTCAGAATTTCTTTAGATAGGTAGAAAATCACTTGATCCCCTATAAAAAATATGAATTTCTCTATCTCTCGGCAGATATCACAAATAAAACCTTCCATTAATATATATCTTGTAGTTTTTTTATAGAATTACTTTAATACCCCTCTAATATTAATTTTTTAATTAAATTAATTGTTATTGTCCCCGTCCAACATTTTATAGTGTAGGAGCATCAGCGCATCACCCAATATAATGAGATTTTATCCAAAAATTTTTTTATCAAATTATTTAAATATTTTACCAATACATTTACTGATCCTTATTCATTGTACATCAAACGATACACAATTGTATAAAATTAAATTAGTTAGGCTATATCTATATACTTAACAATACCATTTTAATACTTCTTGTAATTTAACCTTGTTCAAATTGGTTTTAGAGATCTATAATTCAATTAATATCAAACTAATATGTATTTCATGTGATTGCTCTTAATTATTTCAAACTAATATCAAACTAATATATATCTGATTCTATGAAGAGGGGATATTGCAATTGATTTTTTATACAGAAATATATATTATTTCGGTCTCAAAGTAAAGTCAATTTTATTTTGCTCAACAGAATTTGGAATAAAATATATTCCTATTCGTAATTGTTGGGTTGTCAAGAACCTACCTACCTAGTCTAAGAGGAGGGGGAATTAGAATAGCCTAATTACAGTGGTTCACCTCTTCTAAGTAAAAAACAATTACACATCAAGCTAGCTGCCATTGAATCTTGTCAATTGTAGTACGTCTGTAGAGATTCAATAAGTCGTCGGAGCTATGAGAAATCTCAGCCCTCCATTTTCCACCTCTTTAATTATCTGTAAATCATAATTGTACTATCTATTAACTGAAAATACAGACTTACAATTAGAGTTCTAAATAGCACGCTATAGCGTTTTCGGACCATAAAATCTATGGTGTTATTGGCGCTATAGTACGCTATAGCGCGCTTAGCAGCGCAATATGGCAATAGCGTAGTTTTTTTAGCCGTCCCGCTATAATACGATAAATGCTGTTAAAACCCTTTGCTTACAACGATAAAGATTTTACGAAATCAATACAAATAAGTAATTTGTTTAATTGATTAATCACTAAAAATTATTAAACATCAATTAACAGATTGACAAACATAATTAACAAAAAAATAGTAAAAAATGGAAAAACATAAAATGTGATGGACTTTGGAAAGGGAACCGGCGGGCGGTCCAATGGCTGCCCAGCAAGAGTAGTTTGATCCGCATCAACATTTACATTGACAGCTTTAAGATTCGTGTAGGTCAAGTGCACACGAATCTTGAAGCAGATCGAAAGGCTCCGAATTTGGTATGATGTCAATCGTAGTCGTACCGACCTCCTCCCTATGGAAAGTACTCACTCAGCTATTATTGTACCAAATTAGGTGTTTAACAATTGTAGAGGATCATGGGTTCGAATAGGAAATGTAAGAGGATGTTAACAGAGACCAAAGAAGGGACTAGTAGGTGAAAGTTTAACATTGGACCACTGCAATGATTTAAGTTTAGCCAAGAGCAGCTTGGGAGCTTGACCCAAAACGAAGAACAACTGCATTGTACAAATCCAATTTTGGTTAGAATTTTCCAATTTTAACACGCAGGGATTGTCAGAGTGTTATAGCTCATACGCCATGTCCATTATCCCCACTAATTAATTATTCCAAATTAATTAAAATGCTGGAGGGAGGAGAAAATTAATACTGAGCTACAGTACTTGGTGCTTTTCCTGTCTCCACTAAATAATATTCCTTCTCAGCTCATTATATTCCACCCTCTCCAGCTTCACACAACAGAAACAGTGCACTAGATCTAGAAGATAAGAGAGGAGAAAAGAGAGAACAGAGAATTAAGAGAGGAGGTCAGATCGATCGATAATGGGGCGAGGTAGAGTTGAGCTGAAACGCATCGAGAATAAGATCAACCGTCAAGTGACCTTCTCGAAGCGCCACAACGGCCTCCTCAAGAAGGCCTACGAGCTCTCCGTTCTTTGCGATGCGGAGGTGGCGCTCATAATTTTCTCGAGCCGCGGCAAGCTTTACGAGTTTGGCAGTGCTGGGTATGACAATTCTTTCTTCTCCAATTAAAAGAATTTAATTCAGTAACGATTGATCTACTTCTTTTTCTCTTTCGTGATTTCATGGTATTTACCTTGTAATAATTCTTTTCTTGTAAGCACTGTTTTGGCTTTCGTTTCAAGTACTATATTTCCCTAACGAGACTACTGTTTTATCTAAAATGGTCAGATCTTTTGTTTGCTCTTTTTAGGTGATTTTATTTTAATTTTTTGGTGGTTTTTGTAGCTTGTTTAGTTTGGTATATAACTAGGTAAAGTTTTGTGTCATGATATATCTCTGACGATCTTGTTCTATACTTCTTAGCTTTGCTACAACACTTGTGTATTTTTCTAGGAGAGTACTGTTTTATCTAAAATAGTTGCATCTTCTCTTCCATTTGGCAACTGATTTTTAATGGTTATTTAGTTTACCATTATTGTACCTAGGCTGGAGATCTATTCTTGTTTATTCTTTTTCCATTTGTATGTAAAGTTTGGTTTAAACAAAAAGTTAGCAAGGCTTCAAACTCTTTTTCTTTCAAGGTTTACACTTTCGCTCATTTATTTCCTCTTTGTTTATTTTGAGAGTTGATGAATTGTGTAGGTTTTGTTCTTTTAGTAATGTCTAACTTCACTTTTTGAGGGTCTTTTCCTCAGCTCTCTCCTCCAAACTCTCTCCAGATTTAGATTTTGGTATGGTCACAATTAGATACTGAATCTCTTACCACCTCTGATCTATAACCCAAACCATATCTTTGTTTCTCTTATTTGCTTTACCACTCAATACCTCTCTTTCTCTCTCTCTACCCCCTCCCCCCTCCTGATGTCTAAGCAAGAGGAAATGCAAGAAAAGAAGGAACTGCTCTTTCTATTTTAGTTGTTCTCTCACTTCAGGCTAACTTTTGTTGACTGATCTCTCTTTGTTTTAACATCAAGTATTGTTTTCTTTATAATTCATAAATACCAAGCTTTTGTTTTGATGTATGGCGCAACTGCAATTCCTTCAGTTGGCTTCTTCTTCATAATTTCTCTCTCTTAATGAAACAGTAGCGCTCCTCTTTTTTTCAGTATGTATTCTATCTTATTATTTTTATCTTAAGACAAATTATCTTTAGTTGTCTCAAGCCAAGCCTGGTCATGAACAAAAATTCTGAAAGAGAATCGTTTAATCATCATTATTATTTTCATAAGGAGAAATATTCTCAAAAATCTTTATATATTTTGGGGAAGATTTAGTTGTCTCTAACTCTCTTATCCGTCTAAATGCCTAATTGTGTACTGATCTGATGATATCTTATCATGGACTGCTGATTCTAAGTTATGCTAATTTGTAGCTTCATTTTTTATATTCCCTTAAGAGCTTTATTTATATTTGAAATTTTGTGGAGCTTCATTAGCTTCTTCCAGGTTACAAGAAAATAACTCTATCATTGTCTTTTAGTAGTAGTTAATTTTCCTTGCCCCCAAGTTTGATATCAAACGAGTGTTAACCTGATCAGTACATTATTTCTCTTCAAGTACATGACTCGATTTTTGAAATACATAGCATTTTGTGTTCTCTACTGTGCTCTGGTTGCCGTGAGCCCTTTTTTGTAACACTAGAACAAATAATTTTAGCACAGCATTATATCCAAAAGGTCTGGTCATTTTTACCATGTTGTTTTACTAAAATCTTATAGCTATTCTGGACTAATAAACATTAAATTTTCCTTTTAACTTTACTTTCATCTAATTGTAGAAGAAATAATACAATAAACCAAAATTTCAAAGAATTATCTGTAAATAATTAATTTTAACCGATTCATGATCGCATGATAACTAGTTTATTCTTGATAACGATTATGTTTTTACCATATTAGTATTGCTAAATTTACCTGATTTGTTGTATGGACATGTGCCTTTAATTTCTCTTATAGCATACCCAAGACTTTGGAGAGGTACCAGCGCACCTGTTTCAACTCTCAAGATGGTACTACTGCTGCAATTTGTGAGACACAGGTACTCTGTCTGAATGGAGAATATATAATTTTGTACGCTAATATTTTCAGCATTAAATGTTTTTTTCTATTAATACAAGATTACACAATAACTGGCTTGTTTCCCATGAACTCTACTATTAATACGTGCATCTTCCATTATTTATCTTTTCCAAAAGAAAAACAAAATTTGTAAATTTTAGCTGAAGAATAGCTTCCACTAATGAATTTGTTCACTGCTTTTACTTCCATTCTTATTCCTTGTTGAAAAACACTCTGTACAATGAGGCAGTACTTGAGTTTGCCTCCGTTTCTCCAATCTGAAACAAAAAGTAACGGAAAGAATAATAGAAAATACCATTTTGTAGGACTATGGATGATTTAAATAGCGTCCATAGAAGCCACTTTAGCGAGACTATTTTAGCGGCCACAGCGATTGAGCATTTTTACCTATAGCGGCATTTAATGGTAGTGGAAAAATAACGGGTATTATAATGAGAGCGGATTTTTCACTAATTTACTGAAAATTTCAAAACTTTCCTTTATTTTTATTATTAAATCCCTGTTTTATCTTTTTCATTTTAGTATTTTTTTATTGTGACAATGACTATACTTATATTTTTGTTATTTTAATTAATTTTTATGTAATGCACTGCTTGATTGGTTTATATAGAAAAATTATTCAGTTTAATAATTGGATATATTAATTGAAAACAATCTATTCGAGCTGACATCAACAGTTTGTTTCATTTTTATTTCTCCTTTATTAATATAGCTTTCTTTGTTTCCTGCACGAAGACATATACATATATTCCATAACAAATATAAAATGTGACTCTATTTTTGTAAAGAAAATCAAGGAGAGAAGTGATGCTGTTTTTGAAGATATTCGAATTGGTTGATCTTTGGTGTTAATTCACTAATTAGTGTTCTTTCAATTTGCAGAGTTGGTATCAAGAAATGTCAAAGCTGAAGGCCAAATTAGAGAATCTGCAACGAACTCAGAGGTGCATCTTTGTTTGACTAAATTTAGAGGAAGCCATACGAGGCTTTATATTCAGGTCCCTACATCCAAAGATCAATTAAGAACAATAACAAAAATGAAAAAAGAAAATTAATAATTTGAAAATAAAATTGAAAAAATTGAAGACATGACCAAAAAGATCTTTCCAAAATCGATGGTGTCTGCAACATACATAAATTGAGTGAAATTTTGTCTGTTTTTCTTTTCATATGAAAACTACAAGTTAAGAAGGAAAGTTAATTATAGCAATTTGATTGGACATATGTTATTCTACAGAAGTATAGGGAGTGAAAATGTCTAATTTCATATTATTTCAAGATGTATCACATGCTTAAAATAAGAGTTAAGAAAATTTTTGCAATGCATTTTGTAGTGGACTCAGGGTTCTAAAATATTCATATATATATATATGAGGAGGGATCAAGTTACAACAAAGTTACAACAACCATTTTTTTCATTTTCAAAGTCCAAATCGTCGATCCAAACCGTTCAACATGATCTCCACAATAAAATGTGCTTGCAGATCAAATTTTACATTTTTTTGAATTTTTTTACTATTTATTAAGTATTTTACAAAAAATAGTCATATTTAGACCATTGAATTTTGTACCCATCTTAATAAATAGTAAAAAAATTCAAAAAAAATGTAAAATTTGATCTGCAAGCACATTTTATTTAGATAATCATGTTGAACGGTTTGGATCGACGATTTGGACTTTGAAAATAAAAAAAATAGTTGTTGTAACTTTGTTGTAACTCAAATTTGTTGTAACTTGATCCCTCCTCTATATATATATATATATATATTAAAAAAAAATCAAACCTTTAGCATAATACAGTTATGTTTCTCCCATTCGAGTTTTGGCCTAAAGAAATGTATACTTCTATCATCCAAATCTTGCAATTGTATTTTAAAATTAGGAGAGTTCTTAAACTTTTAACATGGATATATAATTTATATACTTCTGCAAGAATATTGGTGGATTGATTCATAACTATAGTTTTGCAAGAATATTGAGTTAAATGTTGAAAAAAAAAAACTATATACATCTGCAACTTTGAATAATATACACATAAAACATTACAAGTGTGATTATTTTACTTGTCAAATCATAAGTTTTGTAGTTTACTGATGACAAACCATGAGGTATAAATTACCTTTGAAGATAAATAGAGAGAGTATTATTTTTTTCTTACGTAAATCTTTTTTTTTTTCAATCATAGCTTACACGACAAGATGTGAACCATTATTCCTGGTTATTAATAGAACAGTCATTACTTGAATGATGGCTTATAATGTATATTTCAACATATAAATAAGAGATTGTTCTACTGATACTTTTCTTGATTAAACATCTATGTGAAGAATTCTCTCACACTTTGCATTAGTTCTATATTTATGCATATCAATAAAATTTAGGAAACAAGTGTCTAGACAATTAAGTGACTATTTATTATCTATTTGGCAAGTTATTTTAAACCATCTACTTCTACTAAATTTTCAGAAATGGACTAGATGCCTAATTAATTGTACTCAAACTGAATATCTGTATGAAGTTTAAATTATTTTTTAATTCTAAGAAATATGTTCCAATGCCAACAAAAGTTTTGCTAATAGGTAGCTTATGAAAATATTAATTTAAGGAATTTGCTCGGAGAAGACCTCGGACCTCTCAGTGTTAAAGAGCTACAACAACTAGAGCGGCAACTTGAAACAGCTTTGTCACAAGCTAGACAAAGGAAGGTATAATCTTATCTCACTTATAATTTCAGTGGTTAATACACATATATTAACTGTGTGATGCTGTTGTAGCAATCTATTCGGATTCGGACCAAAAAAAAAAACCTGTTGGTTATGCCTATAGTCTCTATATATATTTTGCATAGGTTAGTAAATGAACAAAAAAGTATTTTATGGTATGTTGTATAACAATTGTTCTTGTGATGTGAGACCATGTACCACCATATAAATATATGCTGTCGAGTATATTAATAATTATTTTACATCATTTTTAATTTAGGTAATGTAGTCTATGTTATGATTTATCATCATGCTTTAATCTTAATTGGTTCCTTGTCAAAATGGTCTTTAAACTAGATACGGATTAGTAAGGTTGTATTATTGTCAGATTTAATGACCGAGTATACATGCCTACTATCCAAAATAGCAAAAAACCTTCTGATCAAATTTAGCTTTTTCCCCATAGAAATAATAATTGCTCCAGACAATTTTTTATTTTTATTTGCAATCATAAATCTAATGTTCTCCAAGAATTCAAGCCAAATTTGTATGTTTAATGCATCGTAACAATATTGAAACAGACCAAGATTATGATGGATCAAGTTGAAGAACTTCGCCGGAAGGTATGTTGAATCTTTTATTTATTATTTTGCTATTTTTTTAAAAGAACATCCAAAGCTATCTCTGAGTCACTCATTAGGCTAACAACATTAAATATTTGTTAATATTTTGGACTGATATTATGTTATTTCCTTAAAGTAATAGTAAAGAAAGTATGTTATTCTTCCTAATTATTGTTAAGTCAAATTGTGTGAAATGGAGAGTTATGAGAATATATACTTTTCATATTTTTTTTTTATAGGAAGATATATATCTCAAACTATGAGTAGAACTAGGGTGCTCTCGAGTTCACCAAGCCCTTGGTGAACTCAAGTCCAAAACTCATCGGATCAGCTTCAAACGACGAATCCGACCGTTGAAACCCGTCTACCTTACGAGTGGTGCGTCTACATGCAAAAATTTTAAATTTTGAAATTAATTTTGCATAGAGTCAAGTGGTCAAAAAACGTCAAAAAATGAATGCATTAAAATTAATTTATTAACCTTCTAATTTTGACCACTTGACTCTATGCAAAATTAATTTCAAAATTTAAAATTTTTGCATGTAGACGCATCACTCGTAAGGTAGACGGATTTCAAAGGTCGGATTCGTCGTTTGAAGCCGATCCGATGAGTTTTGGACTTGAGTTCACCAAGGGCTTGGTGAACTCGAGAGCACCCTAGTTCTACTCCTCAAACTATATATATTTTCTAGTGTTATAACAGGACCTGTATTGTATTTTGCATTCTAATCTTGTTAATTAGCCTTCTGTGCTTTAATTAATACTTACAGGAGCGTCAGCTTGGCGAGATAAACAAGCAGCTCAAGAGCAGGGTACTTTTACTAGAAACTAAGAATAATTTTTAAAACAAAACAATCATTTTTATAATTATTTTTAGTTCCTAATTTACTTGCTTAAATTATATGTAGCTTGATGCTGAAGGAGCTGGGTCTTTAAGATCCATTCAAGGTACATGGGGACCACCAGATTCCATAGTTACGGCGGATGGTGGTTTCCTAGTTCAAGCTTCTCACTCAAATTCCATGGATTGCGAACCTACACTCCAAATCGGGTAAAACTTGTACTATTTCTTTTCTAAAAATAAATCAAAGCAGCAATCTTTGGAGACAATCAATTACAAACTGGAGACTGATTTTTAATTAAAATGGGTATCATTTCATGCTATCTAATACATTCCACAATGGATAATATCAATCATATATTAGTGACTTCAATGTTCTTATGCTTAATATGCTTTAATCTTGTATGGTTGACAGTAGCTGGTGTACGTAGTTGATATGCTTATAATGTTTTTCTTTTCTTTTGTATTTCTTAGACCAGTTGAATTTTAATTGAGGTTTCATATAAGCATTATACCGAAATCAGTGTCCAAGCATCATAAGTTGTCTCAAATTCTCAATGGTTCTGTAAAATAGAACTATTGAACATGGCACCCAATAACCCATGATGGTCCTGAATGTGTACTCACCCCACAAAAATCTGAATATTTGGAACACTTTTATTTCATATAGAAAATTTGAACCATAATATATATAGTTGAGATTTGAGACCTTTATTGTAAATAGGAAGGCCTAGTTGTGATTTGAGACCTTTATTTTCTATGACTGGAGGGAGAAACCTATGGAATGGCATGCCTTCCTGGAATGTGTTAGGTAGCTATAGTGTTGGTAAATTTAGCCAGAGAATTATTCCCCTAACCTAACTATCTATATGCTAAAAACCTGGATTTGAATTTGGACAACAAATATTCACCTATTTTTTTAGAAGGTTGGGTTGGGTTCTGAATTTCTTTAATTGGCCAAATTTTTTATTTGTAGCATTTCCAAAATTCAAAATTCAAAATTAGCATGTTATTTTTAAAATCTTGAATCTCAGCAGACATGCATACCTAGTTTGTGTGTCATTCATGGGTGGCACGCAGGCATCTTCCGGGAGATGCATAGACATGCTACCTTTTGAATTTTGAATTTTTTAAAATACTACAAATACCAAATTCATGTTCTTTTTTAAGGTTCTTTTTTAAAAAAAAAAAAGTTTACCAGGCTGCAGATACTGGGTGCAGAGACGACACACCTAATTAACTTCCAATTTCTATTAATAAGCATACACTAATAAAAAAAAAATTTGTTGTAATTTTAGGTATCACCAGTTTGTTACTCCTGAGGCTACAATGCCAAGGAACAATGGAGGAGAGAACAACTTCATGCTTGGCTGGGTTCTTTGAGCCTATTAAATCAATACTGCAATTAGGGGTCCTTTGATCCTCTTAAACAAGTATTGAAATTATCATATTATTGACATGTTTTGTGGTTTGTAGTTTATAAGAACCTAGCTTGCTTTTGGTGTGTTTTCAGACTTCTCAGCAGTGTGCAGTTCAATGCTGAACAAATTTATCTTTTGATGCATTATGCTATTGGACTTTGTAAAATATACACAGTGTGTCTATTTTAATTTTCCTGGGAAGGTTTAATAATATCTGGTGATGTCAGACTTTGATTACATCTCTTAATTATTTGTTGACCCAGTAATTCATCTAATGCACTTCATGCACATATATCTGTTTATGATTGAATTAATTTGTTCATTAATTATCCGCTTCAAAATCAACATAGTTTTGATCCATTATTCACTAGAGGGCTTAATTGTGGGGATTCCAAACTGATCTGGTATGTACAGGGAACCCTGGAAAATAAATTAATAAATATAGTATTATGGTCTTGTATAATGCATGTCTGGTGAATTTCTAGTTTCTACTTGTTAAAGGAAGTTAAATACTTGAATTGAACTTGCACCTGTGTATATTGAGAAGATGTAATAGTATTACATACAGAAAGAAAATGTTATCTTTTCTAAGCTAGCAATAAATTTTCCTTTTTATGTGAAAGGTAAATTGAAACAAAAAAGGCAAATTAAGAAACGAGTACAAGGAAGAGAAGCAATTATTGAAAAGAACATGACACGAAGAAAGCAAAATGGAAACAGGAAAAAGCAAGATCACTAATAACCTGTTTACATAGTTCTAAGCATCGTATTCAGCTTATAAGTTAATTAAAACCTAAATTTACTGTATTAGCCTCCATTGAACAGAAATAGTCAGAATGTACAACAAACAAACTTGTTGTACAATTGTTTTGTCAAAATGTGGAATGAGATATATATGGAATAACAGTACTGTCGAATGTAAGTTCATTGAAAAAAGAAGAACAAAATTGTACAACAAACAAAAAATGTCTCCGTTTATTTCTTTTCCAGAAAGGCCTATGTGAGATGTGTGAAAATTTGTCTTCACGTTAGCTATACCTATACACATCATAATATATATCTACCTGCAGTAACTTCATGTGCAATTACTCGCCTTATCTATCTATTGTCTCATTTTATCCAGTTTTACAGTCTACGATCTATAGTTTTTTGGTTGATTCAACTGATATTTAATTTCTGATGCTTACTTTTGTAGAGCAGGACATTGCTTGCCAGCTATCCAATTGTAGTCCTTAGCAAAGTCGGAGACAAAACTAGATTTGAAATTTTATTTCAAACCAGTCTATCATAAAGAGTATGATCAATTAATCAATTGGTTAGATTTAATGAGTAGTGCAGTTTGGGTCTGATGCCCACCAGAAGCAAATTTGGGTCTGATGGGAATTGGAATTGTCCGATGCGCTTTAAGGTTTGTGTGAAAAAGTCTTAGACAGGGCATACACGAATCTTAAAGCACATCAGACGACTCGGATGCCCATCGGACTCAAATTTGCTTCCGATGGGCAATGGATCCATACTTTTCTCTTCGATGAGATGGTTCCATTTGTATTTAAGTATTGATCAGTCATGGATAAAGATTTCTTTTACACAATAGTTTTGGCTTCATGCAGTGTACTAACTATAGAATCAAACAGCTCTGTTAAAACCTTTACCCATAAGTCGTACCAAAGACAGACGGGATAATTCTTAACGAGCAGCTTACATCCATTCACATAAATAAAAAAAATTACATTGAAAAAAAATAAGTATCCATAAAAATTAAAAATAAAAGTCTGCCTCTCATTCAAGTGTGGAAGTAGAAAATGTAGAATGCAAAGGACTGAAAATTTAAATTGCATAATTAATGTGTGGCAGCTGAGATTTAAACTCAAGTCCTCATGATCACAAAGTGAAATTCTAACTATTAACTACAAACACAAATTTAGAATTTTATGAGAGAACTGAACTATATAAAATTTTAAAACAACAATTCAATTAAATTTCAATATATTAATTAAAAAAATTTAAATCATAAAGATGACTAAGCACCAAAAGAAATCCTGAAATAATTTTAAGGGTTAATTTATAACGAGCAGACATCAAAAGAAATACGTATGAGAAAAAAATATATAAATAAAAATTCTCCTCTTATGGCAGCCCTTCAATGAACCTGTGTTAATCTAGGTTAAAGTATAGGCCATAACCCTAACTGCCGAATGATTTAAGAACATGACTTGCAGCTATGAGTTATGCAGTCCTATTTACTTTTTGTTTTTTCTTGTTTAATGGGGAGTGGGTATATGTGGCGGGATTTAATTGGCGTGTCAATTTGATTGACTGCTATATGAGAGAGAGAGAGAGAGAGAGAGAGATGGTGCATGAGGTGCTAGTCTAATTATGCTCAGGATATGACTTGGGAGAGGTCATTGAATTGTACTACTTTCAGCCGAATATCCGGGTTGTATTTCCCTAGAATTATGTACGGACAGAAAAAGCTGGATTGGAGATTTCTTTCTCTAAAAGCCTTGATTTTAGGAAATAGTTTAAGATTTCAGGGTTAATTTAAAAGAGGAGGGTTCAAATGCCTCTATTTTTTGTGTCTCCACCATGCCTCCAATTTTAAAAACTTTAATAACTCAAAATTTAAAACTTAAAAGTCAAAATAAAACCGTTGGATATGATCTACATCATTTTATCTATGTGCTCATAAAAAATTATCACATTTTGATTTTGTTTTTATGTGATTCAATAAGTCAAAAAATCAACGTCTAGAAATTATCCACATTAGTGCGTTTTTTGCAAGCTCTTGATGACAACCAAAACAAAATTGAAATGTCATAATTTTTTACACGTGCATAGATAAAATGATGTAGATCATAACCAACAGTTTTATTTGACTTTTAAGTTTTAAATTTTGAGTTATTAAGTTTTTAAAAATGGAGGCACGATGGAGGCATGAAAAATGGAGGCATTTGAACCCTCCTCAATTTAAAATTATAAGAGGCGGCAAACGGCTGAACGGCCGCAAGGATTTCAGATCCAGTGCAAACGGCGGAACGGCTGTAGAATGAGATCTGAGTCATCCGTTGTAATATTGCACGAATCTCAAAAGCTTCCCCTAGATTCCAAATAAGTACCGAATTAATTTCGGTCCAGCTATGAGTTTGGATCTAGAGTTCTAGACAAATCTGGTCCAGTGTTAGAATTCATGGTATTCTTTAATATTTGTGTAGAATCTGGTCCAACTGTCCGGATTTAAGTTCAAAATTTGAGTTACTTTCTCAGACACGAATTCTCTAAGAGACTAAGGAGATGAATTAAAATATTTGTTAAGGATAATTCGTGGTTAATCAGAGGTGCCATAAAAATTCAAAAGAAAAAATTACTAGAAAAGAAAATGTTAATTGTCAAAAAAAGGGACATCAAGTATCCGTTAAGAAATCACTATTTGAAAAAGTAAGAAGGCGCTGTCGAAGACAGTTATGTTTTGTTGAGATTATTCTGAATTCTGATTTTCCGCAGCTAGCATATTATATATCGTGACATGAGCAAATATATGTCCGCAATGCAGGAGCGGATTCAGGAATTTTTATCAGGAGTGTCAAAAATAGCGAATCGGATTTAAATAGTTAATTGGGTTCAAATTTATTAGCGAATTGATACTAGATAAAAAAATACTCCGACTTATAATTTTCAATGCTCTAAATTCTAATTCTAATTATCAATCAGAATTTAAAGAATTTATTTTAATTGTAATTCAAATTTTAACCCAAATTACAAGTCAGGATTTCAGAGGGGGTCAAAAAAATTTCCAAAGGAGGAAACTCGGTCCGAGCCTATATATTTCTATAAAAATTTAAAATCCAGGGGGAGGGCAGCTACCCCATGTGGGTCCGCCCCTGACAATGCGAGAGTATATGAGGAACATATTAGCACTGTTAAGGTGATAATCTATTTAACTTGTTAATTGTTATGCCTCTTAACTTGTATTTTTTTTTAATTATCTACCCTATATATAATTCCATTAATGATAAGGCTTTAAAATGATACCCTTAGTTAGTTATCCGTCTTATATTTCTATTAATTACCCACCCTCCAGACAAATAGAGAAATTACATTTTTGTCGTGAATTTTAGTAATATTGTGCAATTTATATCTGTATTATCATGGAAATAACAAACATTTTCTTTACTTGCGAAAAATATTAACATATTAATATTTCTATTATAAATTATTGTAACTATATTTAAATAACAAATTATAGATTTCATCAAATTATATCAAATTTTAAATTGATTACTATTTAGTATTTACTAATTAAAGAACACAACCTACGAATAACATAAGACGTAAACCCTAGACCTAGATGCAATTGAATTGTCCAGACATGCATAATTTCATGCTCTCGGAAAGCGACAGTGACCGTTCACGTGTCTCAATTATTCTTGAAGGCAACGCAACCCAAAGACCCCAAATGACAGCCCAATATGCTCTATAATATTATGAAACAGCTCATTCGGCCCAATATATCTTTCTGAGGCCCAAACAAAGAATCAGCCCTGTTCAATGAATTGATCTTGCTGATATATACAGAGGCGGAGCCACGTTGGGCCAATGAGTAGCTAGCAGTGATCTATAGTAATTGGACTTTTGGCGTACCCCTGCATCCATAAGTTCATCTCCAACTTTATTTTGTCTTTTTTTTTTTTGGGAAAATTTCCGGTGTACCCATTTAAATTTTTGAAATAGCCAATATCCCCATCAAATCACTCTAATATCCAATATCCCTATCACAAATTAATTTTCTTTCTTCTATCCCCTTTTAATAATTTAATCTTCTATTTAATTATTTAAAGAATCTAAATGACCTATATGCCCCTTATTATTAAACAGAGAAATCCAGTACTATTTTTTTCTTCAAAAATCCTTCTTTATACGCTAGAGAGAAATCTCTTCCTAAATCGCCAGAAGTGATCTCCGTGCGGCCGTGCCGCCCATCCTCCGCCGCCCCTCTCATCTCGCGCACCGAAACCATCTCACTCCCTGATGCTGCTATATCCTCTCGCGCACACAAAATAGATCTTCCGACACAGTGCCACCTTGCCGGCGGACCTCTCGCACTCGGACCACCTCACACTCACCTGGGCTCGAATTAATTTATTTAATACGCCACATCATGCCACGACGACACTGGTAGGCACATAGGTACACTGATTGGCATATGCAAATCCGATTGCTCAACGGTTTTCATGACAAAGGTATAATTGTTCAATTTTCTCAATCTCTTTATCTATGTTGATTGATGAATAATAACGACTTGGAAATTTTCCTTTCGGTGAAAAAAAATGTTGATACTTTGTTAAAACCTCTGAATTTTTGAGTTATTTGCTTCAACATCCTCTACAACCTACCGTAACAGCATGCTTTCCTGATCTATTGAATCAGGTCTGAGTTATGTTTTACATGTGTACCTATGTACCTGTGTGCATGATTGGCATATACCCCAATTTGTCTGATTTTTAGTTATTTCAATTGAAGATCATAATCTTTCTTTCATGATATCATTAAAAGAAATGAGCATAATTTTTGTTGTAATTAACACATTAAGATGTTTTCTACCCTACTAAATAGCACTTGTTCCCTCGTGCCTGCCTAGAAGTTTACCTCCATATGAGAAGGCACAACTCCCGACATGGTGAATATATAGGTAGTTTCTCATCTTCCAACCTACTAGTTGAGGCATGTTGTAGTAACATTAGTTTGTCTTGTGAGATGGATCTTTAGCTCAAACATTTGGATAGAGTCCCTGAATCTTCAGCGGGGTGATGGTTCGAATCCATCAAGATCCTCAATAACCAGTAGTGGATTTTTGTAACCAGTACTTGGTGCCTGTAGAAGAAACTTGTAACCAGTACCATTAATGTTTATTTGATGTTTGTTGGAAAAGATCCTTTGTTGTTAGTTCTGAAAGCATAGAAAGATTTAATATCTAATTCAAAACTAACAAAGCAATGGGCCTATTCTAAAGAATAATTTTATTACATTTTCTGGTAACCAGTACCGATAGCTTGTGAATTGGATTGCTAACTGGTACCAGAACCTAATACATAAGTTTTAAATGTTGATACAGGTATTAAGGACTGGTATTTGGAGATAACTTTAAAAAAAAATAAGATTTGCAAAGACTCAAATGTCAGGTCAAAATAAGAAAATTGCAATTGAACTCTTTATTCTTTTTATTATCATCCAAACTGAAAATAATAGGATGTTATATAAAATCAGAGATTCATGTCTATCTCTGGACATCCAGCATGAAAGAAGCATCCTCATTTCATAAAAGTGAAAATACAAGTACAAGACTAAAGAGGAACTATTAAAGTCTATATGCATAATGATTGTTTTAGAAGCAATATGCTTTCAGTTTTGTTTAGATGCAGAAATCTACAAATGACACCTGAATTATACAGATTTCAGTTCAAAGCTTATTTCACCATGCTTATTAAACATAAATAATTCATCAAATGTGCAAGACTTATACTTCTTTAATCAAGCTTAATATAAAATGGAAAGAAAACAGGAAAAGACTGAGACTAATATGTCTAGTTACTTGCTTATACAATTAGCTGAACACATGAAACAAGGTTACAAAAGAATTGTATAACGCACATCAATAATGCAGTTTGTGTGACGGGCAAAAAAAAGTTGGTAATATACTAATATTATATTCTTATAGAACAGTTTGACTGGTGTTAGCTTATTTTTCAATAATGCAGTCAACACACTTCATACTTGCTATACTGGCATATTGGTAATGTAATTTACTTCCTAAAATTTCATGCATCAGATAAAATCTGGATTTCTCACTGCATACGTAGCTTTATATTCAAAGTTATATTTTTTTCTAAATTTTTATCCATTGTGTTTAAAGTACATTTCCAAGGGTAAAATTTCATAATTCAAATTATGTATTATTAAGGATCTTGATGGATTCGAACCATCACCCCCTGAAGATTCAGGAACTCTGGCCAAGTGTTTGAGCTAAAGATCCATTTCACACGAAATTTTCCCGCACAAGTTTTGGCCACACGTGTTATTTTGGGACACAAATTTCATCAAACCTTATTCTTAATATGTGTTGTAAACTTGTAATTACATTTATGGGGAATTATGTGCTCAGATCATCACAACCTTTTGTGTGCTGAGGTGGTCCGAGTGAGAGAGGTTCGCCAGCAGGAAAGCGTCTGGACGCACTGCAGTGTGCTTCAGTTCATTCAATTGCCTTGCTGTTAAAGGTGGTTTCATTTTGGGCCAAGATCGGTACCGTTCAGTCAGTACCAGAAACAAAATGCATGGTTCTGAACGTACCGGTTTGTTGTGGATGCCGAGTTGAGCCCAATTAATTACTTCAAACAATTCCTTCAGATTTGATACCCTTCTACGTGATACAAATAGTTATAAACTTGATCAAATAAATTCATGAAATTTATGGTTATATGATATTTTGATGGTTTCTGGGGCAGAAATTGATGGTTTGGGAAATCAAATGGGAATATGTGGAATCATTTTGATAGTATTATTCATGGAGTCTGAATAAAGTTCCGTGCCTTCTACAACAAATGAAATGACAGTGAGGAGGTGACCCAAAAGAGAAGCGGCAGGCTCGAAACAGTTTGTTGGTGCGATGTATCTCCAGTATTCTCCTAGATTTTGTGTCGGGTAAGGGTGAACGAGATGAGGGGGGTCGGTGGAGGAGGGACGGCATGGAGATCTCTTCCGGCGATTTGTGATTGAGGGGGTGGGTGAGATCGCTGGTCTCAGACTCTCAGTACGAAGAAGAACAAAAAAACTTGAAAAGGACTGGACACTCTGTTTAAAAACAAGGGGTATAATGGTCATTTAAAATTTTAAAAATTAAATAGAAAATTAAATTATTAATAGGGGATGGAAGAAAGAAAATTAATTTTTGATGGGGATATTGGATATTATGATGATTTGATGGGGATATTGGCTATTTCAAAAATTTACATGGGTACACCGGAAATTTTCCCTTTTTTTTTTTTTTTGAAATTTTTGGCAGCAGCTGCCAAGTGCAACTTTATTTTCTGTCGGAAATATTCTCGTGACATGCTAGCGAAACAATTTTGAATTCTCCATCGCTAATTCTTTCAATGAAAATGAAATCGCCAATCTCAATTAACAACAAAATACCTTCTCCCGTTCTCCGTTTGGGCGCCATAAAATGTTAGAATTCATTTACAGCAAAAAATGATGCCAAATTGTCAAATTGGCCAAAGCTAATCTATATTATAGCCGCCATAATTCTATTCTCAAAATCATTCTATAATTGCTAAGGTTTTCAATTAAAAAAAATAAAAATAACATTCTAGAATTTGAGTGGGTATTATGACATCTGGGTAGATTGGTTTGTTTTGGTATCAGTTCTATCAGAAACATGTCTTAAAACTGTATTTTGCCTCATTTAAGTTTCAATTACGTCCAAATCATGTCTCCAACCATCAAATTATTTTTGTTGCATAATTAACTTCTAATTATATATGTATTAGCATTAATTCAATTAGCACATTTTTAGTAGTTAATTTTGTATTTCCTTTAATTAAATTTTACCACCCCTGATCAAAATCCTGACTACGCTTTATAATTCCCAATCAAAACGATTTATCCGTTTATAATACTATATCAAGCAAGGCCTAAGCTTACATCTTTGTAAAGATTTCTGTCGTGTTATAACTCGCAAGATATGTAAACTGAAAGACCTTTGAATTAAGGGAAAATTGATTATTTGCCACTTCAAAACCTTGAAATTGTAAAAATGCCATCCCGAAATTTGAAATTGTAAAAATGCCATTCCAAACTTCATTAATTTGTAATTTTGCCACTCCAAATAATTAATGACTAAAATACCCTCCTTTCTTCTCCTCTTCTTCTTCTCCTGCCATGGCGAAATTGGTGCGAATTCGGAATGCAGGGGGGTCAGTATTTTTGTGCTTTGAGATTCGTGCAGAAAGGATTTGACCAGTCCGGATTTACCACAGATCAATTCAAAATTTGAGATATAGTAAAAAATGCATGTTACAAAAATTCTAGTTGTATATATTTGCAGATATAGTCCGGATTTAACATTTTTTGAAAATCAAATTGATTATTTTTGTGATTTCTCAGTACCGTCAAATCCCTCTTTTTTAATTCATTCATTCAGATCAATTCGCCATGGCAGGAGAAGAAGAGGAGGAGAAGAAGGGAGGGTATTTTAGTCATTAATTATTTGGAGTGGCAAAATTACAAATTAATGAAGTTTGGAATGACATTTTTACAATTTCAAATTTCAGGATGGCATTTTACAATTTCAAGGTTTTGGAGTAGCAATAATCAATTTTCCCTTGAATTAATGGTATGCGCAGCAGCTTGACAGTAGGTGCATCCGATGTATATATACTCGTATAGAATTGGTCTTATGCATGTTTAGGTGCTGTTGGCGAGTAATGGACCCTTTCTTGCCCCAAAAAAGTAAATCGGAGTCGGACCCAGTCCTACAACAGCTTGCAATTAATGAATGAATGTGCAACACCAGTAATCACCGTTCCATCATTAGGGATTAATAATTTGTGGACATGATTGACAAATTTTTATCGTTTAACACATAATTGAATTGGTTTGGACCCCATGTTTTTGGCTTTCATTGGACAAACTGGCACCAAAATGGTACGTTTGGACCCCATGTGTTTCGGCTTTTCATTGGACAAACTGGCACCAAAATGGTACGTTTGGACCCCATGTTTTTCGTACTTCTCTATATCTATTGCTCGTATTTCCGACATTTTTATTATTATCCAAATTTAATTATTAATTAATACTTATATCCCGGTTTACCGGATTTTCCCAAAAATGTCCAAACCGGTCACAAAATGACCGGTTTTTTCTCTCCAGAAGCCGGCCATAAAATGGCCGGTTTTCTATTTTTTTTTACCCATAATTAACTCTATAAGTACTCTTTTTTTCTCTCTCCTCCACACAACTCACTCATCTCTCAACCGAATTTTCGCTCTTCTTTAAGGTAATTTTTTTTATTTAATTTAATTTAGGATTTATAGTTTAGGGTTTAGGGTAATTTGTTGTAATTTAGGTAATTAGCATAGTTGACCACATTTTAGGATATTTTGGCATTTTTAACATAATTAAGCAAATTAAGCATAATTAGCCGAAGTTAGCATAATTAGGATAATTAGATCACTTGAGCATATTTACCGAAATTAGGCTATTGTAACATAATTTAGCATATTTTACCGAAATTAGGTTATTTTAGGCGCAATTGGACAATTTTAGCATATTTTAGTATAATTAAGACTATTTTGGCCCTTTTTAGCATATTTTACCGAAATTAGGTTATTGTAGCCTATTGTAGCATATTTTAGGCTATTGCAATTGACCTATTTTACAGAATTAAGCCTATTTTGGTCATTTTTAGCATATTTTATCAAATTAGAATATTTGTAGCATATTGTAGCATAATTTAGGTTATTTTAACCACAATCGGCCTATTTTAGCATGTGTAAGCAGTATTAAGTCTATTTTGACCCTTTGTAGTATATTTTACCGAAATTAGGATATTGAAGCCTATTTGTAGCATGTTTTAGGTTATTTTAACTGCAATTGGCATATTTTAGCATGTTTAAGCAGAATGAAGCCTATGTTGGCCCTTTGTAACATATTTTACCGTAATTAGGGTATTGTAGCCTATTGTAGCATGTTTTAGGTTAAAAAATATTTTAACCGCAATTGGCCTATTTTAGCATGTTTAAGCAGAATTAAGTCTATTTTTGCATGTTTTAACCGCAATTGGTCTATTTTAGGTTATTTTTGACATAGGATGCGTAGAGCACGGTCTACTGCTCGTCCAGAAGTTAACGAGCCAATCAGTACTAGCAGCACCGAGCATATCAGTCCTCTCCTGTGGATGCCCCACGACGATCACCGAGTCTCACTGGCTTCTCGTGAGGTACGTACATTTTTTTAGGTTTTCTTTAAATTTTGTTATGGTAACAACATGTGGACTACTTTTTGAACACAGGACACGTTTCGTTTAGATGTGAAGTTGCGGTGCATTCACATGCAGTACTACGAGGTGATGGACCACTACCTCATCAACCTGGGTCTCTATCAGGTTGTGGATATCTTGCGAACAGAGAGAAACATCATCAATGCATCTCTTATCGCAGGACTGGTGGAGCGATGGCATCCCGAGACGTACACGTTTCACATGCCATTCGGAGAGATGACAGTGACACTCCAGGATATGAGTGCCCTTTGGGGTTGACTATCCGTGGCACACCTGTTGGCGGCGTATCTGACAACCGGAGATTTGCTGCTGATATCGGCCAGTTGTTGGGAGCTGATCCTCTCTCTCTCATTGGAGATCGTGGGCCGTCCAAATTCTCTGAGGATGACGAAGTTACGAGGGCACTTCAGCGCGGGTCTGATGGCAAATTCCACTGATGAGGAGATTCAGAGGTAAAAACTATAAATTGTTTCAATTACGTTTACTATAAATTGTTTCTATTACATTTACTATAAATTGTTTATATTACTTTTACTATAAATTGTTTCTATTAGATGTTTTATATGTTTTGTATTGTGATATACACGGGGCTACGTGATGGACATTTTTGGTGTTGTCATGTTTCCTGATTCCAGCGGTGATAGGATGCCGATGATGTATCTCCCACTGCTGGCAGACCTTGAGCAGCTGTCGCCGTACAACTGGGGTGGGGCTGTCCTAGCCCATATGTACGCCCACCTGTGCCGTGGTTGTGAGGTAAGTCTCTAACTCTTTTCTTACTTAATTATTTAATCAATCAATCCAAATACCCTGACGGCTAAAATTCTTGAAAATGCAGAATGAGGCTGGTCGTGGTCACGACTACCGGTTACCGGTGGGCCGGCCTACCCAGAATGAGGCTCCTACATGGGGAGTTCCCGATACTTGGAGATGCCCGGCAAACGGGAAGAAGTGGCACGGTTTCCACCACTACATAGATCGGACCCACGGTAGTACCATTGGGATCAGGCCAGTCTGTTCAGAGCTGCAGAGTTTGGCTGCCGATCTTGTTGAGTAGACACCGTATGAGCAGTTGTACGAGGAAGAGCTATTACCGGGAGTTGTCTGCAGGAGCGGGAGATGTTGTACTACAGAGGTCCACTCGTACACTTCTGGATAGTGGAGCACCACTACCCAGATCGGGTACTCCGTCAGCTTGGACATGCACCGTTGATTTCCACAGATCCATCTTTACCGAGGTCCACCATTAGAGACCTGCACAAGTAAGTCGTATCATATTATCAACTACCTCATATTACTTGATAGCTTTGTATTGCAACTAACGTGTTCCTTACAGGATGAGCCACAAAGGAAGAACGGACTGGGACTGGAGCAACCATTTGCAAGAGTACTACAGTAAGGCGGAAGATCCCCAGTATCTGGACTTCTGTCATGAGTCAGATGCGTTCTTTCAGACCCAGGGACATCTCCTATTGAGGTACGAGAATTTGTACATGCAGGTCTGCATGGCCACTGTCTATCTGCAGGGCGATTACGGAGCTCATCTCCGCGACAGGGTTAAACTGATGATGGTTACCATCCCAACGGCATCAAATGGGCTCGCCAAGTAATGCACCTAAAACTACATAGTTTTTTCCTAACTGAATAGTCATCAAGGTTTGATCTGACAAAATAATTTCTTTTCAGCTTTTGTCCTCGATCAAGGAGTGCGGGCATGGGATCGCCTTGATGGGAAAGAAGAACTCGAGACATCTTGGGTACCGCACTCTCAAGAAAAATGCAAATTATATTGAGGATGATGGGCACGGTGGGAAGCTCATCACGATGTTGCGAGACGCCGGAGAGAACATCAACTGGCGTGAGATAGATCCGACCGAGCCCGACCAGAGCCCGGTTAGGATGTCTGAGATGCCACATTCCCCCGATGAGCATCCAGAGTGGGACTACCATCGTTGGGTATTGTCCAACGCTGGGTGGTCGGCATTCTACGACGAACATGGACGTCCGGTTCAAACTCAGGTATGTCATACTTCAGTAGCTGTCAGGTTTGTACAAATTTATTCATTCAGATCAAATTTATAAAATTATGTGTATGATTGCAGGCTCCGGCCGAGATGCCGCCACAACCACCGCCTCAGGAGCCCTTTACTACGGATGTCGAGTCCCTCTCGTGCAGTCTCGATGAGATCGGGGTATATAAGGAGGGTTTTATGTCGGCACCGCCAGTACCCCGATATGGGGCCAAGATGCCACATGATAGAGAGGCTAGTGGTAGCGGGTCTCATACTTAGCCTGACTTTGGGACTGGGCTCGCTGCATCCATCTTTGGTACACCCCCGTCAGTCTCAACAGTCTCTAGGGGTGATTACATATGGGATACCACCGAGCGGAGACGCAGCTACGCTGATGCTGGTGTGGAGACCCCAAGAGATAGAACCTGGTCGCGCGAGCGCCAGGCGGAAGCCGGAGTACCGCCTGAGCGATGGTCCCCCTCTCTATTTTAGTAGTATCGTGGCCAGTTTTGTACTATTTATATTTGTTATATTTGGATTATCCTATATTTCGGTTCTTTTGTATGTGTGCTTTTATGGTACTATTTTTATATTTTTCAGATAAAATAAATTATCATGATAATGCTAAACAGAAAATATTACAACAATAACAATAATAGTACAACATAAAATATAAACAGAAAATATTAAAAAAATTGAATAAGTGCTTTAAACAACAGAATAAGTACTTTAAAAATTAAAGACACACCAATTGGCGCATCTCAAAATAAATTGAGTCGGTGTGAGTGAAACAAGTACCCAGAAAAATAGTCAAGAAAATAATATTACAATACAATGACAAAATAAAATTACACTACATAATCACAAAGCAGATTATATACAAGAAAAATAATTTGAGTGTAATATATATATATATATATATATATATATATATAGAGTACGGCTAACGCGCTTCCTCTAGTATATCAACAATATGCTTTTGGCCTCTAAAATATATTAAATAGGCTTCAAATGATAAATTAAACCGTTCAAAACCAATCTCCTTATCGAGAGCTTCGTTTCCATATAAAAAAAATTTAATTTTCAAATTTATTTACTATCAAGTCAAGCAGTAAAAAAAATGAGCAAAATAGAGCATGAAAATGCACACAAAATCCTTCATATTTTGACCGCTTGACTTGATGGTAATAAATTCGAAAATTAAAATTTTTATATGGAAACGAAGCTCTAATTAAGGACATTGGTTTGAACGGTTTGGATTTGTCGTTTGAAGCCGATTCAATAGATTTTGAAGACCGGAAGCATATTGTTAATATACTAGAGGAAGCGCATTAGCCGTACTCTATATTAATATATATATATATATATATATATATATATATATATATATATATATATATATATATATATATATATATAGAGAGAGAGAGAGAGAGAGAGAGAGAGAGATGGGCCATTCAGCCTAGGCAGCCACTGCCGGGTTTTTCAAAAAAAAGAGAGAGATGGGCCATTGTGCTTTGCAAAGTAAAACACCCTCTTTAATTCGAGTCATATTTTCATTTTGAAATCCAAACAACCGATCCGAACCGTTCAACATGTTCTAAATATTGAAACTTGGAGACTAAATTTTACATTTTTTGGAATTTTTTTATTATTTATTAAGCCACTTTGAAAATCGCTGATCCACTGTGAATAGTAAAAATTTCTAGACCACCGAATCAACAAATTTCAAAGTGGCTTCATAAATAGTAAAAAAAATTACAAAAAATGTAAAATTTAGTCTCCAAGCACATTTCAATATTTAGAACATGTTGAACAGTTCGGATCGGTTGTTTGAATTTTCAAAATAAAAATATGACCCGAAGTAAGGAGGGTGTTTTACTTTGCAAAGCACAATAGCCCATCTCTCTCTCTCTCTCTCTCTCTCTCTATATATATATATATATATATATGAGGAAACCGGTCATTTTATGGCTGGCTTATGGCAAGAGGAAACCGGCCATTTTGAGACCGGTTTGGATATTTTTGCAAAAACCCGGTAAACCGGGATATAATTATTAATTTGTAATTAACTTTGGATATTAATAAAAATGTCGGTCGTATTTAATTCCAAGTGCTACAATAATGTAAGTCAATACTGAAACTGTTTCAGGTACATAATGATATTCTCGTTCACTATTAGATTATTTTAATAGTGTTGCAATATAATTGTGTTGTGGTATATCAAATTAAATTAACTATATATATATTAGGCAATGTGGGATAGAGTTGAAATAATTGTGACGATCGATGTGTTATCATTATCGGATCCTCACTATTTCTATTTAGAAAATGATTTTTTTCCCCTAATTCTTCAATCAATGCTTGATTTCTATATATGTCGTCCTTAAATTCTAATTTTTCACGAGCACGTAAAGAGAATTTGAAATTTGTATGGAGTAGATACTTAAAACAAAGATAGGACGTTGTTAGTTGCTGATAATATATATATATATATATATATATATATATATATATATATATATATATATATATATATATATATATATATATATATATATAGTACGCGTTCATTGATGAACAAGCTAGAACAAATTATTAATTTCAAAACAGTTAACACGTCTCTTTTTTATTCAAAAGATAACCAGATGAAAACGATGTTAATTATATCCTGCAACCTGTCCCTTCCAAGAATAACCTCTTTTATGAATTTAATTATAGAAGAAGCAATGCTTATTGTATACTTTTGGGTAAACACAATGCATCCATAAACTTTTGCCTCTGTCCATGTCTATCCGTAATTGGGAAGCAAATAAAAGATGTGAATGATTAAAATGGTACCACAGATTAATGGTTATATACAGTGTTCTAAATAGCTAGCTATTGCAGCGCTATAGCTACGCTATAGCTTTTTCGGACTATAAAAGCTAAGCTATGAGATAAATGTGCGCTAATTCAGCTACGACCGCTATAGCTGTAATAGCTGACCGCTATTACCGCTACGCGTTATTGCTACCGCTATGCTACATGAGTTTTTTTTTGCGATTTACATGGACTTTTGTTCTTATTTATGATGCTACATGGTTTGTTATGAAAATGATTCTAAACCGAACTATGTGCTTCTGTTCCTATTTGTGATTTAGTCTCTCATTCTATATTGGAAAATATTCAAATATTAATTCTTTCTTTGGCTTGTTATTCATCTAGTATTAACTTGTAAAATTATTATCGTTCGTTTCAATTGAAAGCTAATTTCGATTATTATAATATATAAAATGTTCAAATAAGTATATTTACTTCACTTCACTTGTAAAATTAATTGCTCTTCGTCTATTATAATCCGTAATACTATGAAGTATGAACTATTAAATAATATTACCTTGTAGATTCTTTTTTTCTTCTTATTTACATGATTGAAAAAAGTATAGACTTAGATTAGTTGTTATTTTATTGTTACCCCAATTCTTCAATATTAATCATGTTGATAAGTAGTAGAAATATAGAATATAAATTTTGAAATGAAAAAAACGCTATGTATGATAGCTTCCGCTATAGCTACGCTATTCGCAATAGCTTTTTGTTTTGTTTCCCCGCTATGCCGCTATAATCGCTATTTAGAACCTTGCTAAGATTATGTGATTTCGGGCCACACCGCCTGGCCACATATGATCCCACAACAATGACTCTTAGCTCTTTTAAATCTCATGTATTTAAAAATGCATGTCTAATAACTAACTTTCATGAACTCACTCACCTCTTAAATGTTCCCAAAAAAAAATTTCACGCGTATTGAAATGCATATTTGTGTATATTGTGCTCATGAATACTTGTCTATTTTACTCAAGACATAATGTTGACAGCTACCACAAAATTCTTAGAGCATTTAACAGTTATCTTAATCTTTTAAACTCATTTTCCAAATCTCTTAAAATGTATACTTGACTATTACTCAATATATGCTTCCGTATTATACCAATACATACATGCGTCAATTCATACTTATTTAGTTTTTTTTAATAATTGACCAAAAATAATTATGAAATATTTTCAAAATGAAAAACTGAGAACTACATATAATATTTCTTAAACCCTAAAGATGTATTGCGCGCGGTGTTAGAATACAAATTTCTTCAGGACATGGTAACTAGTTGCAGTATTAATGGACAAACAGGAAAGGTAACATTCTAGAAAATTAATTGCTTTTATTTGAAATAAAAAGTATAGAATTTAATTAGTATAGAATTGATTCATGGCACAGGTACGTTATATATATCACGAAGCCTAATTCTGAAGATTAAAGAATTTAATTAATAGTTCAAGTGATAAATTATTAGACTGTCATTTAAGAAATTTTAGAGACAAATTTTAATGAGATGGGCTATCATGCTTTGAGAAGTAAAGAGGGTGTTTTACTTGCCGCTTATAACATCATTTTTAAAGTTTAAATAGTCGATTTAAACCTTCCAACATGATCTTCATATTAAAATGTGCTTGGAGACTAAATTTTATATTTTTTGAAATCTTCTTACTATTTTTGTAGAATTTTTGAAAATCACAGTTTTTCATTAAATAAAAAATAATAATTTTTTTTGAAAAACAATGATTTTCAAAAATTCTAAAAAATAGTAAAAATATTCCAAAAAAATGTAAAATTTGGTCTCCAAGCACATTTCAATATGAAGATTATGTTGAGAAGTTCGGATCGACTATTTAAACTTTGAAAATAAAAATATGAGCGGAAAGTAAAACACCATCTTTATTTTCCAAAATATCGTAGCCTAACTCAATTTTAATAGACATTATATGACGAGGAACTTTTAAGTCTTTCTCCAGCACTCGAAAGTTTAATAAAAGTGTTTGAACAAATTTGAAACAAGAACAATTAATGGATTCATAAGTTATTTTAAATTGCTAGATTTATAGGTTTGTATATCTTTTATCAATTATCATTGTCAGGGAAGAATCCTGTCTCTATCAGCGCCCACAGCCTTAAATTTTATGATTTAGATTTTTGGACACCTTTAATTTATTTTAGGACAGCTCCACTGTACGAACTCATTAAACTCTGATTGTCAGCCGACATTTTTATTAATATCCAAAGTTAATTACAAATTAATAAATATACTCCGAACCCCTGGTTTTTCGAAAAATGCCCAAACCGGCCAGAATCTGGCCGGTTTCTTCCCTTTTTTTTTTTTTTTTTGAGAGAGACACTATGAAGAGCAAGATAATGAAATCTAACACTGAAAATTCGAATTTTTTTTTAAATTATTTGTTAGATTACTTCTTTTGATTTATAATTAGCATATTTATACTAAAATACACTAGATTACTTGAAATTATGTTGAATTACACTATATTACATTAAATTACGCTAAATTATGTTAAATTATGTTGAATTACGCTAAATTACACTAATTTCGCTAATTATAATGAAATACGGTAAATTACGCTAAATTAGGCCGATTTTGTGCCATCTTTCATAAATCATAAAAAATAGTAAAAAAATTCCAAAAATAGTAAAAATTAGTATTCTACAAGTTCATTATATAACTAATTTACTGAGCTACTTAGATTGAATAATAGAAATGAAAAATCTTAATCAAAAAATTCAACTCAAGTTTTGAAGCTATTCTCTTTGTTTTTTGGCAATTCTTAATTTTGAAATCTGGCATCAATATTGCCAACATTAACGCATGTGTATTTTCGCAAGCTTTTCTAAAAGTGATCATTCGCTGAAATCAGACACTCGAGCGCCGTTTTATGGCCATTTGAAGTTTCGTCGTCGTTTTTCACCATCTCAGTAAAGATATCATCCATATTCATATGTAATTTACTGGAATTTACCGTACTTTAGCGTAATTTAACATAATTTAGTTTAATTTAATGTAATAGTGTAATTCAACATAATTTCAAGTAATTTAGTGTATTTTAGTATAAATATGCTAATTATACATCAAAAGAAGTAATCTAACAAATAATTTAAACAAAAAATTTGAATTTTTCTTGTTAGATTTCATTATCTTGCTTTTCATAGTGTCTCTTAAAAAAAAAAAAAAAGAGTAGAAACCGGCCAGAACTCAGAAATTCTGAGTATATTTATTAATTTGTAATTAACTTTGGATATTAATAAAAAATGTCGGGATTGTCAGTCTCCATAAACATATCTTTACAAACAAACTTCATAAAAAAAAAAACATTGTACAATAAAGAAAAAAAAAAGACTCATCCTGACCTTCTAACTTGTTTAATAAGCTCATCTATTTATCAAGAAAAATGTCATGAAAATATTCTCAGTAACATACTGATTCCCTTGTGTTTTCGAGGTAATAGCTGCGCTCGACATAACGGACATATCGCTTGGCCGACATCAATCCATTGATCGATACATTCTCTATGGAATGCATGAACACAATTTCCCAGCACTCTGACCTGATCAGATTGCTCCAAATTCTCCAAGCATACAATGCATAAATGTTTTGCCTCGCTCTGACATTTCCTTCGATCGTGCAATTTATGACTGATGCTCGTGAATTCGGTCACTGGTAGCTGTTCTTTAATTGTCGAGGGCAGCGGCAGAGGTTCCCGAACCGAAGCGTGGAGTCCATGACCTGATCTGTTGTTATTTCGACCAGGTAGAAAACAGAGGAAGAGATAAGATACGACAACCAAAATGGCAACTCTTATTTTGTTCAAGAATTTGACGAGGAGAAACAGAGGCCTCGGCACCGCAACACAGTAAGACACCAAAGGGATGCCCATGAGAGGAAAAAGATAATTATTGATTGAATCTTTAGTGAAAAGAAAAGATAAGAACAAAATCAGAAGTGATCTTGCCTTCTCAGTTTGTATTATGACAAAGTAGGGGCTTTATAAATGACAGATAAGGTGTTTGTTGGGCAAGGATACAAGAAGAAATCGAGAAGCATGTGCTATAAGCAAACGGTCTCTTTCTCACACGATAGTGCCCGGGGGGTAAAGTTTTTAACAGAGCAGTTTTTGCTTCATGCAGAGCACGAACTATACAATTAAAACAGCGCTGCATATTGTTCGTGCTCTGCATTAAGCCAGAACTACTCTGTTAAAATCTTTACCCGTGCCAGTGAATGTAGTCGGTGAGAGGCATGGGTCAAAAGAACATGCGGAAAAATTGCAAGTGCAAGCAATCACAAGTTGAGTGACTGAGTGAAAAATTCAAATGGAACACGGAGATGGGTGACGTGGCATGTTATACACGTGTATATGGCGATAGATAAGACTAAAGATTCTTATATGATTCTAATCGTGTTTGTCGACATGTCTACTTTAATTGCAGGATCCTATCTGTCAAGAAGCTATCAATGTCTTATCTGTTAATGAAAATTTTATCCGAATAACAAAATTGAAATTTCTCAATCTTCGTGCTATATATACATGTGGATGTGATCAATGGAATGAGTCAATGAGGTTTCCCGATGGACAACATATCAAATTTAATTTGATGTTCGACGGAATTGTTCGATCTACATCAAAATTTGATTGACAACTTTAGAATTCATGCAAGTTAAATACCCACAAATCATAATGCAAATCAAGCAGTTCTTATCGAAGAAGCATCAAACCGCCCCCTAGCACCAGGACAAGAGCAGAGAAAGTTTCTCATAAATAAAAAATTATAGAAATATAATACTATCAGATCAAGACCTAATTATATAGACCCTGCACTAAATTCAATCCGTTAAGAGGAGACTATAGTACTATGCATAATGCATATTAGTCCGTGCTATGGATCAAGATTATCAGTTTTTATAAATTCAAACAGTCGAAAATCACTATTTTTGAAAGGTCTCCTTAGAAAAATATATTTGCAACTAAATTTTATATATGTGTGTGTGTGTGTGTGTCTCTCTCTCTCTCTATATATATATAATGAGGAGGGATCCGATAACAACACTTTTGAATTACCACAAAGTTACCACAACTATTTTTTTCATTTTCAAAGTCCAAATCGTCAATCCAAACCATTCAACATGATCTACACAATAAAATGTTCTTGCAGATCAAATTTTACATTTTTTTGATTTTTTTTTACTATTTATTAAGTATTTTACAAAAACTAGTCAAATTCAGACCATTGAATATATATATATATATATATATATATATATATATATATATATATATAGTTGGGCAGTTGGACTATGGTGCATTGCAATGTATATGTTCTCTTGTACATTGGACTATAAATTGTTGGTTTTGATTTCCAAACAACCGATCCAAACCGTTCAGTTTGATATCCATATTAAAATGTGCTTGGAGATCAAATTTTACATTTTTTGAAAATTGTTTGCTATTTTATAAAAATTTTGAAAATCATTGTTTTTATGGTCCAAAAATTTCTGAAAAATGATTTTCAAAAATTCTAAAAAATAGTAAATTTTTCTCAAAAAATATAATTTGGTCTCATAACACATTTTAATATGGAGAACATGTTGAGCCCTTTAGATCGATTATTTGAACTTCGAATCCAACAGCTTACAGTCTTGTACATTGGATTGTAAACACTCGCTTTACTTCGCGAAGTACCGTAGCCCAACTCTCTCTATATATGTGTGTGTATACTATATTTTAAATAGGTAGAAATACTATTGAATGGTCCAAAATTATTAGATCAAGTGTTCTTTTACCTATTTAAAAAATAGTTAATTTTTTTTAAAATATAAATTTAATCTACAAATATATTTTTATATGAAAAATATATTAAACGGTTCAGATTAACTGTGTTTCAATTTTAAAAATAAAGATATTAATCTATAACATTATAACATGAACCAATATACGCAAGCATCCGTTATTGAACATAGCCTCAATCATCCGTTAATTAAGCACTGAAATCCGTTCATTGAATGACCGAAGCATTCGGAACCAATTCATTATTTTGTGGTACCAGGAATAAATCCCATGGTGGGTATAACTGTGAAGTGTTGGCCCTCTTAAGGTTGACATTCAACTGCCTCCTTTTAAGGAGGTCAATTTGGGTCCGATGCCCAACGGACTCAAAGTGAGTTCAATGGGTTCGATGACCATCCGATCTGCTTTAAGATTCGCACTCACAATTCGCGTCTGCTTTAAATTCGTGTCAATTAATTTTAAAGCAGATCGGACGGTCATCGAACCCATCGAACTCAAATTTGAGTCTGATGGGCATCGGACCCAAGCTGCTCTCCCTTTTAAGTATTTTTTTCTGGAGGAAGCGCGTCCCTCCAAAAATTCAGATAATTGACACATCTCTATGTAATATATTGGACGGTTATGGACATATCTATACCGTCCGTTTATAATCGGACGGTCCAGATCAAAACTTCAAATTTTTCACGGTGAGATTAGGCAGGTAGGATAGTACTGATCCGAATTATATAAAAAAAAAATGAATAAGCAGCATATAATGATAAAGTTATATATATTCGTATTTCCCCAAGTAAATACATATTTTGTTATTAAACTATGTCAAAATTCAAAATTCTATATGCACCAATGCAAAATTATAACGAACTTTAATTTGAATAATAGATATATATTAATTTGGATTTGGATTTTGGAACGGATAATTTGTCAACAGTACTAATATGTTTTTTATTTTTATAGTTCGAAAGTCTAACTCCGTTCTCATATGTTCTAGTTTACGCTCCTCATCAAATATTATAAGTTCATAGCGTTTATATTTGAATGTACTTAATTTTGTGTGAGTTTCTGAAAAAATGACTCATAAGAGCATCTACATCTCAGCAACTCAAATGAGTTTCTAAATAACTGTTAACTATTTTTTAGAAATTAAAGTCTCTAAAATTTCTAACTCTCACATTTCTAAAATTAATTTTAGAGTTTCTATTAAGTCACATCAGCAACAAATTAAAAAGGAGAAATAATTTGAGTCAATCATTTGATCAGCATGGAGTTTATAAACAGTTTCTTAATAAAAAAATTTACTGCATAGTTTCTAAATAAGAAACTCTTCCACATTCCTGAAACTGAATTAGAAACTGCCACATCATATTAGAAACTCTAATAGTACCAAAGATGTAGATGCTCTAAGTCATAACTAAACTAGATTGTGAACAATTGTTGGTCTACTATCACTGGATTGTGAACAAAATACTCCTTGTTTGAAATAAATTTTGAAAATTCAAAAATATTAAATTAGTATTAAAACTTTCAATTTGTATCAAATAAGTAGTTCTGTGGTTTTAAGTAGATTAAAAGAATAGATATAGCATGTGGTTGCATTATGATGTTGGTATTTGTAACATCAACATCTAAAAAATTAATATGGATGGCCGGACGTCTTTCAGTGTTATTAATGGCAACAATGACATGCTCAATTTTGTATTAATTTAAACTGTTTGAGATCGTACCGAAATTTTAAAACATCTGATACTATCTTAAGACTGTGTTTGACAGGAGAATACGTAAGAAGAGGAAAAGAGAGAAAAAAAAAACAACATAAAAAGTTCACAGGCTCTACATTCCGATTTAAAATTAGAAAAATTGAAAGATCTGTATAAAGATTTTCTTCCTCTTTATATTTTTTTATTTCTCTCCCCTTAAAATTGTACTGTTTTTGAACAAATATAAACGCATGTATAGGGGTGAGCAAATCGCTCACAACTCGTAACTCGCTCATAACTCGCTCGCTAAATACTCATTAACAACTCGCTCATTAGCAACTCGCTATAACTTGCTCATTAACTTAATGAGCCGAGCATGAGCATACCCCAACTCGCTCATAACTCGCTCATTAAGAAATTAGTTACACAAATCCTGCCACATCTAATTCCTAGAATAGTATTTGGTTCTGTATGTTTCCCATATTATTATTATCATGATTTGTTTTGTTGTTAGATTGGAATTGATAATGGTATTAAGTAATTTAGTATTCATTCATATTAAGCATATACAATATGGTGCTGGGTTGGCTTCCGATATATTCCTGAGCTATTCTAATTCATTTTGTTACTGTTAGTATATTCCTGAGCTATTCTTATTCATTCATATTAGACATATACAGTATGGTACTGGGTTAGTATATTTCTAAATTATGTTAGTATATCCATTCTGTTAGTATATCCATTCATTTTGTTACTGTTTGTATATTTCTAAATTTTACATTTTTATTATTGTTTTGATAATGCAAATTTGTAGGTACGTGACAAGCTTGCTTATGGACAATTTTATGTTAAATTATGTATTGTTTAATTTATTTATGGACAATTTTTTGTTAAACTTGCTTATAAATAATTTGTTAAATTCTATAAATAAAAATTAATTTTTAAATAATGTATTTTAAACAACTTGGTAACTCGCTCGGCAACTCGCTCATTAACAACTCGCTCTAACTCGCTCATTAAGCTAATGAGCCGAGCATGAGCATACCCCAACGCGCTCATTAATCACCCCTACGCATGTACATTACCATCTTTATTATTTTGTCAGCCCCCACTAGAGATGAAAACGGGTCGGATATTATCCGACCGAATCTGAATCCGTATTCGAAAATTAGATCGGATACTAAATATCTGTGCAGATAGTGGTAAAATATGTTTTGAATTTTAATTTCCTAATAGTAGATACATAACATATAGTTTAATATATATTATGAAAATATTTATGTACATATCTACATATATCCGATATCTGATCCGTATTTATATATATCCGTCTAATATCCAATTTGTATTTGTATCCGTTTTCCGTATCAGATCCGTTTTCACCCCTAGCCGCCACGCATCCCACACCTTAATATTTCATTAAAAATATTTTATATATATTTGAAAAATGCTTTAAATTCGAGAGAACTAAGGTAATTAATGCTTAAAAGTTAGAAGCATCCTTAGTTGAATTTCAGTTTGCATGTTACGTGGTGATACAGACTTCTTTTTTCGGATTTGTTGTCTCTATCGTTCGGTGGTTACCAGTAAATGAGACGTTAACTAATCAACAAGTATTGCAATCTGATTTTCTCTATAACACTATACTCAGCCTAACTTCAGATTTCTTTAAAGAAAGGTAACACCTACAAATGTACAATTATTTTTTTGAAATTAAAAAATCAATTTATCACAAATAGAATGATACTTTTTTTCTTAAAAAATAACAAGTAGCAGACCATTATTTCGGTTCAGGTATGTGGTGACCAAATTAATGGTTCGGTCATCTTTATTACACCTTTACACGACTAACAAGTGGTAACACTTAAAATCCGAAAAGGGAAGTGATCGAACCAATGTTTCGCTCCACCCATGATTTCAGAATTCGGACTACCTCTTTTTTCTTCTTCCTTCTCTCCTCTTCTCCCTTCCCTCACCCGAAAGCTTCTATCCGGTCAATGACGATTTTCGGATTTTTTTTCCAACCCAAAAACTTTATTTTTGCAATATATTTAAACAATCTTTGATAGTTCTTAGGAGTACTTGAATCGAATTAATGATTCGATCCTTGTTGTTTTTGAAAAAAAAAAAAATGCAAGCAATCAATTAGAAAATTCGGTTTTTCAATTTCTAAATATGAAAAGAGAATTGTCAGATGTAGCTTATTTCTCGCAAAAAAGTAGCAATCTATGGTAGCTCTCTCTCTTGCTTTTCGGCTGATCTTGACAAACAGTATTTTTCATAGAGCTGGCCAATGCAAGTACCTTCTAGACAACCTTTTCTTTACTTTCTTTCTACAGTCGAAATTCATCAACAACAAATTTATTGCAATCACCATAATTATCAAAATAACTTATAATTTGAAAATTTGACCGATAAATAATTGTCATACTATTTGCATATTATACACAGGTAAAATAATAAAATTCGATGCAAATTTTATCTTTCAATGATTATTACTTACAAAGTCTTTATTTAAAATTCTTTGATGAAATATCAAATAACACTAAATTTCTTTTTGAGGGTTGGTCAGCCAATAACCAACCAACAAGTTTCATAAATTAAGAAAAATATTTACACGCCAAGAGTTCGGATCAACTATAACTATGTACATTCAAATAACACTAAAATTACATGAAACTTGACACAACTAATCTATAAAGTACATACGCCTATAATTGTTTTATCTAAGTCAACACTTTTTTCATCAGTATGTATAGCTAAAGAATTTGAGGGATTAGGATTTAGGAATTCTGAACTTAAGAGATATGATTATTTCTTTATTAGTAAAGTGGTGGGTTAAATATAAGGAACCTACTTACAATAGTCCTTGGAAAACATTATTTCAACATTTATACTCTACTATATCCACTACAACACCTATCTTCCATTTCTGATCTAATATCTTAGCTCTTGATGACCTAGGAAAATGTAGTGCATGTACAGTATCTTTCTGGTGCTAATTCTTTGGTTAGATTTTGGGAAGACATTTGGTTAGATACATGCCCTTTAGCCTCTAGCTATCCCCAGCTATATGAAATTTGTTATTCTAAAAACATCCTCATATCTGATGTTATTAATTCTCAAGAGCAAAATGTCTATTTTAGCATAATCTTAACAGGAGTGTGCCTCAATGAATGGAACCACCTGTTACACATCCTAAGTCAGATTTCATTTACACATAATACTGATAAACTCTCTTGGAGATGGGAATCAACAGGGAAATTTACTGTCAAGTCTTTATATAAAATGCTAAACTTGGTAGTGTTGGGATTGATAATCCTTTACTGTTTTGGTCTCTACCTGTTCCACCAAAAATAAAAATTTTCATTTGAATTATAGTTTAGAAATAGAATCCTCTCTAAGAAAAATCTGAGTAAAAAAGGATGGAAAGGTTTTTTGAAATGTGTGTTCTGTGATAAGACTGAGACTGTGAATCACCTTTTCTTACAGTGCCAGTTTGCAAAACAAATTTGGTTTTGGATAGGTCAATGTCAACATTATTACTTATCCTGGCAAACTATGAAAGATGTTAAAACCTTTGCTTTAAATTTACCATCCAAACAGAGACTGGCTTTTCTAATTGTGTTTTGTGCCACTTGCTGGACTATATGGAAACACCGAAATGAAATATGTTTCCAAAATACAGCTCCTAAACCAACTAGGAATATTATTTTACTAACTATGTCTTTGGTGGTCTATTGGACAGGAAGAGACATGCAACTGGATGCCTGCTGAAGACTCTATTGAGGCAATTCCACTTAAGAGTTTGACTTCCAGGAGATGACCTGATAGTTCCTTATCAGCCCCCAGAAGAAGAAGACCAACAGTAACAGTCACCTTTAGGATACCTAAGAGAAGTAGTTACTTAAGAGATCATCTCTGAGTGAAATTTTTTGGATTATCAGTGTATCTCATCCTTCTTACTACGTAGAAGTGTTGGATTTTGAGTTCAGCTAGAAGTTATCCTCTGTGTGTTGTGTTTCCGACAGTGGAGACTTACCATGTTATTATGTCTTTTGAGCAGAGGAGGAGCTTGTTCCTCCTGAATACTTGATGATGGTTGTAATCGAACTTTGTTTCAGTAAAATGAAACTGGGCTTCGGCCTTTTTAACCAAAAAAAAAAAAAAAGTCAACACTTTTTTTTATCTGATAAATGTTGTTCGTATTATCAAGATACAATTGGTCCAACTCCTTTTCCATTTCTCTTTGCGTATTCCAAAGAACCATTAAATTGTACATTAAGAAATTCAGAAAATCCAAATTGCTAAAAGCCACCGGAAACACTTCAGACAGACCTAAATCTCAAGGAAATCATAAGCCCATGTTATAGATATTTTGAAAGATTTGAGTATCAATGCTATACAATGAAATTTTGCAATGAGATTTTATTAGGAAAACTTGACCGGACTCCTAGGTGACTCCCAGGCGACTACCAACATGGCTGGAGATGGTGAATGGCAGGAGGTTACGAGGCGCAGACGATTCCTTGACAATTGGAGAACCCCCACTGACGACAGAAACAACCGAGTTCGGGCTTACAAACCTTTTCAAGCGGTTAGGTCTTATGCACAGGTGGTCAAAAGCTCTTCCAACTCGAGCGGCGGCTCAGCTAGCTCCAACTCAGCCACATCCTCCCCGGCCACCTCACGGCCAGTCTCTCCTGCTTCATCTACATCCCCGAGGTATTACTACTCCCCGCACAGCCCCACTAAGCTGCGTTTTCCCCCGCTGCCGTCGTACCCGGAGTGGTGGGGTCGTTGCTTCAACTGTTGCCGGCTCGGCCACACTTCCTCCAAATGTCGCAACCCCAAATGCTGTGGGAAATGCTGGACACCGAGGCACACGGCTTGCCACTGTCCGATCACTGATCTTAACCCGGCAGCTCCTCCATTTTATCCGAAACCACATCACACCCAACCACAGCATACCGAGCCTCTTTTTGATGATCTGCTTGTGGGAGATGTCCCTCAGCCCCCGGTAATGCCCGAAGGTAGGCCGGAGAAGACCATATGTTTCATTAAACGAGACAATGACACCTATGCCGAGATTGAGCGTCTTCAACGAGCTGTCATGCTCAATGGAGAGCACGGTCGGTTTGCCTTGGAGGTGCACCAAGTGGTTGGCTATGCGGTTGACACCGGTTTGGTACGTGAAGAGGAATTAAGGGTAGCACAGTTGTCACAAGACAAATTTCTGATCCATTTGCCCCGGGGGCTGGCGGTAAGCACTTTCGTCAAGGCTACTTCCAGCGCTCTCTGGGATGAAGGCTTCACCTTTGAGCATTGGACTCAAACTCATAAGGCGAGTATCATTGTTCCCCGGTTTAAAGTCTTACTTGATCTTATTGGTGTCCCCATGCACATTTGGGATGACAAGAAGATCAGCAAGGCGGTATCACACTTTAGTCTCTTCCTAGGCACAGTGGCCCCTGAGCATGCGACCAACTTTATGCTATGGAGAATAGCTATCGCTACAGATGATTTGCAGAGAATTCCGCTCACCATGGGATTGGTCGTTGGAGGCATTGAACATTTGATACGGGTCAGACCAGTCAAATGGCAGCGAGGGGCCGTCTATGAGACCTCCGACTTTTCGAGTATACCACCTAAACTCACACGACCTCCTTCTCCTCTATCGAGCAATCCCCAGTCACCGGATGCTTACCTTGAAACCTTACCGGCACGACATGACGATTCTGAGTTAATTGCCTGCTCTAGAAGAGTCCTTCGGGAGCTTTGTAGTGGTGTTAACCCGAACAACATACCACCAACGATCCTGGCCGTACTCTCCGAAGAACGCAACATGGCGGAGCTCTCTCTTGCAACGCTCTGGGACCTCATGCAGGCCACAGAAGATCGGGATGATGAGGTTCGGATTGCAATGGCCCCTCCAGCAACGAGTCAGCAAATGCAGTTACCATTAGCTGCCACACCGAATGCCACACCGTCTCCTAACAGGGGATCGGAGCAATTACAGAGTATGGCTTATCTACCTAGTGACCACTCTAGCATGGCTCAGGGATCACGCGACGCAAAGGACAAGGAATTAGAAGGAAACTCTAGGCAGTTGTCAGTACTAGGTACTGTTTGCCGTGTATCAAATGAAGAAATTGGGGCATCATTCCCAAGAATTGAGATTGGATGTGGCCATCCGGTGGACTACATGAAGGAAATTCACTTAACACAATCCCGGAAGTGTCACAGCAAATCCGGCGAAGATCCAAATCGGTCCAACCGGTCACAAGGCAGGTTACTAGTACGTTGAAATAAATCAGAATGAGGGGCATGCTTGGGAGCGGAAGAGCCAAGCCACCTACGAGATATTCGGCAACGGGTCATTCTAGGAGAGGGGCTCGGGTCAACCAGTGGACCCGTCCGAAAAAATTGCCACAGGAGATCCTGCACTCACCTTTGCCGAAATCAGCAACTACTGTAACAGAAGCCACGTCCAGCTTCTTTGTCCCATCTGCCAGCGCCGAACCTAATCCTCTCAGTTGAGCGCTAATACCATCACGTTAGGCGCACATGACAAAAACAAATCACCTCAAAAGGCAGTTCCATCTAGACACAGATGAGGACTCTGAGACAGAGCAGGTGTGCTAGTAGCTAGGCTAGCAATTTTTCTGTTTACAGTGTGCTGGTTGCTTTTCCTTTTTTTATGAATTACAAAAAAATTAAGCTTTTGACTTGGAATATTAGAGGTTTGAGGAGTTTCGATAAATGCAACGTGGTGCGGGATGTAATAAGATCGAGTAGATGCGATGTATACTTATTGCAAGAAACTAAACTTAATGAATTAGATTTTCGTATGTCTCGAGATTTTTATCGTCTTTTTTTACTCAAATGTGGCCTTCAACCGAGCCCTTAACACACGAGGAGACATTATTATAGCTTGGAAGAGATCCCTACAATTAGAGGTGTGTTGGTCAACGGTGCATACCTTGACAGTAATACTCAAACATGTTGGCACGGGTGTCAAGTATCTTATCACAAATGTGTATGGTCTGAGCGTGGATGAAGACAAGCCCAGATTTATAGAAGAACTTCGTGTAGTGGCCGGGCTAGCTAAGGACCCGTGGATATTGGCCGGGGACTTTAACCTTGTGCGATGGCTCGTTGATAAGTCGGGTGACCTACAGGGATTACAACTAATGGATCTTTTTAATGACTTTGTTAGAGATGCAGGATTGGTGGATGTGCAATTAAAAAATAGGTTCTACACATGGTCCAATAAAAGACCGCACCCGACCTTCTCAAAAATTGATAGAGTGTTCGCATCTTCCGAATGGCAACTCTTCTACCCGGTGATCCAGCTAGAGGCAATGGAAATGGTCGTCTCCGACCACGCACCGTTACTACTTACTTGCAAAAATAGGGCAACCCGACCTAAGACTCACAAATTTGAGATCTTTTGGTTGAAATACGATACCCCAAGGCAACTAGTCCAACAGTTATGGACTGAAGAACATGTAACCCCGCAGATAAGTTTACAAAATTTTGTTCAAAAAACACTAAAACTTCACAAGGATTTGGCTCAGTGGCATCAACAAGATTTCTCACTAATGGACAAGCAACTAATAAATTGCAAGAAGGCAACTCTTTTCTTTGACAGGATTGAAGAACACAGAGCACTGACGATCCATGAGTTCAAGCTAAGGCTGAAAATTAAGGAGAGAGCTTTCGAACTGGCCAATAATATTGAAGAAAAATGGAGACAACGCTCGAGGTGCAAGTGGCTGTCTCAGGGGGATCGCAACACTCGATACTTTCACGCGTTTGCCTCTTCGAGAATGACTAGGAATGCAGTACTGGCTATCACCGATGGAGACCGCCAAGTTACTAGTCAAGGAGATATTCGAACCCTTTTCCTACAGCAAATGCAAACTACACTAGGCCAATCTTTTCGGGTCAAGCCCTTCAACCCGGCTACCTTGTATCCATCAAACCTGAACCTTCAGCATTTAGCATCGCCGATCCTTCAGACTGAGATTGAGATGGCGGTCAGGGGTCTGGCAAACAACAAGGCTTCGGGTTCGGACGGCATACCGAATGAGTTCCTTAAATCCTATTGGCCAAGTCTGAAAGGTGAAATATGCAATATTGTATGGGGTTTTTTTAATAACCAAATTGATCTCTCGCCCATAAATCTTGCCAATGTGATAATGATTCCCAAAATTGAGGAGCCTCAGACAGTGGGTGACTTCCGACCTATAAGTGTCATTAACATCGTACCGAAACTTATTTCTAAAATAATGGCAAATAGATTGGGCCACTCTTTACATGATTTAATCTCACCGTTTCAAACCGCTTTTATAAAGGGTAGGCAAATTACCGATAACTTTGTGGCTACTAGAGAAATTTTGCAGCACATCTCAGTTTTTAAGAAGGAGGCGGTGTTTGTCAAATTGGATTTTGAAAAAGCCTTTGACTCAATTGAATGGGATTTCCTCCTTGCGGTGTTGGAGGCCAGAGGCTTTCCGGCTCTTTGGATTGCATGGGTCAAAGCTCTCCTAGGCACGGCAAGATCTCGGGTACTCATTAATGGGGACTCGACTGAATTTTTCGTGCATAAGCGGGGTTTGAGACAAGGCGACCCCCTTTCGCCAATGCTCTTTAATATAGCGGTAGATGTTTTTCAGCAAATGGTGAAGTCGGTTAATCGAATCTTACCCCGAAAAATAACGAAGAAAATAGATGCCTCAATCCTTGCATTGCAATATGCGGATGACACAGCTCTCATTGCATCGTCAGATGTTCCTTCTATGGTTTCACTCAAACTGGTGATGAGACTTTTCACTACAGTATCGGGCCTGCAGATTAACTACAACAAGAGTACATTCATACCAATAAACAGCTCAGAAGAGAATGTTGCATGGGTACAGAGGATCCTGGGATGTGCTAGAACGCAGTTCCCGGTTACTTATTTGGGTATGCCCTTGATGGTCAAGAAGCCCACAAAAGACATGTACATGCCATTGATCGAAAAAATTGAACGAAAGTTGGGAGGTTGGAAAGGCAAATTACTGTCGCGAGGAGGTCGCTTACAACTGGTAAGGTCAGTGATGTCGGCAATGCCGATTTATTACATGACATGCTTTCAACTACCGCAGTGGGTTATCGACCGTATTGACAGGATTCGTAGAGCATTTCTGTGGGGCAAGCATGGTGATTCTGAAAGAGGCATTTCATTAACTAACTGGAACACAGTTTGTTTGCCGATGACCCATGGGGGTCTTGGAGTCTCTAATATGAATTGACTAACATTGCTCTACTTCTTCGTTGGTGGTGGAAAGCCTATCATGAACCGGATAGTCTTTGGTCGGTAACGATCGGTAAGATAAGAAAGAAGGGGCGGGCTAACATCAAACCGAGAATCTGGAATGTAACAGGGTCCTTTTTTGGTCCCTGTTAATTCGAATCAAAGGAATTTTTATGTGGAGCACGAGCTGGTCGGTGGGGGATGGTGTGTCCATATCATATTGGTATGACAAATGGCATGACAGGCCAAGAGCAACCTCGACGGTGGCTGCTTCACTACGACCTTATGCATCTCTCAAAGAGGCATGGATGGTGATTACGCAAATTAACCCGTAAGAAACGGCCCTTAGGGACTCTCTGGTTTTTACAACAAATGAGGATGAAATCTGATAGAGGTGGGGCAAATCGGGTTTATACTCGGCCAAATCGATTTACAGAATTTTTACTGAGGGCGGACGAGTAAAAACTAGGTACAGGGTAGCTTGGCGTTGTAAGATGCCACCCACTGTGAAAATTTTGCATATTCGGTTCTGTCAGACAAGTTACTAACCAGGGAGGCGCTAAGACGAAGGGGCATGAATCTGGAAATGAATTTTGTTCTTTGCGGCAACTGCCCGGTAGAGTCCCTCTTGCATCTGCTGTACCTCTACCCCTATTCGGTAGCCGTTTGGTTCCATGTATCCCGAATCATACAGGTAGCTCTTATGAAACCGGCAATGACAGTAACCCAAACTTGGGATAGATCTTGGGAACAAGTAAGACTACAGCAGGTGCTCCTTTACAAAAAGTGGCTGCTGCGATTTATATGCGTACAATGGATGATCTGGAAACACAGAAATGCCATCATTTTTGAAGGACGGAGACTTCCGACTACACTACTGGCAAGAAGAAGTGCTCAAGAAATGAAATTATGGCTGCGCTACTGTTGACTTCTCTGGCAAAATAAAATTTACACTTCAAGTTGATCTCTGGTTCATGTTCGGTTCACAAGTTCTAGTAGAATGTTTTTTTCTGTTGTTGCCTTGCTATGGTTGTTTTTGTTTTGTATTGTTTTTCCTTCACTTGGGACCGGTACCACGGTGGTATTGTTTCTACTTGTACGATGCTGGATGTATTGTAAGAACACTTTATATTTAATGCAAAACCCTTGGTAGCACCTACCAAGTTATTCAAAAAAAAAATGCTATACAATAATAATCACTACCAAAAATTAAATTATTGCATAAAGAAGGAAACTAAAACGATAGGCATACAGGAAACAGAGAGACAGAAAAAAACTGAGATCCTAGAATTTAAACTTACATCCCAAACTTACAAATGTGCTAGTTTTCTACAACAACATGTTTACCATGTCACTTGCACTTGTGTTTCTCAGCAAACAGAGCATCTACAGCAACAAGTGTCATTGCAATATTGGTACCATGTGGTATGGTACAGCTGATTCATACCTTCAGCTAGTGTATTGAAAAGGGTTCGGGTCGGGGTCGGTCCGGTCCAAACCCGCCCGGTCCCCGGGTTGACCCAGACACGGGTTAGCCCGGGTCAACGGGTTGAGTCGGGTAGGGGTATCCGGGTTTTGTTTTGAGTCGGCCAACCCTTACCCGGCCTAACCCGGCGGGTTAGGTCGGGGCAGGGAGGGACGGGGAGGGTCGGCGGTCCGGTCCGGTCTGGTCCGGGCAGGTTCGTTTTTTTTTTTTTCTGTTATTTTTTTTTCTTTTTTGTTTGGGGTTTTTTGGCTGTTTTTTTTTCTTTTTTTTTATTTGAACTCAATATATTTTTGTTATAACAAAATCAAATTATGTTGAAACCTATTGGCTATTTGCCAAATAAAACTTTAATTAAATAATTCTCTATTGGCATTTAAATCTAAATTAAATCTAAATTAATTCCCTATTGTTATAATTTAAATCTAAATCTAAATTAAATCTAAATTAAATCTAAATTAAAGTAAATCTAAATTAAATATAAATCTAAATTAACTCTAAATTAAATTAATTTATTTAGCGTTAATTAAATTGAAATTATCTAAATTCTAAGTTTCTAACTCTTTCCTTTCCACATGCTGCGTGTGCATATTCAGTAAGCATTGCTCTTTGCAAAATATTTTTTGTATAATGATAAAATAAAATCTAACCTATTGGCTATTTGCCAAATGCCAATTGCCAACAGAGGCAAACCAGCGACAAGTCGGCAACAGAGGCAAAAAAAAAAAAAAATCCGAATTAAATAAAAAAATTTCAAATTTGACCGGGTTGGGTCAGGTTGACTCGAGTCCCGCTGGGTTTTCGGCGGGTTCGGGTCGGGTTTCGGGGGGGTTAGGTCGGGTTTAGTCGGGTTAGACTCGGGTTGGCTCGGGTTCGGCCGGGTTAGACCCGGATCCCGAGATTTGGGTCGGGTTTAGGGTCGGGTTCAGACGGTCCGGGTCGGGTTCAGGTAGGCGGGTTCAAACGGGTAGGGTATGCTCGGATTTCTCCCAGGAAACCGCATCCGACCCGTTCTTAACCCGACCCAACCCTTTAGGATGGTCCGGTCCGGGTTTAGGGTCGGGTACGGGTCGGTCCGGGTACGGGTCATGGGTTTCCTCGGTCCGGGTCGACCCGCCCGGGTAAAATCAATACACTACCTTCAGCCTATTTGACGAAAATTGTGTAAAAGTTAATTAGGGTTGGGGGGCACAAATTAAACAGAAGCATCCCTAAATATACAGAAAGCAAAAGAAAAAAAGAAAAAAAAATGCACATAGAATCAAGGTAATGTACAAACAAGTTACGCTGCCAGTAAATTCAAGATCACGGACAAACATAGTCTTAGCCTTTTTATTATAGTGGCAAAAGGAGTTATCTTGGAACAGTTAAGTCAGAAAGTTTTCTTTTTGTGTCAGTTCAGGTCATCCAGTCTTCAGGGTTATAGATTACTTCGGTTTAGGTTATTACCAATCTAAGTCGTAATCCAGATCGTTTCACCTTATTATCGTAATAAAATTGATTTTGGGGCTGTCAGAATTCGGGGTCATTCAAATTCAGACAGCTTGAGCTGCAGGTTGATCAAGGTTGGGTCACACATTTTTCAAAAAAGTTTGAAGTGGGTGAGGGTTTGGTTCAGTCAGGTTACTCACAGTTGAGTTAATAACCTATATTTTGCCCGCTCAGCTTGTGAGGAACTGTTAGATAAAAACTATATGTGAGAAAGTAAATACTAGCTTGCTCCTAAACAAAGAGTTTATTAATAATGGAGATAATAAACCGTTAAAAGATAGCAATGCTAGGAACCTCGTACCCTGTTGAAACTACTATTGACATATCATTGTCGAAATTAAAACAGTGACATCTGAGTACTAAAGCACGTCGTTAAGAACATTATTTATTTTAAACTACATGTTTCATTCTGTAAATCAATTAAAATAAAAAAGAAAAGGAGGTAGAGAAACCAACCATGTCTAACTAAACTCTAAGCAGTTGAACCTTGTTCGCAAAGGCAATCCCAATCCAATCTGGGTGTGCCGCTGACCATTGCAGCTGGTTTATCTCAGCTGGTGCTGAGTATCCCAGCATTGGGTCCAATCCTTCAGGCGGGAGCATTGTCCCTGGTGTGTCAGTTGCTGGGACCTCCCATATCAATGCCTGGCCGTCATCCCCAGCTGAACAGAGGTGACGCGGTGCCTGTGGGGCCCATGCTAGGGCGTTGACACAGGCACGGTGACGCTGCAGCTCGGCAACAGGTACGGCAGGGGAGCGGATGTCGAGGATGATGATGCGGTTGCTGTCCATCTGGATGGCTGCCATGTACCGAAGGTTGGACTTGTTCCAAGCGAGACGGAGGAGGGGTGTGTCAGGCCGCGGGCTCTCATACACTATAGTTGAGTGCTCCTTGTCACGTAAGTCAAATATGCGAACGGAACTATCAGCCGAGACACTGGCAAAAACACCAGCCTCTCCCCATGCGATGTCATACACCTGCCACGTGTTGAAACCGCAAGTTTCAGTACAGGGCATTAGGGTTACTATTTTACCCTTTATCTTATTTTTGAGCTTATCTTCTTGACTCAGACTTCTGATTCTCTGGTGTTCTAATTATGTCAATATTTTGATGTCCCAGAAGGTGCAAACTAGTAAAAGCCATTAATTCTGTCATTATAGCGTTATTATATTTTCAATTCTATTTAATTGATGATTTTATCTCCTATTTTTGTGTCTTTCAAGAATTTGTTATTTTTGAACTATACTGTAGGGAGACATCATACCAACAAATGTGAACTGGGAAGGAAAATAATTTTCCTCACTGATTTATTATATACTTTGTGGCATTCTTTCATATACAGAAAGACTGATATTTTATTATATTGTCCGGCTCATAGCAACTTGTAAACTTGAAAAAAAAAAATAATGTGTGCATTTTTTTTCATATTCCCTCTTTTTGACCAATAGTCTTATATACTTATGTACAAGATTTCCATCCACTGAGTGGTCCTAGTGTAGACACAGTACTGGCATGCATTATAATCTCTAATAATACAAGCAATATTTCTATAGTAATTCACATCCCATGGCTTGTTTTGGACCAAGTATTTTTCCTTGTTAGCTGAACCTTTTTTTATTTTTTACTAAATTTTTTGCTGAACTTCCTCCATACACTGTCTACTCCTGAAATGTTTCTATCTCAATCAGTAATGCCCTGAGACCAGTGCAACATTTCACAACTGGTACTGGTGTGTCCCACAAACTAAAATCTTGTTTCGACAGCATGGATGGTTTACTACAACCATTATCAATACAATTTGAATCAGAAAAGGTACCTAAATATACAATGACTTGCATCCTCACCTCCTTATCATGTGCAATGAGCTGAGTCTCGACAGCACCACGCTCGATATCCCATACAGTACACGTGGTATCAATAGATGATGTACCGATCCGCCTTGGTTCCGCATCATTCCAATCGAATGACGTCAGAGGGGCACAGAAATCACTGGACTTGCTATTATTCAACACTGACCTGAGCTCGCTCTTCCCTGCACCATCCCCGTCATGGTTTACTTGCCAGAGTCTCAGGAAATCACCTGACGACGCGATCAGGGACGATGTGGAACCGGGAATCTCTCGAGGGTGAAACATAAGCTTGGTTGCTGGGTACGGGTGGTCAAAGGAGAGAGCTGGTTCGGCTCGAAAAGTCGTTGATTCCTCGTCAAAGGTCACGATGTCGACCCTGTTGTTGTACTCTTCGAGAAAGGAGCCCAGAGCGAGGCGGAAGGGGGCGGAGGCGGAGGTAGAGAACGCCATGGAGTAGACTGGGTGCGGCGAGTCCAAGGTGTAGGCGTTGGGGTTGGGGTTGGGGTTGAGGATAGAGCTGGTGTGCTCCATTGTTGACTGGAGGAAGAGGGAGAAGGAGAAGATTGTGGGTTGAAGATTGGGGAATCTTTTGAGGGGGGGTTTGTGAATTTAATCAGACGAAGGCGCTGGCCGCTGGGTCGATGAGGACTTGTCCGAAGGTCAAAGAAGGGCAGAGATGAGGTCAAAAGCACGTGCTCTCGAATCCATATCCTGTGAGGTAACATAATATTTCTGTTTAGACCAGGACCGTTCGATCAAAATCGAGCCAATTCGATTTGAGATGAAATGCACAGGATCTTTTTAATATCGTGCGTTTTCTGATCGGACGGTCCGGATCTATAAGAAAATATTATTTTATCTTAGGATATGATTTCCGCGTTCCATGGTTCGAACGGGAATTTCAGGCTATGTTGCATGGATACGGATACGGTATCGTATCGGATACGATACGGATACGGCGATACATCAATTTTAAAAAGTTTCAGATACAATACGGATACTATATATATTTTATTTTAATTATTTTATTAATTTATTAATTTAACACTTCTATTATATAATTAAATATCAAAATCAACTTAAGTATGGGTTAAATATAAGAGTTTGAAACAACAAAAGTGCTATAGTGCAGTGGGAAAGTAATGTGTTGTTTAGCTAATAGAGCCAAGTTCGATTCCCACTTGGGGTAAAAAAATTTTTTTGCCATGCGCGGTGCACAGGACCGGGTCCATGCGTGGGGTGCACTAAGGTGTTTCGGCCGTTTCAATCCGTATCGGAGCCGTATCAGGCCGTTTCAACGCGTATCGGTGACCGTATCAGTCGGTTAAGGATACGCCAGCTGGCATATCCAGTACGTATCAGATCCGTATCGTACCCGTATCCGTATCCGATATGCACACGATACGGGTATGGGTCCTAGATTGAAGTATCCGAGTAACATAGATTTCAGGTATACCCCTTTATTGTATTTCTATTAAAACTCGTTTTTAAATCTATAGAGTATCTATTTTATTATTTATTAGAATAAATAAAATTATATTTATGTTTATAGATCCTTCTAAGAAATGGGTTGGCCGAACTTTTTGTGCCTTTTATTATTCAACACTTATATTTCAGTTAAATTTTTATCTAAACTTTGACTTTTGCTAATTGGCTAAGAACAGTACCACTTTGAATTGTGCCAAACAAATTTTGAATTAGCTTACTAAAAATATTTCAATGTTGTGTCAATCGACTTTATGATTATAACAGATTTTATAATAAATATAGTTATAGGGATTGAGTTGTAATTGTGTACCCAATAAGTTAATGGGTTTGAATCCGATTAGCTATTTGAATCCGATTAGTCCCCTATCCTGACAGTTCACCCCTGCATAAGTATATACCCAAATGTCACAAATTTATCCAGTAAAGTACGGTACAAGAAAATCTTTTAGAATGATCTCCTAATTAGTGGATCCAGACCGTTCTTTTAACTTTGCACAAATAATACTGTCACATGCGTTAGCCTGAATCTCAAAGCAATTGAGAGTAAATTTCAAACCGTAAAGTAGTGGGACCCACCGTGGAGTACTACGGAGAATACCGGTTCCAAATATCACTGTATATGCACCAATAGTAGAAAAGTGACTTGTTAGCTTGCACAAACCTATCAATTAGGAAGATTGATATTTTTTTTTCTGAAGCATGTTACTTTTTTTATTTTCCTTAATAAAGGGTAAAAAAAAAAAGGCATTTTCCCGTACGAACCATGACAAATCTAAGCAACATGTTTAGATCAGAACCGCAACAACATGTTTCGGGACGAATCTTTTTTATTATTTTTCTGTACAAATCATAAAAAATACTTAAATCCCGATCAATGCTATTGCGATCTGCAACTTCAACCAGAAATTAATTAAGCCAATTCGGATCCAGTGATGTAACCCAATTCTTGGGTTTTGGATCGAGACCGTCCGATTCAAATCTGTGAAAATTCATCCGCCAAGTGAGCACACACATTCCGATAATGAATTCGAATTCGGAGACGATTTTAAACGACGAATTTGAATGAGATTGTCTCAATACAAAACCCAAAGATTGAGTTACTTTAGGGAATCCGGACCCAATAATAGTACGCGTGATTGTTGTGGGATCCGCCTCTGCTCCTTTTCTTAGAGAAAATGAGGGTCCTCCTTTTCCGATCCCAACCATTCAAATTTGTTGAGATTTGTGCATGAAAAAGTTTTTTATTGAGATATGTGAATGAAAATTTTTAAATGGTTGAGATCGGAAAAGGAGGACCCTCCTTTTCTCTAAGAAAAGGAGCAGAGGCGGATCCATTGTTGTGAGGCCAACAAAAGTTTTTTCAACTTTTTACGAATTTTATATTGTCCATATAGCCGAAGTCCGTAACGAGGTCATTTCAGAATTAGTAATTCTTTTGTATAAGGATGAGGCATAAAAAAAAGATTCTTAATTAGTTCGCTTGATTTTGGTTAAAGAAAAATGTGTAATTCTCTTGAGATCGGTTCACAAAAAGTTAGTAGTTAGTTTGCTTGATTATGGTTTAGAAAAGTTTGTAGCTCGTTTGATATTATCTGTGAAAAGCTCATAATTAGTTTGTTCGATTATGGTTCAACTTGTCATTAGCAAATTTAAGTTTGACTTAGTTTGATTTGTACTAGCTCAGTTCGTTACAAGAAGAAGATAAAGCTATTTTTCAAGTATTTAACTATATTATTTGTGTCCATAAGAAGATGATAAAACTTGTTGCAAGAAGAATATTGTTTTCCCTAAATTTGTGGCATATGCTCGGCTCACAATACAAAATAGACCAAAATGTGGTATATGCAGGGGCGGACCAGTGTATTCCATGGGAGGCAGCTATCCCTCCTGAATTTTGAGTTTTAGTGAAAATTTATCGGTTCTGACCGACTTTACCCTCCCCTGAAATTTTTTTTTGCCTCCCTCTGGACATTTAATTTGTAATTCGAGTTAAATTTAGAGTTAAAATTGAAATAAATTTGTTGAATTTTGATTGGTAATTAGAATTATAAGTCAGAGCATCAGAAATTACAAGTCAAAGCAATGTAAAGTATAAGTTAAAGCATTATTTTTTGTCAAGTACCCAATTGATTAATGGATTTAAACCCGATTAGGTATTTAAACCCGATTTGATACTTTTTTGCCCCACCGACGAAAAATCCTAGATCCGCCCCTGGGTATATGCTCGGCTCACAATACAAAATAGACGAAAATGTGTGGTCCATCTGCGACTCATAATAAATGAGATGGCTCGGCTCAGTTTTGCTCAGCTCGTTCTCTAGCTTATACCGAGTTCGAACTTTGTCTAGCTCATTGACAGTTCTAGTATCAACCTTCCATTTGTGTGTGTGTGGGGGGTCGGTGGGGGCGGGGAGGTTGGAGGGGGTTGCGGGTTCGGATTCGAGTTCTGGTTCGGGTTCCTGGTGTTAGTGTAATAATTTAGAAGTCAATCATAATTGTATTATATATAGGACTTGGCTACGGTGCTACGCCTAGCATAGAGGCCTCCGTGCTACGGTTCAATATTTGAGTTTTCAAAATCGATCCGAACCGTTCAACATGATCTCCATATGAACTTGCAAACCAAATTTTACATTTTTTAGAATTTTTTTATTATTTATTAAGCCACTTTGAAAAAACAGTAATTTGTACACAACAGTAAAATCCTGGACCATTGGATCAGTAATTTTCAAAGTGGCTTAATAAATAATAAAAAATTCTAAAAATGTAACGGAGGCCCTCTACGTTACGCGTAGCATATTAGCCAGATTTCTATGTGTGTGTGTGTGTGTGTGTCCGTACGTACGTATGTATGTATGTATGTATGTATGTATGTATGTATGTATGTATGTATGTACGTACGTACGTATGGATGTATGTGTGTATGGATGTACGTACGTATGGATGTATGTATGTATGGACGTACGTATGTATATAGGTATGTATGTATGTATGTATATATGTAGGTAGGTACGTACGTACGTAGGTATGTATGTATGTATGTATGTAGGTACGTATGTATGTATGTATGTATGTAGGTACGTACGTAGGTATGTGTGTGTGTATGTATGTACGTAGGTATGTGTGTGTATACGTATGTATGTATGTATGTACGTAGGTGTGTGTGTGTGTGTGCGTACGTATGTATGTATACATACGTACGTATGATAATCTACTTAAGATTAAGAAAAAAATAAGTTTGCAAGGATGACACAAACCTATCTTGAAACCATTTTGATATCATGAGGCATAAGAATAAACACAAGTAAATTGTTTACTGGATCGTGATATTGTACTGTACAAGATCATCTGTGTCAATTGGGTAGTCATAATGCATTCAGCCAGATGCCGCTTATAATTTATGAAATTAAAAAGGAGTTTTAATTCTATTGCCAACATAGCACAGATCCGATCGGGTCACACCACTAGGAAAGTAATCAGAGAAGTTTATGATTAATTATAAAGTGTTATAATTAATATAAATGGCATAGAGATGACAAGCTTAAACCAAATTAAATTTATAAGCGTGTATCACACGTTGTATAAATTTATCGTAACAACAGTCGCAAAAAATATAATTATTCAGAATAATTATATTGATAATAAATGGATTAAAATTGTTAATTATGAATTAACATTTTGGGCCTAAAGCCCATTTGAATTTGGGCCTAAATTAAATTTAGAATTTTAATTCAAAAGTCCAAATTAACCAAATTGAATTATGGGCTCGATGGTATTTTGGTAATCACGCCAATAGCAAAATTCAATTTGAGTTTGTCAATGGCAATTTGGTAAATACCACAAAAACCGAGGGCATTTTGGTCATTTACGAACCTCCTCAAAATGCCTATAAATAAGTGGGCAGGGGTAAGAAAAAATCACTAATTCCAATAGTCTGAATCCGATTTGATCGATTCGAACATATATTTTCTCTCCCGGTTTCTTTCCTCTCAAATAGTGATTTGCGTAGAAAATAAAGAAATACGTAATCCACGTATATTCTTCTGAGTTGTGAATAGTATATTTACCGCGAATATCGTATTTGCGGTGAATAGTGTTTCTGTGAAAATTCGTGAATCTGCTTTTGCGGAAGTTATGAATCAGTTTTTATGATATTCGTGAATAGTGTTTTTGCGAAATCCCGCTGGTAAAGTATTTCTGGCAAAAGAAATACCAGCTCTCTGGTTATTCCTGGTGGATGACCGATAGAGCCATCAGACGTCTGGTGCTACGTAACCGAGTTATACTGCATTCCAATTTGAATTTGGAAAAAGGTACAAATGTTATTTAATTTATTTAAATGTTAAATAAATATTATTTTAGAAATCAATCAGGGAGTAGATCCTCGGCTTATAGTAGAATGTAAAATTTTGATTTTACGTTCTTTCCGCACCGTAAGCCTAATCAGAATTTCGCAATAAATTCCCTAGCATAATTTATCAGGAAATTTTCTTGAAAAGTAATTTGGCAAGATAAATTCTCAAATTGAATTTCACGGGAAATTCTAGATCAGAATTTCACGGCTTTTCCCAAAAATCTAAATTTAGCGGCCGAATTACCCAACACCTGGGACAGATTGTTTTGTGGCAGCCCAACGGGTATTGGGTTATGTGTAGTCTGGACCATGTGATCAGCAATTCTCTAATGCTCAAGGAGGTAGTAAGGTTCCCTGATGGCTATGCATTCAATTGGTCAAGGATGGTTAACCTAACCACAAGCAGCTTAACCGGGCTGAAAAGTCATGATTTACACGTGTTCATGGAGTGCCTCCTCCCCGTCGCATTCCGAGACTTTGTCCCGGATCCTGTATGGGATGTTCTATGTGAGATTTCAGCATTCTTTAGAGAGATTTGTGCCAAGGAACTTGATCCAGTGAGGGTCGCGGAATTAGAGAAAGATATTGTCGTCACAATGTGCAAGATGGAAAAAATATTTTCCCCGCTTTCTTTGATTCAATGGAGCATCTTGTGCTGCATGTAATATACGAGGCTAGAATGGGCGGGCCAGTAGGGTTCCGATGGATGTATCCATGTGAGAGGTGTGTTGTGCTTTGGATTTTTGTTTTAAATTTTACTTAAAGGCATACTAAGCTTACAACTAACACTAAACCGTTGTTGCAATTACAGGCGTAACAAAGAACAAAGGATGAGAGTCACGAACAAAGCACGTGTTGAGGGTTCAATTGTGGAGGCTACAATTGCCAAAGAAATTGGTACATTTTCCGCACACTACTTTGCAGAGAAAGACAAGATTAGCCAAGAAGGAGTTGGAACAAGTAACCCTTCGGCAGGACTACTTTCTATATTCGATAATGCGGGCCGTTCCATTGGCAGGGAAAGACGAAAGCCTCTCGATGACAAGGATTGGAATGCAGCACACACTTATGTCATCCTCAACTGTCCTGAAATCTGTGAGAAGTACATGGGGTACAATCTTATAAATATCCTTTTGATGTTTTCAAATTAAAGTATCTACTCTAAAACATATCAAAATCTCATGTTTGAACATATTCTAATGTGCAGAGAGTTTGATACATGCATGCTCAACAATGGGGTGGCCACAAGCCCACAAGATTTGCCAAAAGTCCATCAAGATGGTTTCGCACCTTGGTTATGCAAAAAGGTAATAAATTCTCGTGATGAAGACGATTACTACATACGAATGACAGGAGTCAGGCCAAGCAAACAAGCGTACTTCTACGATGGGTACGAAGTCAATGGGTATCGATTTCACACATAATCATCTGGAGAAAACAAGGTAACTCAAAGTAGCAGTGTTTGCATAAAAGGAGAGTGGGATGCAAATGGCGAACAAATCGACTACTATGGAGTTCTCCCAGACGTCATTGAGCTAGAGTATGATGCTCACAAGGTAGTTCTCTTTAGGTGTGATTGGTTTGACATAATAAACGGTGTATAAGTGGACCGCAAACATGGCATTGTTGAGGTCAAGTATACTTCTCGCCTTGCAAATTACGAGCCTTTTGTATTAGCGGCTCAAGCAACCCAAGTGTGCTACCTACCTTATGCATCACAAAAGGCCGAAAGACGCCCATGGTGGGTGGCAATCAAAACAAGCCCGAAGTCGAGGTTTCGTGTCGAGGGCGACGATGCAAACCTCGAATTTTACCAAGAGGAAAGACCGGATAATCCAATTGAGCCAACTATTGAACAAGACTTTGATTGGGATGGTATGCTCCAACGAGAAGACGAGTTCGAGCTAGTGAACGAAACGACAAACCTTCCACCGACAAGTTTGGCAAGGGATGAAAACAACATAGAGGAGGGTGAGGAAGAGCATGACATGGAGCAAGATGATGAAGACATGGATGATTCCGATGAAGAGTATTAATTGGTAAGTGTTTTGACATATGTGTTACTTTTTGCATTTCAAATTACTTTACATTTTACTATCCAGTAATGTATTTTGGTCAAATGTCTTTTCTAACATTTTCTTTTTTTTTTTGTTTTGTAACAGGTTTTTACACAAGATTCATTCAAAGGGAGATCTTAGTTATTGCTTCCATCCGTGAATATGTTTTGTTTTAAATAGATTGGCTTAGTCCAAAGAGCAAAATTTATGTTTTCAATTAAATGTTTCGTTTTAACTATCTCTATTAAATACTGCTTGCTGCTGTTATTTAGTTTTGGCCAACATTCAAAGGGAGATCTCAAATAAACAGAAATGTTCCTGTCTCCAGGAACAAAACATTTCCGACGGTAGCCTCATGGAAATACTATGTCTAATCAAAATATAATATTAACTGGATCAGTAAAACATTTCCATGGGCATAGTGGTCCAGTATTTCCATGAGCCTTCACTATAAAATTATATAAACAGAATAACCAAAATATTTCCAAAGGTAGCTCATGGAAATAATATGTCTTTCTACTTCTAACTTATTTCCAAGGGCAAGGGGTGAAGCTATTTCCATGGGCTATCAATAAAATATCGTATTTGGTCTGTTTGGCGGGTCATGGGTCATGCAAAAGTATTTTCAAGGGCTGATAGTTAACATTTCCATGGGCCGACAGCCGGGACTTCCATGCGCTACTAGTTCCGTGGGCCTGCCGTTGCAAATTATTAAGTGTGTCAGAAAAAACGATTTTATTTCCGTAGGCCATTCCTCCCTTTGGAAATAACATAGGCTCCCCTTGGAAAATCCGGAAATTCTAGTAGTGTTACTTAATAAAAACTATAATATTGTATAAGTCAATCTAATAATAATAATAATAAAAATATATAGTTAATTATATGTATAAATAAAAAAAATATCATATATAATTTAATATTTATCACTTACCCTATATCTAGAATAACAGATACAAGATAGGACATACTCATATTCTTACCTAATAAATTAATAAAAAAAAATTCTTACCTATATTCATATCCATTATTAACAATTTTTTTATTCAAATTCATCTTCTAAATAAGATACGAGTCGGGTAAAACTGTTAAATACTTTCATTGACACTCCTAAATCGATGCATGCTAATTTCAGAATTTGAAAATCATGCATAAACAATGAAATGTGCGTGCATGGCCAAAAAAATAATATGAATAAAGGAATGATTATCATCAAATTTTACAGTATAGTAACAATATCATGCTCATTCTCTAATTTACACTGCAAGTGCATACAATTTCATCTGTTGGATCACACTTGAGATTATTAAACGTGTACGTATGTTTTTTTGATAAAAGGCTTGTGCCCGTTGCATTTTACTGAAACCAAAAGAGTAGGTGTGTCATACTATCACACCTTAACTTGAGATTGAATATCCTTAATTAATATAAGCAAGTACGAAGTATGTTAAATAAACATCTTATTAAGAGGACTCCTCCCTCTCCTTGGGCTCTTGGTACAACACCAACTGAGAATCCTCTGGGTCCCAGACCTGAAGGGGAATAGACTCAATGTCTTCTGGCATCCAAATGGGTATCAGCTCCCCGCATTGTCTTTTGATGGTTCCTAACCAGTAATGAATCAAAGAAATAATGAGTAAAATGACAGTTCTAAATGTTTTTTGTTGAATGAATTGAAAGCACAACTCATTTCTCAGTTTCCGTACAGTCCAGCAAAACGCACTGAACATAATGAGGAAAGCTGGTTGTTCTTCTTTAGAAAGAGTGTAAGAAAAAGCAATAATATCTTGAATGGTGTGTGCCATATGACATTTCAGAAACAGGTGATGAATATCTTCTTCCTATCTACAGAATTGGCATGTGGTGCAACCTGCCCATCCTTTAGACTGAAGTTTAACCTTTGTCAGAATTTTATTCTTAGAAACTAACCACGTGAAAACTCTAATCTTATAAGGAATAGAGAAATTCCACCAAAGCATGGGTTAACAGGGGCAATCCTCTAAATTTGAGAAACTTATACAGGGACCTAATAGTAAAATGACCTGAGGTTTCCCATTTTCATGCAATTTTATCCGATGCATGTGTAAAGGACATTGTACTAATGATATAAAGAATATGTGTCCACTATGTGATCTGAAATACATCCATTTGTCTATTGAAAATAACTCTCTCCCTGAGAATTGATCACCTTTAAGGTAATGTTTTTATTACTACAGATGGAATATAACTGGGGGTATTGAGTAGCTAGTGAAAACTCTTGGTTCCACAATGAATTCCAAAAACTAATATTAGATTTGTATCCTGGTTGGTATGTTGTACTACAATGCCCTAACTGTTCCAATTTCATCATAACCTTCCAAAAGGAAGAATAAGGCATAGGGTTGCCAGAATAATACTTAAGGATTAGAATCTATTTCCATAAACTACGATATGTTGGGTCCTGAAATTTCCAACACCACTTCATGAGTAATGTCATGTTCATTTGTTGTAGATTTAATATACATAGCCCACCAAATTTATTTGCAAAACAAGCAATTTGCTAACTGACTGGGGAATATTTCTTTTTTTTCTTAGCAGTATCTTGCCACCAAAATCTACATCTAATCTTGTTAATTATCTGAAGAACATATTTTGAAATGTGATGAATGAACAAAGTGTATAATGGTATAGCAGAGAGAACTGAATTTATAAGGGTTAATCTACCTCCTATAGAGAGCATATTACCTTTCCAATTTTGTAATCTATTTTCAAATTTTTCGACTAAGAAAATCCCAATCTTTTTTCCTAAGGGGAGAGTCCTGAATTGGTAATCCTAAATATTTAAAGGGGAATTTACCTAACTTGCATCGAAATGTGTTTGCTAAATCTTGACCTAAATCAGTATTAAGAGTAAACAATTCAGTTTTTTGGAGGTTCATTTTGATATCAGACAAAGCCTCAAAGGCCATTATAGCCCACTATGCATTCTCAACATTGATGTGTTCTTCTTCTAAAAGATAATGGTGTCATCTGCATAGTGGCAGTTGGTGAGAGCTTGCCCTTCTTTGCATGGTGGACCAAGTCCTTTGATAATCTGAGCTTGTCTTTTTTTGGTAAAAATTCTACTAAGGGTATCAGCAGCAATGATGAATAAGAATAATGGGTTCCCTGTCTTACTCCCCTCTTGCAGTAAAAATAATGAGTTAATTCACCATTAACAGTAATACAAGATTGTGAACTCTTAAGCCAATCTTCTATCCATTGAATCCAGGGAGCACAAAAACCTTTATGTTTGAGAACTTCAATTAGATAAGCCCAATTTATTTTGTCATATGCTTTCTCAAAGTCTACCTTGATAATAGCACCAGGTGACTTTGATTGTTGGACAGAGTGAATGATTTCTTAGCTAATGACTACATTATCTAGTATGTATCTACCTTTGTTCATCACATATGCTAATCTATTGTTCAGAACTTAAGAGAGTAGTTTAAAACTACAGTTTACCAAGCTAATTGGTCTAAACTTATTGATTACCTTGGCATCATGTTCCTCGAGGATAAGGCAGATGACAGGCCTATTGAGTTTATGCAAATCTAGTTTATGTTGATGAAAATGTTGACATAGAACTAATATATCACCTTTGACCAGGTCCCAAAAATGTTGATAAAAAAAAAATAAAACCATCTGGGCCAGGTGCCCTATGAGGTTCTGAGTCAAACAGTGCATGTTTAATCTCTTCCTGTAAAAAGGGAGTAATAAGTTTGGAATTTTCTAACAAAATTGGGATTCAAATGAAGCAAATTTCAGACCTGACTCCCCTAGAATAGATTTATAATAATGGACTATGTGTTGTTTAATGTTTGCAAGGTTAGAGGTAGCCTAACCATTAATCTCTAAGGAATTAATTATGTTGGATTTCTTCCTATGGGTAGCTACTGTATGAAAAAAATTGGTATTGTTATCCCTTCCTCTAACCATTTTTGCTTAGCCCTCGTTTTCCAGTACATTTCCTCATCTTTATAAATCTGGTCTAATTGTTCCTTGCAAGTAATCCATTCTATGTGTTCACTTTCTGATAAAGTTCTATCCTCTTGTATCAATTCTAAATTATAACCTATCAAATAATTATTTCTTAGTTCTTTTCTTTTGACCATAAAAATTTTTAGCCCATCCTATCATTTTCCTTCTAAGAGCCATAAGTTTGTTATTCCAACTCTTGACAATATCTCTGGGATCAAGACATAGTTCATCCCACCACTTCTGAACCAATCTAACAAAGTCTTCTTGTTCTACCCAAGATGGATCAAATCGAAACTGTTTTTGGTGTTCTTGGTTCTGGTTGGAGGTATGCACTATCAGAGGACAATGATCAGATCCAAACTCACTAATATCTTGGACAAAACTGTTAGGATGTGTATGGTCACAATCCAAAGAAGTAAAAAATCTATCTAATAATACAAAATGCCTACCATTAGACCATGTAAATCTTCTGTTACTGAGTCTGTGTTCAATCAAATTATGTCTAGCTACGACTAATTCTGACATCAAAATTTGTGTCAGATTTCTCTGATAGCATTGAAATCCCCACATAACACCCAAATAAGATGTCTATTTTGTCTAATATTATCTAATTCATCCCAAAAAAAGTCTGTTTCAATGTCCTATCTACTGGTCCATATACTACAATAAGTTGCTAAATTTTAGAATTCAACTTGTTTTCTAAAATGATATCTAAACTAAACCTATGAGGCTGGCAAGATAAGACTTTAATTTTATTAGAATCACCTCCAAACAAGATACTCCCTGATCTTCCTCTAATTGGAACCCATTCCCAGGTATCTAGCTTAGAAGAAATGGATTTAAGGGCCCTATCAGAGAATAATTTTTTTTCGTCTCTTGAATGACTATAACATCTATTTATGTTCTACAATAATATCATGAAGTATATGTTTTTTGTTACTAGAGGTCATTAGGGGTGTTCATTGGGTCCGGTTTAGTCAGTTTTGAACCGAACCGAATTAGTTTGAACCAAACGGTTCAGTTTTTTCAATTTAATGGTTCGGTTCGATTTGCTTTTTAAAACTTAATTATAATTTTGGTTCAGTTCAGTTTGAAAATTTTCAAACCAAAATAACCGAACTGACTGAATTTTTATATATTATGAATTTGGTCCGGACCGCCTCGGTTTATTTCTTAATACCCTGGTTTATTTCTTAATCAATTGCTTTAAATACTTTGGTTTATTTCTTAATACCCTGGTTTATTTCTAAATAGACTTCGGTTTATTATAAATCAATTGCTTTAAATTAAAAAATTAATACATTTTGGTTTGAACCAAACAAACCGAACAAACTGAAATAAAACTTTAGTTCAGTTCGGTTCGATTCGGTTCTATTTTAGAAACCGAATTATAACTTTGGTTTTGCCTAGTTCAACCGAATCGAATTGATGAACACCCCTAGAGGTCATCCCTCTAATATTCCAATTCAAAATGTTGAGATTCATAAAGAACCTAACTGTTCTACAGAGGGTGGAGGCAAGACAATGTGTTTATCTAACACTGCCAAATTATCATGCCTAATAAATTTAGTTTTGTCCATAATTTTTGTAATGATATGCTCAAAATTAGCTCTATCAATGAGTTGTAAGGCCTGAACAATAGGAATTTTAGCATGTTTATCAAAACCTAATTGTATATGATATACTTTGAATAGATCAACTATTTGCTCAATGGTGAGCCTATGAAATGGAAAACTATTTAATAATAGTATACCTATACCAGTGCTGCTACCTTCTCTCTTTTCTCTTGCCCTCTTATTTGCTTTACCCAAGATAGAGCCAGGAAGTGAATATGAATTCTAAGGCTCTTTATAGAAATCGCAAATGTCTTTCTAGAGGAAGTTTCTTGGGAGATGACTGGAGTAGCAATGTGCTGATCTGAATTAGATATCTCAATAGACTTCTCAGGGCTAGCTCCAGCACGGATGGGAGGCCTGTTAGGAGTGGGTCATTTTGGGCTCATGCTTCTCAGCCCCCTTCTAGAGCCAGATGAGCCAAAGTGCCTTCTCTTGAAATCACTTGGCCACAATTCATAATTTCAGTATGTCTTTTATATCTGATACTCCTGCTTCTACTTCTTCCTCTCTGGATAGAAATTCTACCACCAGTAGGACTTGCACTTCTCACTATTTTTCAAATAGTGACTTTATATTTTTTGCCAGGTGTTCTGGAGCTATTGATAGTCCTTTTGTATAGTGCTCTAGGTGGCAGGAGACCCAATCTAACAGCTCTGTGCAAGATAGGTTCATCCTCACTATTGTCACCTTTAGCCACTTCTTCCTCCCTGGTAACTGACTGTATCACTTGTGCCTTTGGAGTCAAGCTCAATTAACGTGTACGTATGTACAAGTTGGAGATTGATATTTTGTTGGTTGATAGAAGACTTTGACTTGATCAAAAAGCAAAGCAAAGCAAAGCAGCCAGATTTTTTTATACGTACAAGTTGGAGATTGATATTTGGATTGGTTGATAGAAGACTTTGACTTGATCAAAAAGTAAAGCAAAGCAGCTAGATTTTTTGTCGCACAAACCAAGACTTAAACATCACGCTAAACAACAAAATCGACCGTGTTTGACTTTGAGATGACAATCACTTGACAATGATTATTTTGACAATTTTATCAATAATTTGCTTTTCAGAAAAAAAAAAAAGACAATTTTGTCAATAATTTTCTTTTTTAAAAAGATAGTTCAAATAAAATTGTAAATAATAACAAATTATTTTATATTTGCGTTCTTATTTAGTAAAGAATAGTATCCGTGAAAAGAATTCATCGTGAAAGAATCTTTTGTGCCAACTAGTACAGATGAGAAAGGCAAATTTATGTATTCAGCGGAAAGAGCTAGTTTATATATCTTTTTAGGAGAATTTCATATTTGCTCCTAAAAAATCTCAAATATTCATAATATAATAAATAACTTACCCAATTTATTGTCTTTTCTATTAAAACTCATTTTTAAATTTATAAAGTACATATTTTACCATTTATTAAGAAAATGTGTAGCATGTTTAAGATAAATGTTCAGTTTTTTAATTGATTGATTGTTTGAACAAATAGTTCAATTTTTTACTCGTGCACAGAAGCGTATGTCTAAATGTCACTTTGCATGCATCACAAGTAGAGAAATGAACCATTGCATTTGCCCTCGAAAATCGACATATTAGAAGACTGAATATTTTTCTTACACATACTACATATTTTTATTGTTTTAATAAAGGGTAAAATGGAAACATTATAAATTTAAAATTAAAAAAAAAACAAGAAATTGGATAAATTATTGAGTTTTTGAAATTAAAGGGGGTAAATATGATATTATGAAGTAAGAATGCGTAATTGCAAAGTTTTTTAGGGATATACCGTAGACGTACATGAAGTACCCCCCTTTAATTAATTAATGTTTTGTTCCAGATAAATTAATTGCCGTCTTGACTCAATTGGGCCAACCCATTATACATGGTTAAAAAGCCGATATTTTTATTAATACCCCAAAAAAAAACAAATTATCAAATCTGCTCCCACCCCAAACTTATTTTTATTTCTACCCCAACCGCCCGTCCACTGGGCGGTCCACTTTCCCCACCTGACCGCCCAGCAGCTGGGCGGTCCACTATACATAGCTGACCGCCCAGCCACTGGGCGGTCCAATTTCCATAGCTGACCGCCCAGCAGCTGGGCGGTCCGCTAGTGTTTTTTTTTTTTTTTAGATTAGAGACAATATGAATATCAAGATGCTGAATTCTTAACGCTAAAAATTTGAATTTTTTTTGTAAATATTAGTTAGATTACTTCTTTGAAGCATATTTATACTAAAATACGCTAAATTACTTGGAATTATGTTAAATTACGTTGAGTTACACTATATTAAGTTAAATTACACTAAATTACATTACATTACGCTAAAATACGGTAAATTACATATGAATAGGGACGATATCTTCACTGAAAAGGCGAAAAACGACGACGAAACTTCAAACGGTCATAAAACGGCGCTCGAGTGTCCGATTTCAGCAAATGAGCACTTTTCGGAAAGCTTGAGAAAATGCGCATGCGTCCGTGCCCGCTATGCCGAATTCCAAAATTCAGAATCGCCAAAAAACAAAGGGAAGACCCTCAAAACTTGAGTTGAAGTTTCCGATTAAGATTTTCATTTCTATTATTCAATCCAAGTAGTTCAGTAAATTAGTTACATAATGAACTTGTAGAATACCAATTTTTACTATTTTTGGAATTTTTTTACTATTTTTTATGATTCATGAAAGATGGCACAGAATTGGTCTACTTTAGCGTAATTTTGCATAGTTTAGCGTAATTTATTGTATTTTAGCATAATTAGCGAAGTTATTGTTATTTAGCGTAATTTAGTGTAATTCAACGTAATTTTACATAATTCCAAGTAATTTAGCGTATTTTAGTATAAATATGCTTAAAAGAAGTAATCTAACTAATATTTACAAAAAAAATTCTAATTTTTAGCGTTAAGAATTCAGCATCTTGATATTCATATTGTCTCTAATCTAAAAAAAAAAAAAAAACGCTAGCGGACCGCCCAGCTGCTGGGCGGTCAGCTTTGGAAATTGGACCGCCCAGTGGCTGGGCGGTCAGCTATGCATAGTGGACCGCCCAGCTGCTGGGCGGTCAGGTGGGAAAAGTGGACCGCCCAGTGGACGGGCGGTTGGGATAGAAATAAAAATAAGTTTGGGGTGGAAGCAGATTTGATAATTTGTTTTTTTTTTTTGGGTATTAATAAAAATATCGGGTTAAAAAGCAATGCTTTCTACGCGCTTCCAAGTCTTACTCAAAAGTAAAATGTGTAAAAGATATGAGGTGGTTTTTCAGCGTCTTCATTACTTTCATCATAAGACTTCTCGTAGGAGTTGGGTCACTTTATCACCGACATTTTTATTAATATCCAAAGTTAATTACAAATTAATAAATATATTCAAAACCGCTATGTATTTCCAAAAATGCCCATATATACCTGCCAAAATCTGGCCGGTTTCTCTTTTTTTTGTAGAGACAATATGAAGAGCAAGATAATGAAATCTAACACTGAAAATTCGAATTGTTTATTTAAATGATTTGTTAGATTACTTCTTTTGATGTATAATTAGCATATTTATACTAAAATATGTTAAATTACTTTAAATTATGTTGAATTACACTATATTACATTAAATTGCGCTAAATTATGTTAAATTACGCTAAAATACGGTAAATTACGGTAAATTATATATGAATATGAATGATATCTTTACTAAGAAGGCGAAAAACGACGACGAAACTTCAAACGGCCATAAAATTCGTCAGACCGATAAAAAAGAGAAAAAAATAGGAGACTAGGTTGAAGAAATCCAATAAAAAATACGAATGAAATTTCGGAATTTAAAAGGACGTAATTGTTGATGGAAAAAAAAAATCTAAATTCTTACTATGACCTCATTCCGAAAAACTTGTAAAAGATTTATATTCATTACGGAATGCAGCGCATAACGGATTAACGGTCATTCAGAACCAAAAGAAATTGTCTGAAACCCGGAAAATCTCGTTAAAATTTCTTATTTTTTCTATTTTAAGAGTATATATGTTTATCTTTAAAAGACAACTATATATTTTTCTTTTATTTTGAAACGGAAACAGCTCTTTGAAAAGATAACGAGATGTATTTTTTGAATAATTTAGAAATCAAAACGCATTTCGCTACTTGACAGTGGCTGATAATTTTTCTTTGAACAATTTAGAAATCAAAACAATCTAGAACAATTATTAAAAGACAATTCTATATTTTTCGTTTATCTTGACAGTGGCTAATATTTTTTCTTTTCTATTGCTATATTCTTGTGAAAAAATATGGCAACTAAAAAGCTGCGATAAATGTTAAATAATGTTGGCATTTAAATTCAGAGAAGCACATTAGATCTAAAATGAGAGTAATATTGAAATCCTGATTCTGTGATAATTTACGGATATATATATATAGAGAGAGATGGACTACGGTGTTTTGCAAATTAAAACATCCTCTTTAATTCGGACCACTTTTTCAATTTGCAAAACCCAAACAACCGATCCGAACCGTTCAACATGTTCTAAATATTAAAATGTGCTTGGAGACCAAATTTACATTTTTTGGAATTTGTTTACTATTTATTAAGCCACTTTGGAAATCGCTGATCCGGTGGTCCAGAAATTTTTACTGTTTTTTACTGTGGACCACCGGATCAGCAATTTTCAAAGTGGCTTAATAAATAGTAAAAAAATTTAAAAAAATGTAAAATTTGGTCTCCAAGCACATTTCAATATTTAGAACATGTTGAATGGTTTGGACCGGTTGTTTGGGTTTTGCAAATTGAAAAAGTGACCCGAATTAAAAAGAGTGTTTTAATTTGCAAAGTGACCCGAATTAAAGAGGGTGTTTTAAAAAGTGGCCCGAATTAATTTTACAACAACACAAAGAACAACAGTATGCGTCCAACTATTGCTGCTATTGTTCTTAAAATACAACAACTTCACAAACAATCATAGACTCTCAACATACGATTGTATGGCAACTGCAAATGACAATTTATTTTGTAATTTGAAGGGAAAGATGCAAAAGAGTCTTAAGAGAGGAAATAAAAGCGATCAATGCTATACAGTTTGAAATTGTTCAAGATTTTATGGATTGGTTCACACACCAAAGACGGTAGTCACAAAATCACATTAACATAGGTGTTGTAAATTGAATTGCCTTCTATTTTCGTTCTTTTATTTTTTTTTTCTTTTTCTTTATTATTTTATTCTCTAATTTATGTCTTCTTCTTCTTTTTTTGTAAACTCGGACATTTCGGGTATCTTATGTCAATGAAATATGGAGGCTTGACCTCCATCTTTCTTTAAAAAAAAATTAGTATCAATAACAAATTTATTAAATATATTTAAGTGGGGCCCATAGAAGAATAAAATATGAGGAGTAAGATTTAATAAGCAATTTAATTCTAATTAACTTTACTCCACAGCCAAACATGACTTAAAACATCAAATATATTTACAAAACAGCTTTTGTCATCATTTTTCTATTGTGAGATTACATATAGTTGAAAACTAATTACATTTATTTTAAGTGTGTAAATAGTTTACAAGCATATAATATTATATTGGTTGTGTGACATTATGAATTTTCATGCAGTCAGAAATATTAACACATGGAAATTAATCTGTAATATTTTCTTAAACACATTCTTAAATAAACAGAAAATAATCAAACAAAAATAGGGTCATAAAAAGATGAAACAGTTATACGCATATTTTATTCTTATGACCGTTTATTCTAATTAGGACAAAATAGGGTCATAAAAGATGAAACAGTTATACGCATATAATCAACCACTGTGACCATAGAGAAAAGTCCATTGTCGCATCATTAAGAAGGATATGCACCGTTTTCCTCTGGTTTGAGAATAGGCGCCTGTTCCTCTCTCTTCAAATGGTCCAAACACCTGTCGCCCATATGAGGTTCCTTCGCACATTGTCTCTACCCGGCCTTCGTAGTTGCCATACCCTGAGAAGTGACTGGCCCGCCGGTATAGGCATGTTAGGCATGTTGTAGTGCATGAACAACCCTCTCCAAAAATTGTAGGTGAAATTGCATGCCCAAGATAAATGGTCCCTTGTCTCCGTATCCACAGAGTTACAAAATAAACATCCGGGGGGCACCACACAGCCCCGTTTGGTCAATACCTGTTGTGTCAGAATTTTGTTCGCCTTAAGAAGTCAAACAAAGATCCTAACCTTTAGTTGGACTTTCATTTTCCATAGTTGCTCCTGCGATGCTGACAGAACACCCGTTTGGTGCATTACCTTGTATGCCGATCCACACGTGAATGACCCCGAGGGGGACTAGCGCTATTGCAGGGTTGTTGTTCTGTCCACCGATACCTTGAAGAATGGGGTCAGGTTGGCCAACTCCTTGAGGAAGAAGGAGGCTTCTCTGGCCCGTTGAAGGTGTACCGCCGCCGAGATGCGATGCAATCTATTTAATGTGACCGCCCATAGGCCCTCCGGTTTTGCTTCGAGGTTCCATAGCCACTTGACCAGGAGCGCATCATTCTGACAATTTAGATCGATGACCCCTAAGCCCCCGTTGGATCGCAGGGCACATACCTTTTCCCAATTGACCAGACAATTTATGCCCTTGCAGGCGTCCTTGCCTTTCCATAGAAAGTTGCGCCGCATTCTATCAATGTGTCTGACGACTCCCGCCGGGATTTTTAATGCCTGTATGTAGTGTAGCGGCATAGCTGAAAGGACTGATTTGACCATGATAACTCGGCCGCCGTAGGATAGGAAGGAAGAGGTCCAGCCCTGTAGCCTGTTCTGAATACGCAGAACTCTTGATATAACAATTGAGTCAATGCCAGAGGTTTATCATAAAACTTGAGAGACCTTCGGTTTTGGTAAAGTGTGGTTCATAAGCTCAAAAAGGCTCAATCTGATATTTGACCAGGTATGAATTTGAATTATATACATCGCTGGAGTTCTCATTTTTGTTTTTGTCATCGGCACATCTTTTTTGGGTACGAATTTCGCCGACATTTTTATCAATATCCAAAGTTAAATAGAAACTAGTAAATTTGTCCACACGCCATTAAATGGCCGATTTTGAATTTTTTTTGCCTACCGGTCATTAAATGGCGGGTACCCTCAATTTTTTTCTTTTTTTTAGAGACCCGATGAAGAGCAAAATTGAAATCTAACACTAGAAATTCGAATTTTTTATTTAA